>LR812519.1:41983054-42293054 GCA_903798195.1 Danio kyathit | reverse complement strand
GTGGATGAGGAGATTCCCCTAAATGTGTAAAGCGCTTTGAGTGTCTAGAAAAGAGCTATATAAAAGCAATTATTATTATTATTATTATTATTATTATTATTATTATTCTGTGTGGAGTTTTTATGTTCTCCCTGCGTTCGCATGGGTTTCCTCCGGGTGCTCTGGTTTCCCCCACAGTCCAAAGACATGCAGTATAGGTGAATTGGGTAGGCTAAATTGTCCGTAGTGTATGAGTGTGAATATGTGTGTATGGATGTTTCCCAGAGACGGGTTGCAGCTGGAAGGGCATCTGCTGCGTAAAACATGTGCTGGATAAGTTGGCGGTTCATTCCGCTGTGGCGACCCCGGATTAATAAAGGGACTAAGCCGAAAACAAAATGAATGAATGAATTAACATTATTAATAATTATTATTATTATGTAGTTCTGAAGGGCAACGCAGTGGCGCAGTAGGTAGTGCTGTTGCCTCACATCAAGAACATCGCTGGGTCGCAGGTTCGAACCTCGGCTGGGCTGGGTCAGTTGGCGTTTCTGTGTGGAGTTTGCATGTTCTCCCTGTGTTTGCGTGGGTTTCCTCCGGGTGCTCCGGTTTCCCCCACAGTCCAAAGACATAAAGTACAGGTGAATTGGGTAAGCTAAATTGTCCGTAGTGTATGAGTGTGAATGTGTGTGTGTGGAAATTCCCAGAGATGGGTTGCGGCTGGAAGGGCATCCGCTGCGTAAAATCGTGCTGGATAAGTTGGTGGTTCATTCCACTGTGATGCATATTTAGATTTTCTCAGACACACCAAGGCAAGTGCTTAAAGGTCACTCTCACACTCTCACAGACACAACTACACACATTTGCTTTTATACTCCATATAAAATCCAGAACCTAAACTTTTTTGCACAGGCCTATCTAAAGGGTTAATGGTGCCAACTGATGATCGACAGTAAAAATGACAAATTCTACCTCTTCCCAACAGGGAAAACCACCAACAATTAAAAATGCATGATTATATGGTGTCATGGTTTTGCAATCAAAAAATGTGGTTATAATGAAAGTCAATGGGGCAAAAACAGACACCAACAGTAAATTAGGGAGAACAAATGAAAATTTGTCAAAAACAATCCATCAAAGGCAATGTTGTTTCACATGTTCAAGACTTTGATAATGGTAAAAAAAAAAATAAATAATCCAGTCCACTATATTACTTTTTATATTAAAAGTACGTCATTTTTGTGTTTTTTTTTCACCAAATCAGTGACATCATGTATGAATTTGTCAATTAAAGAGTTAAAATCCTCTAATTTTCTAAACAATATAGTAGTTTTGATCAGGACTGAGGTTGATTAACAGATGTATGTAAAAAACATTTATCTGATGCATTCTTACAGCAGTTTAAAGCATTTTCTTAAAAAATGTGTCAAAATAATATTTGTCACCAAAAAATCATTCTGCTAGCTGAAACACAGAAAAAAGTTATGGCCAAATTAAGACACCAAATCACCCCAGAGTGGATGAAAACATCTCCAACAGTACATAAGGGTTAACATTGCTATTGATATCATTTTCAATCATTTTGGTCACGCTGAAATGACTGAAAACGCTTTCATCCCTATACATTCGTTAAGGTGTTTATTTACTTTCCAGCTCTTTGAAATGCTGTGCCAATATGTAGAGGAAAAGCACTTTTTTAAAAAAGTGGACCAACTGTGAGGTGGAGTAGTTTCTGCTATTAACACAGGAGTATAAACTTGCAAATGTGACTGGAAATATAGACTGGGAGACGTTCCAAAATACCAGCTCTGAGTAAACATTTCATATCCTTTGGAGAAAGAAATCTGGAGCATCTACAAGCTGCAATTAATCTTTAACAATGCTGTCCAAAAGAAGAGCATCCAAAACAACTGCTTTAATGTCTTCAACCGTTTTAGTCGACAAATTTATGTATACTTAGGTTTTTGAATTTAGCAATTTTGGAGAGCGTTTTCAAAAAGATCCACTTTTATTGCCTAAAAACGCAGTTTCAGTGTGGACTGAAGGCCTAAATGAAGAGAAAAGACGTGTTTTAAAATGAAACGAACATTAGTGTAGGCATGGCCTTGACATTTGAACTTACAACAGCAAAGGCTTTGATAAGAAGTCCTTGGTCACACTTCAAAGGGGAAGAGATGGTGAACTAATGTCAGTTTACCTGCAAGAGAGTAATAACAAGGTGATGACAGGGGTCCACCTTTATGGGAGACAATGTTTGCACTATTACTTATTTGAAAAAGGTCACAAAGGGTTCATGGTATAAGTTAATTATTAGCTCCTCTGTTAATCTCTGCAACAACATTTTAGCATGTTACTACAACTAAATCACCCAGCTAATGCTTTCATCAAATGTGAAATTCATCACCATATACTGTACATCTGTTAAAAAATATGATATCTGCATGTTATCACTGACCTGGAAATGTCTACACTGGTTTGAAAGGAAACTGCATTCAGCAAAGAAGATGGGCTGATAGGAAGGCCTCGGGCAGTGCTTAAACTTGCAGTGTGCTGATGGTATGATAAATCTTTGGATTGTCTTTCAGCCATGAGCTTCAGTTTTATGTTTCCTCTCTAAAAGCTAAGACATCTTCTGGATACTATGCCAGAATACACTTCATTTCTGCCAGGGCATGACTCACTTGTCTACTGGTGCCTATTGAGTATGTCAGTGTGTCAAGGACTGAGTAGCTTTTATAGGGGCTTATAAAAGGAATGACAGCTGGGATGTGGGACACTGGATTCACAGTGATCAATTTGAATTATATTGAACAATTGTTCATCACACAGGGTTCATTTTATTCTCTGTTTGAGCAACATTGATGTAAAATCATAAATCCGAGTTATGATCTACCCAGTGTTGGGTAAAGGTAATTTTCAGTATTACAATTTTAAGCTTTTCTTACAAAGATCAATAAATAAAATAACATTACACAGTCACAATACATTCCTTAAAAGCTACCCAATGCATTTACACTCACCGGCCACTTCATTAGGTACACCTAGTACTGAGTTGGACTCCTATTTTGCCTTCAGAACTGCCTTAATCCTTCGTGTCATAGATTCAATAAGGTACTGGAAATATTCCTCAGGGATTTTGGTCCATATATACATGATAGCATAATGCAGTTCACATCCATGATGCGAATCTCCCGTCCCATCACATCCCAAAGGTGCTCTATTGGATTGGGATCTGGTGACTGTGGTGGAGGCCATTTGAGTACAGTGAACTCATTGTCATGTTCAAGAAACCAGTCAGAGATGATTCGCACTTTATGACATGATGTGTTATTCTGCTGGAAGTAGCCATCAGAAAATGGGTACACAGTGGTCATACAGGAATGGACATGGTCAGCAACAATACTTAGGTAGGCTGTGGCATTGACATGATGCTCAATTGGTACTAATGAGCCCAAAGTGTGCCAAGAAAATATCCCTTACACCATTACACCATCACCACCAGCCTGAACTGTTAATACAAGGCAGGCTGGATCCATGCTTTTACGTTGTTGAGGCCAAATTCTGACCCGACCATCCAACTGTCACAGCAGAAATCGAGACTCATCAGACCAGGCAACGTTTTTCCAATCTTCTATTGTTCAATTTTGGTGAGTCTGTGCGAATTGTAGCCTCAGTTTTCTGTTCTTAGCTGACAGGAGTGGCACCCGTTGTGGTCTTCTGCTGCTGTAGCCCATCTGCCTCAAGGTTGGACGTGTTGAGTGTTCTGAGATGCTTTTCTGCAACCTCGGTTGTAACGAGTGGTTCTTTGAGTTACTGTTGGCTTGCTATCAGCTTGAACTAGTCTGGCCATTCTCCTCTGACCTCTGGCATCAACAAGGCATTTTCACCCACAGAACTGCCGCTCACTGGATATTTTCTTTTTTCGGATCATTCTCTGTAAACCCTAGAGATGGTTGTGCATGAAAATCCCAGTAGATCAGAAGTTTCTGAAATACTCAGACCAGCCTGTCTGACACCAACAGCCATGTCACAATCAAAGTCACTTAAATCACCTTTCTTCCCCATTCTGATGCTCGGTTTGAACTGCAGCAGATCGTCTTGACCATGTCTACATGCCTAAATGAATTGCTGTCATGTGATTGGCTGATTAGAAAATTTGCATTAACAGACAGTTGAACCTAATAAAGTGACCAGTGAGTGTAGATGCTTTTTTAAAAGTGACTTTAGAATGTAACATATTACGTTTCCCCCAACATCATATTTGATATGAATAACCAAAATATGAACAATATTGAATTGTGTGAATGTGAGATGTTGAATGTACAGTGCTTTTGCTGATGCTGTTAAAGCAGCCTCAGAAAATATGAAGGTAGCACCACATAAACAAATGAGGTTTTTCCAGCTTGCTCATATTATTAAAAATGTTTCATTAATACAGTGAGCTTGAAGTGCCACCTTCATATTTTTATATTTTCTGGTACTATGCACCTCGCCAAACCACACTTCACATGATGTGTTGCTGCCTTCAAACTGGAATGGAAGAGAATTCAGTGGTCTGCAACAAATTTTACGAGGCACTTCTTGTTTTTAACTTGACATCTTGATATCTTAAAAACGTGGCACTCGTTGCATTGAATACGTTCAATTCAATGCCCAAAGCTATTCTTGATTTATTTTTTTTTTGTGTACATACCTTATACAGATCTTTAGACGCCATTTCCCACCAAAAAAAAAAAAAATAATAAAGATGAGACATAACAAATGTTAAGCCAGTTCCCCATTATGATTCAAAACCAAGAAGAGTCAGTCTGTTTATAGAGATCTGACCACCAAACAATTCATCTACAAAGTTCCTTGCAGCTGTTTTCTAAGAAAACTCTGAGAAAACAACCATTAAAATGATTTGTTTGTTTCAAATTGTGTCAAAATTCACAAAAACAATCAAGGAATCTGGCAACCATCAAGTCTAACAAAAAGCATATAATTAAGCATAAGTGTTGAGCGTTATGGATCAGTCTAAATTATGATCTTACTGATACATTCTGACATTCATAGCTATGAATCATGAATACATGCTGACATAAAAGTCTCCTCCATTGCTCTTATCCACCACTTGGATAAGACGCAGATCCAGTGTAATATTATTTCAATTAGATCTTTTAGTTCAACGTGCAAGAAGATCCCCTCTAATTTGATTCTCATTTCCGTGCCCCGGCGTCCCCTCTAATCAGACCGTTAGACTGCAATCACGAGAGCTCCAGTTCACTCCTTCCCCAGAGGCTCTTCAAATGGACGTTTAGATCTGAGTAAGCATATTTGTGGAATGACCATCACCGGAGAGGCCTGCTCCAAATTCAGCTGCCGTTACACTCAACAGCTGGGCAATCAAGAAATATTACAGCATTGCAGGTGTTAAACCGGGGACTCTGGGTTGACCTAGATATGGACTTCATGTATATGCTGACCTTAAGTGTCCTGCTGTCCTGACAAGGTTTTGTTCTTGATATTCACATGCTGCAGTTGACACCTTGGCTCACCTAAACATTTCTTTCATCATTAGCTACTCTGGGGGAGGGGCATTTTTGGTGTATATCGGTAGATACACTTGTGCTGTATCCAAAATTGCCCCTATACCCTAATTCACTATTCGGTAACACTTTATAATAACACTACATGAATAATGATGTATTAATATGTATACTAAACTACTTTATTATGAGTTAATCTTAATTACTTGTTAGTTAATGTTGTTAATTTATGTATTCATCAACATTTAAGTTTAAGCTAAATGTAACCAACATGAACTCATGAGCTGCTAAAGTATATTTATGTCATGACTTTACTTGGAGGGGCACATCATCATTACCCCATCCTTAACTACTTACTGTGAACTCCTGTGTTTAAACTGTTCTTGTTGATGTTGACAGAACACTTTTCTATTGTTATTCAGTGTAAACTCACTAGACGGACGTGCATCGGGAGTTCATGAGTAGTTAAGAATGGGTTAATGATGATGTGCCCCCCAAGTAAAGTCATGATATAATTATACATGAACATATCATGACTTCATGATGGTTAAATTAAGTTGGCATAAACTAATATGGCAATTAATACATTAATTAACAAATATTCATGTACTAACAAGTAATTAAGGTAGCCGTTATTCACACATGAACTAATGTGACTCATGTTGTAAAGTTAGCTCATGATTAGCACATGCTTTAACTGACCATTAGTTCATAATAAAGTAATGTTTAGTTTACATATTACCACATCATTATTCATGTACTGTTATTGTAAAGTGTCAACCACTATTCTGTACATTATTATAGTCTACTTGAAGGAGTGAATGAAAACGAATGAGTGAATTGGAGCACCCAGTGCACCGAAAGGCATGGCGTTTTGTTCGGCTTTGCTTGTTGATAAAATCCCTCAGACGGATTAGATTTTTCTCTTCTTCGTCAGACTCTGTGATTGTTAATTACACTTAGCAAAGCTGTCTATTAGTGTTGAAACAAGTATTTCGATTTTTGTCATGTATACAAATGTTACCTTAATTAAATAGTAATTGATTTATTAACTTAAAGAGCCCCTATTATGGAAAACATCCAGCTGAGGTTTAAATCTAAAAGTGCACCTTATTTAAAACTACTGATTCTTTAACAAAATATTTGACTCAGAGTCGAATAAACGAATCGAGTTGGGTTCGGATCTTTTGTTTGATTGCATCGAGGTCGATACGATACATCACCAAATATATAGTTCCAGTTCCAGTAAAATGTGCACACACTCTACACACTAGCGGAGGCGCGGGGGATCACGGGACTGATCATGACGCGAAGATGATGATCACTTACAGATGGAGATTCGGCTGCGGGGAATAAAGGGTTAAAGTTCATTTTCACAACAATACGACAGTATTGTTGCATAGTTAGATAATCATTATCTTGAGTTTAAGTAGAGTAATGTGTTCATTTATACAAATAATAATTAAAGAGCGCAGGTCACTTTAAGAGTTCGGAAAATATGTGATGACGATGATGTTACACTAGATCACGAGTTTGGGTGAGAGTGTGAGTGTTGGGAGACAGAAAAAGTGAAAGACACCAAATAAAGTATAATAGTTCTACGACATTTCGAGTCATCTTTACGAACATAACAAGTATAGCCAACCTAGTTGCTGTGTTTGTTCCTGTCATTTTTCTGATTTTTGATACAATGACTTAAGCTGCAACGTGGGATTCGTCGGCCGTTTGCTATTGAAGGAGCAGCAGAGACTATGTATGGGGCTGTTCACATATCACGTTAAAAACGTGACGCGTTCTTCTTCCTTTACCGATTTAAATGCGTTTCTGAACTGGCGATCCTCTGTTTGCCTTTGCTATGGCCACCATCAGCTGTTCCTATACACACACGCTATCAATTTTCGCGGTCAATTTTCAAAATAGTTCAACTTTTGCCACTGTGTGGATTAATACTGAATGTGTGTCATTGTTATTACTTGGGGTTAGGTTTAAGAGTAGAGCAATATGCTTGTCTTTAACTGCATTGATGTATTGCATTCCTGCATTGGGCTCTCACATACTCTCTGGCTGCTATTTCATAGCCGTGGTGGGCTTTTCTCTCTGTCTCATGCTGAATGCAGTTGACCAATCACAACAGACTGGGTCATCGGACCAATCACCGCAGATTAGCTTCACGCTAAGGAGGGGTTTGGGAACAAATGAATCGTTGAACGATTCATATGGGAGTCGCTGGGATAATTAGACAAAAATAAATGCATATTATAAGACAATGAAAGTGTTTTTTGACCTTGCAGACATATCAGCATGTTTTTGGAAACCCCTAAAACCAAAATATGACCTTTTTTTAATTGCAAAATAGGGGCTCTTTAAACGTGTAGGATTCTGCAGTAGATGCCAACCAGGAAATATGAATGATAAGATAAGTACTATGATACATATTTTTTAGCTGTTGAGTGTACATGGGTTATACATTCGATATTGCTGTGCATTGCAGGATGCAGAACATCTAATATGGTTTCAGTCACCAAATGCACTATTTAAAGTTATAGTGGCGATTTTGGATACAACTTAGGTTTGCCGACTTCATTTCACTGACTGAATATTTTCCTACTCGTGCGATCATGCATTGACAATAGTATGAATCATTATAAGGGTGGTCAAATGTACAATTAAAGTCAGAATTATTAGCCCCTCTTTTAATTTTTTTTTTCTTTTTTAAATATCACCTTAAACCAGGGGTGTCAAAAGTCAATTCCTGGAGGGCCGGAGCCCTGCAGAGTTTAGTTCCAGCCCTGCTTCAACACACCTACTGTATCTGTAGGTATCAAACAAGCCTAAAGCACTCAATTAGTTTGATCAGGTGTGTTTAATTGGGGTTGGAACTAAACTGTGCAGAGCTCCGGCCCTCCAGGAACTGGCTTTGACACATGTGCCTTAAACAATGTTAAACAGAGCAAGGAAATTTTCACAGTATGTCTGATAATATTTTTTCTTCTGGAGAAAGTCTTATTTGTTTTATTTCGGCTAGAATAAAATCTATATATTTTTTTTCGATAGTCTACAGAACAAACCATCATTATACAATAACTTGCCTAATTACCCTAACCTGCCTAGTTAACCTAATTAACCTAGTTAAGCCTTTAAATGTAACTTTAAGCTGAATAGAAGTGTCTTGAAAAAATCTTCTGTCCACTAAACAGAAATTGGGGAAAAAAAGTAAACGGGGGCTAATAATTCAGGGAGGCTAATAACTCTATTAATTTTGATGTGGTTCACAGGAATCAAGAATTAATTGGGGGGGGGGGGGGGGGGGGGGGGGTCAAACTAAGTTTCAGCCAACATAATTGTCAAAGCCTGTTTGTATCATTTTATATAAAATTTGTAAGTGATAAGTATAAGTAAGTAGTCCAGTACACTATAAACACCATGCTTTATGTCTGATTTTGCAAGTAAAATTAAGAATAATATATTATTATTATTATGTTCAAAATATTCCCGAGATGATCATTAACTGAAATGAAGCAAACTGATAATCCATAAATTAGAAAGAAAGAAAGAAATCCATCCATTTATCTTTTATCCATCCACAAGCTACTGAATCAACAAATCAAAAGCTGTTAGATTAGATTATGTGTTTACCTTATTGGCTAAAGGATACAGGCATATGGATATGGGAGCAGAGAAATGCAATTAGCGTATGACTTAGAAACAGATGCACTCTGAGAGATTCCTGCTACACTATCCAGCTGCCTACGTTGTTTACTTGAACCAAATCTCTATAAGGTATGTTTCCAATTGTGCTTGAAATCAGTGTTTAAGCTATCTATGATTTGCCTGCTGTCTGCTTCATCGGTTTTTATTGCTTTCAGATTTCTTTAATTGAAACTCTTACTATGCAGTGCACTATTGAATTAATCATTGGAAAACTTTAAAATAGACTTTGAAAACAAACACATCAAGTCAGCTAGACTTAAAGGGATAGTTTATCCAAACTAAAAATTCTGACACCATTTATTCACCCTTAACTTGTTTCAAACCAGTTTCTTTCTTCGGATAAACTCAAAATAAATTTTGAAAAAGCTAAAAACCTGTAAACTATTTGTTGTTCCTACTATGGAGAGCAGTGGTTGAAGGTTTTTCAGAATTTTTTATTTTGTGTTTAACACAGGGGTGCTCAACCCTGCTCCTGGAGATCGACCTTCCTGCTGAGTTCAGCTCCTACTCTGATCAAACACACCTGAACCAATTAATTAGAACATGAGAAGCACTTGATAATTACAGGCAGGTGTGTTTGATATGGGCTGCAACTGAAAACTGCAGGAAGGTCGATCTCCAGGAATAGGGTTGAGCACCCCTGGTTTAAAAGAAGAAAGGAACTCAGAAAGCTTTGAAAGTGGAACCACTTAAGAGTAAATAGTGAGTACATTTAAATTTTTAGATGAACTTTCCCTTTAACGGTATATTTGCAGGTTTCAGTATTCTTTGTTATTAGTGACATCGAAGGCCGCTAAAATCAATTGAAGTCAGCAACTTATTGCTCACAGATGAACATTTGAATGGAATAAAATGTTTATTATAGGTCATTTTTTATTATTTAGTATAGTTCAATGCTATCCATTTCAGTGGATAGTTCGCAAAAAAACATCTGTAAAGATTTAGTAACCCTAAATAAAGTAATTAGTAAACCCATTTAGACAGCAATTAGCAACCTTCTTCTTTTGTTGGATACAAAATCAGTTGTTTTGTAAAATGCTGGCAGCCTTGGACCCTATCACACACACTTTTCAGGTTTGACAATGCAAGATGCACTGCACTGCCTTTTCGGTTGTCTTTAAAAAAGAGCAATGCACTGAACTTTTTATGTTGCTAGGCAACCAATGGATCAGCTATCTTGGTGCTGGAGCATGTGATGTGCTTTTTTGCTCAGAGTCGATTTTTTGTTTGTTTATCAGGTGTTTGTCAAAAATGTGTTGCAGCAGGTGGTCAAAATGTTAGGAACACAATATATAAAAGGCACCCCAATATATATTAAAATAATAATAAAATAAAATACATGTATGGTTTGTTTCCTTTTTGACTTCCTTTTTGTTATGTTTTAATACATATTTATTAGAATAATTTATTATAAATTATTACTTTAATTAATACTTAACAATTATTTTATTACTACCCAACATTCTTCAAAATATATTATTTTATGTTCAACAGTAAAAAAAAATACACAACAACAACAACAACAGTCTGCAGTCACTTACGTTTAGTCACTTTTCATTTTGGGTGAGCCATTTAAAGGAAATAAATATTGAATGATTCTGAATGTTTAATAATGAATGATGCATAAAAAAAAAAAAAAAACATTTATCCTGGCTGCACGGTGGCACAGTGGGTAGCATGTTCGCCTTACAGCAAGAAGGTCGCTGGTTCGAGTTGGCGTTTCTGTGAAATGTGATGGCTAAATTGTCCATAGTTTGTGTAAATGAGTGTGTATGGATGTTACCCAGTTATGGGTTGCAGCTGGAAGGGCATCTGCTGTGTAAAATATATGCTGGATAAGTTGGCGGTTCATTCCGCTGTGGAGACCCCAGATTAATAAAGTGACTACGCCGAAAAGAAAATGAATGAATGAATGAACATTTATCCTATTAAAAAGTGCTGCAAGTTGTGTTTGTTTTTGTGAATCATTTTGTGGGTTTGTTGACAAGTCTGGAAAGAGCACGTAATTAAAGTTAGGTGGAGGTAAAATGGCAGAAATTGAGTACAGCACTTTTTGAATTGCCAAGAAGAAGTGGATAAGTGCACTTAAAGGACTAGTAAATGAGCCCTTATTAAAACTTAAAAGGGATATTTACTTGCTTAGTATATTTACTTGCCTTGCCAGGATCTTGTTGTTCTAATCCAAAGCTGTCCAGTATTTTCCAGTAAGTCGACACAAATGCATGTCATCATGACACAGACAACCAAAAAGAGCCCTTTAGGGTCTGTCAAACTATGTGGCAAAGAAATCCACTGCATTCAGTTAAAGACCCTTGATTTAAAGTGCACTGATATTTAACCATTAAGATGATTATTAGTACACATTCCATTATTTGAATATAATTAGATAAAGAGTAGTTTAAATCCGATACATTAAGCACGAACCGAACATATAGATTTTTATTATGGACATGAACTCAACCATACATCATAACATACCATCTTCTCACTGATATAAAGCAACAATAATGATTATTTATTTAAAAAAATGCATGCACAAATATTCTAGATGAATTTGAAGTTTTAGTAAAACTTGTAAATGCAATCCTTGAACAAATTTAGTATCAAAGTAGACATGTACTTTTCAGGATATTCAATAGGCATCTGTTATAACTATTATATATTATTTAACTATTATATATATATAATATCTGTTATAACTTTTTTTTTACATTACGACTCCTAAGTAATACTGTATGATATTGTAATATAGTAGAAATACCAACCTGGAATTTGCATTTAATAGAACAGAAAAAGTAAACAAATAAGTACATTAAATGTAGCAGATGCAGGCCTGCGTGCTGATAGTGCTGGATCTAAACAATGCAAAGCTCCTCGAGGAGACAGACTGTGAGCCAGATCTGGAATAAACCATCACTGTGTTTCTATTGACCGAGACACAAGCTCTCAGACGGTGAGTTTCCCCTTCCTAAGTACTAACAGGTGTGTATCAGAGAAAGACATCCATATTATAATTTTGAAAAAGTTCAATGAGTCAAACACAAACCAAGTCCAGTGTGTAAAGGCAGCTCAAACACATTCAAACATGTTTCTCTTTAAAAAGAAGGGCACTTGTTGGTGTAGATCACTAATAGTTGCTGTAGAGTTGAAGACAAAATGATTAGCCTACTGTACATTTTTAATTATTTTAAATATTTTTACTCTTAAAACAATCTGTAAAACTATTGGTAAAAATGGCAGATGGAGTTGCTGTATTTAAAAAAAGAGGTACAATAAAATACATTTCTAAAGTTACAGTAACATACCATATTTCATTCATCTATACAGCATTAATACCTAATAACATCTACACACAAACACAACTTCTATGTGTAATTCACATGATGCTCATCACAAGCAGCTTATCAAAAAGAAGAGAAAGATACAAATTTGTGGGTGACAGATTTGTGAGTGGCTATTTTTGGTATACGACTTAACCCTCCTGTTGACATACTGGTCAAAAATGACCTGGTCACCATTTAAAAGCTGATAAAACGCTAAACAAGGTTTTAGTTATGTTGAAGTTTGAACACATTTCTAAAATAACCCCAAAATTAGAAAATAAATGAATGAATGAATGAATGAATGAATGAATGGCAGTGGCACAGTGGCTTAGTGGTTAGCACTTGCCTCACAGCAAGATGGTCGCTGGTTCGAATCCCGGCTGGGTCAGTTGGCATTTCTGTGTGGAGTTTGCATGTTCTCCCCCTGTTGGTGTTGGTTTAATCCGGGTGCTCCGGTTTCCCTCACAAGTCCAAAGACATGCTGTACAGGTGAAAAGAATAAACTAAATTGAATGAGTGCGTGAATGAGTGTATATATCATTGAATGAGTGTGTGAATGAGTGTATATGGGTGTTTCCCAGTACTGAGTTGCAGATGGAAGGGTATCCGTTGCGTAAAACATATGCTGGATAAGTTGGTGGTCCATTCTGCTTTGGCGACCCCTGATGAATAAAGGGACTAAGCCAAAGGAAAATGAATGAATGAATGGCGAACAGTCTATACAGAATTCTAAGACCACAGGAGGGTTAAACAAAATCTTATTGTAGCCACATTTTTTGTGAATCCAACTTTAAATGTGAAATATAAATTGATTAGACATTTGGCTTGGGTCTTTTTTAAATTTCTAAATATTTATGAAATATCTATATTATATAAAATACAAGTACAGTACCTTCCCTTTAACAGTAAACTTAATTTTCCTGAATCCTTTCACTTCCGCAATAATATGCTGAGTGTTTCATTTAAGAAGAGATCTGAAATCTGTAACTATTTATGATTTATCAACATTTCAGCTGAGATTGCATTTTCACATCTACACTGAAATATATATTTTGCTGCTAATTCAAACTATTGAAGAATTTAAGCAATACAATTCTTGAGATTCTTTTGGGGGAAAACTTAATCATTTCATGTTCAAACCACTGAAATTTGTGAAGTTAATTTAATCTATTTGTGCTGGAAAAGCATGAATGAATTGTGTGAAACCCTGCATTTTTACAGTGTATGGGGTATTGCAATTAAGGGTTTAAGTTTGATTGGATTCAACATTGATCTCCCCATGGATATTTTTTTTTCATTTTAGTTATTTATTTATTCATTTATTTTCCTTCGGCTTAGTCCCTTTTATTCATCAGGGGGAGCCACAGTGGAATGAACCATTTTATCCAGCATATGTTTTACACAGCAGATGACCTTCCCGCTGCAACCCAGTACTGGGATTGATTGATCGATTTATTTATTCATTCATTCATTCTTACTTGTGAAATATCTTACTTTTGCACTCCAAGGCCCTGTTTCCACTTGTTGTTAACAAACATTTGTAAAATATGGTGATGGCAGGTACATTTTCAGTGATAACCCAAGTTTTGGTTTTCTCAGAATACAAATGTTTTACTGTAATAAACACACAATAGAGCACTTGCGTTAACACCATGAATGCAATCTGATTAAATGAACTTAAAAAAAAAGAGTCTAATAATAAGTGAACAAGCTCAAAATATTTTAGAGTTTTTTTTTTAGACTTTGATGTCTGTATTTAACACCATCTTCTTGTGATCAGATTGACAAAAATGCATCTTGAAAGAATAGTTAACTCAAAACATTTCCTCAGCATTTACACTCAAGTGGTTAAACATTTTTGAAATTATTTCTTGTATTGAATGCAAAGGAAAAACAATTCTGAAGAATGTTAGTAAAAAGCAACTGACATCCAAAAACAAAAATACAATGAAAATCAATGGCTGTTTTATTTGCCCTCAACATTCTTCAGGATATATCTTCTCTTGTGGAAGAAAAGAAGAAGAAAAAAAAACTGAATGATGAACAAACGATGACAGAATTGTAGGTAAACTATCATTGACTACTACATTCAAAAATTATTTTTACTGCTTGTTCAACTACTTATTTAAAATGAGCTGAATCAACACAATTCTTGAGGTTTTTGTTGGGACAACTTATATTTTTATGTTCGGTCCACTTAAAATTGTAAAAACTATTTACTGGTAGTTAACTTAATTGATTTGTGTTGAGACAACATGAAGGAATTGTGTACAACCCAGCATTTTTTAGTGTACCAGGTGTAAACAGGGCCTATAGTTCTGTCTTCAACCACTTTTAGCATCCCAGTTGACTTAAGAGTCCTCATTAATGCCCAATAGCAGGTGATGGCAACATGAGGTGTAGCTGTTAGAAGGGTGGAGTTTCCTCCATGATGATATCCCATTGTGGCTGTAGAGGTGGTCTGATGACAGGACCCTTTGATGTCATCACAACCTAAAGCTATTTCCTGCATTAGCAACTGTTGTTATGTGTCAATCAGAGGTGTCGCCCCCATAGTTTTCTCTCTAAATAGTGTTTCTTTCGTTCTTTACCTGTTTACGGGAGGTGAAGGGTTAAGTGAGAGCCATGTAGGTGAACAAGGGAGTAATGGTAGGTTTGTCTGCTTTTTTTTTATGAGGTAGACTCTTAACACACTCAGCAGCTTTCAAGGTTCTTTGCTCCAAGCTGCAAATTCACATCAGGTTTGTTTCCAACACAGCAGCACTGACCCTGTAATTTCTTTCTCTCATAAATAAAGTAACTCTGATGCAATGAACGAACAAAATCGGTCTTCTTGATCCACAATTCCACTACGGGACAAAAAGGAGATTACAGAACATCATTCAGCACCGCTGACTCTGCCAAAAAGTGTCATCAGGTGAGTGCTGTGTCGACATATTAAGAATTAAAACAGCAGCTGCAACTTTTCACATTGCAGAACATCTTTCAACAGGCGACGTCTCCAAATTGGGTTGGATTTGAGCTAACCAAACATACACTAAGGAGTGTACGCAAAGTTGAATACGACATAATGTTGCAGGTAAAGGAGTATTTTACTCAAAATAAATAAATACATTATAATTACTATTTGCTCACCCTCAAGTGGTTCCAAATTTTTATGACTTTTTTCTTCAGTTGAACACTAAACAAGATATTTTGAGGAAAAGTAAAATCCATTGACTTCCAGAGGAAAAAAAAAAAGAAAGAAAAAAAAAAAAATATATATATATATATATATATATATATATATATATATATATATATATATATATATATATATATATATATATATATATATAGCCCCTCTTTGAATTCTTTTTCTTTTTTAAATATTTCCCAAATTATGTTTAACAGAGCAAGGAGATTTTCACAGTATGTCTGATAATATTTTTTCTTCTAAAGAAAGTCTTATTTGTTTTATTTCGGCTAGATTAAAAGCAGTTCTTAATTATTTGAAAAGCCATTTTAAGATCAAAATTATTAGCCCCTTTAAGCTATTATTTTTTTCAGATAGTCTACAGAACAAACCATCGTCCTACAATAACTTGCTTAATTACCCTAACCTGCCTAGTTAACCTAATTAACCTAGTTAAGCCTTAAAATGTCACTTTAAGCTGTATAGAAGTGTCTTGAAAAAATATCTAGTAAAATATTATTTACTGCCATTATGGCAAAGATAAAATAAATTAGTTATTAGAAAGTAGTTATTAAAACTATTATGTTTAGAAATGTGTTGAAAAAAATCTTCTCTCCGTTAACTGGGGAAAAAATAAACAGGGGGACAAAAAAATTCAGGGGGGCTAATAGTTGAAATCAGAATTATTAGCCGTTTTTCCTAAATTTCTGTTTAACAGAGAGAAGATTTTTTCAACACATTTCTAAGCATAATAGCTTTAATAACTCATTTCTAATAACTGATTTATTTGATCTTTGCCATGATGACAGTAAATAATATTTTACTAGATATTTTTCAAGACACTTCTATACAGCTTAAAGTGACATTTAAAGGCTTAACTAGGTTAATTAGGTTAAGGCAGTTTAGGGTAATTAGGCAAGTTATTGTATAATGATGGTTTGTTCTGTAGACTATTGAAAAAATATATAGCTTAAAGGGGCTAATAATTTTGACCTTAAAATGGGTTTTAAAAAATTAAAAACTGCCTTTTATTCCTTACTGAAATTAAACAAATAAGACTTTCTCCAGAATATAAAATATTATCAGACATACTGTGAACATTTCCTTGCTCTGTTAAACATAATTTGGGAAATATTTAAAAAATAAAAAAATAAAAGGGGGGCTAATAATTATGACTTTAACTGTATATATATAGTGGTTAAGGAGATTCCCCCAAAAAATGTGTAAAGCGCTTTGAGTGTCTAGCGCTATATAAATGTAAGGAATTATTATATATATATAATAATTCCTACACATTTTTATATATATACACATTTATATATATATACATATACATTTATATATATATATATATATATATATATATATATATATATATATATATATATATATATATATATATATACATATATATATATATACATATATATACATATATATATATATACATATATATACATATATATATATATACACATATATATACATATATATATATACATATATATATATATATATACATATATATATATATATATATACATATATATATATATATATATATATATATATATATATATACATATATATATATATATATATATACATATATATATATATATACATATATATATATATATATACATATATATATATATATATATATATACATATATATATATATATATATACATATATATATATATATATATATACATATATATATATATATATATATATATATATATATATATATATATATATATATATATATATATATATATATATATATATATATATATATATAATAATTCCTTACATTTATATAGCGCTAGACACTCAAAGCGCTTTACACATTCTTTGGGGGAATCTCCTTAACCACTATATATATATATATATATATATATATATATATATATATATATATATATATATATATATATATATATATATATATATATATATATAAAAGCAAAAGAAAGTAGGTGAAAAACGTACCGTGTGTGATAATGAAAAAATGATAAAGCGAAAGCAACCGCTGCTACTTACAAAAAGACATTTAAAAAATCTCAAACTCTTGAGAGCAGCAGGACTGTGGGTGCATGAGCATCCTTTTTTTTTTTTTTTGTCCAGTCTATTTCAAACAGACCTAATCGCACCAGTTACGTTTCCAAGCACGGATGCTTCGCACAAGGAACCATTTCTTTTTGAAACTTAAACACATCAGCGATGCGCGCGACATTGAAGTCCCCGTCAGTACGTCAGGATCGCCTGTTTCTCACCGTGCACGTGATCACAGCCATATCACCCTGCAGCCCAAGACCGGTTACTCACTGAAGCTAAGCAGGGCTGAGCCTGGTCAGTACCTGGATGGGAGACCACATGGGAAAACTAGGTTGCTGTTGGAAGTGGTGTTAGAGAGGCCAGCAGGGGGCGCTCAACCTGTGGTCTGTGTGAGTCCTAATGCCCCAGTAAATGTGAAGGGGACACTACACTGTCAGTGGGCGCCGTCTTTCGGATGAGACGTTAAACTGAGGTCCTGACTCTCTGTGGTCATTAAAAATCCCATGGCACTTCTCGTAAAAGAGTAGGGGTGTAACCCCGGTGTCCTGGCCAAAGTCCCTCAATCGGCACTTACCCATCATGGCCTCCTAATAATCCCCATCTACTGAATTGGCTCTATCACTGTCTCTCCACTCCACCAATAGCTGGTGTGTGGTGAGCGCACTGGCGCCGTTGTCCTGTGGCTGCCGTCGCATCATCCAAGTGGATGCTACACACTGTGGTGGTGTGGAGAGACTCCCCTCATGATTGTGAAGCGCTTTGGGTGTATGACCATACACAATAAATGCGCTATATAAATACACATTACATTACATTACATTACACATATTTTATATTTAAATCAAATTATTCTGTTCATCAAAGTGGCATTTATTAAATGCGAAAAAAATTATAAATTGTTAAATACTTATTAAATATTTATTTATTACTTATTGCATGTAGTTTCAAATGAAACTACAACAGTCATTATTGCTTTTATTACTATTACCATTAATAACAATAATAATATTTAATAAATTACTTGCACCTTAGAAGACAAAATACAATGAACTTTGATGTGGTGACTTTGGGAGCGCAGACGCTCAAGACAGTTCTGTGAGGTAAAATTACCGAACCACTATGATGACAGACTTTGGCTAAGGAATTTTAGAACGACCAACAGAACTTTTTAGATCTTTAACAATGTGGTGCATTGATCAAAAAACGTCTCGGTGTGCATGAGCCTTTAGGTGTGCAGAAAGGCGCCATTTGTAAATAAAATGAATTATTATTATTATTTTCATTGTAGTTTATGCACTTTTTTCTTATTGGATAAAAAAGTCCTACTCAGTTATGTGCATTTTTATTTTTTAATGAAATATTCTAAAATGCGCATAAAAATGAGTGGATGGAAACATACTGTAGCTGATGACAGGATTTGAAGTTTTGGGTGAACTATCTCTTTAAATGGAAATGTCATTTACGTCTTAAAACTAAAGTGTTTTTATGCTTTCCTGTCACGTGGAAATATATTACGCAGAACCGCGTAAGTGCGGAGGTGAACACAAATACTATACCATACATTAAAAGAATTTCCTACACCAGGTTGGGGACAGATCCATCGTGCAGGCATTTAGAGGACTGTAAGGGAACCATTAAGTTCAATTAGTCTGTCCCAGCGGTGTGTCTGACAGGACTAAACGTCATTAAAATGTTTAAACTGTAGTCAGATTTTACAAGGAGCAGAGCGAAGAAAGCAAGTTATGTTTGAACATTTGACTACGGCTGAAGTCAAACCACAGGGGTGAGAGAGTGAAATAACCTCTTAAAAATGCAATAGTCTCAATGGATGAGATCATTCATCTGCTTTTGCTGGGTTGGAGTGATGCTAATTCGTTCTGTTAACTGCTTACTGTATGTACTTTTAATGATAATACTTGAGCAAAATAAACTATAAAGGGACTAGCTGAGGGAAATAGGAGCATATTAAATTGAAACACTTAACTGCAGGTATATAGGAAAATAATATCACAGTAAAAGGTTTAATAATTTCCATTATGCATGTCTTGCAGTTTTAAAGTTTTCTGAGGAATGAGTGTATGGCTTGGTGCACAGCTAAAATTCCAGTGTTAAATATACAGTGTGATTTTGTTCGTGTTGTTCAGTGTTAAAACAAGAGTACATTTTAATCCACGAGTGTGAAAGAGCGTATATTTAAGAGTTTTTTTTATATGCAATATGCAGTGTATTTCCCGCTAGTGATGGGAAGTCCAGTTTTTTTACTCTAACCGGTTCTTTCAGACAGTGATCAAACCAGTATGTTTTACTTAAACTTGAAACATGACTTGTTGCATTTTAAAATGCAAAGAGTTAAATGTATTGAAATTATTTCTGAAAAGATTAATGAACATTTAATAAATGAAAACTATTTTCAACATATTTTGATATAAAATATAGGAAAAAAGGTAATATATTAACACTTTGACGGGTAACACACACTCCAGTTCGATGTAAGAATAAAATCTTACCCCCGGTTTCACAAACAAGGTTTAAGGCTAGTCAAGATTAAATTGCATGTTTGAGCTGTCTCAACTCACAATAACTTTTGGTGAGATGTCTTAAAATATGTCAGTGTCATTTTTTTGTCTCCAGGTGTACACCAGTAATGTTTTTCTAAGGCCATTTTTATAAATGTGTCTTAAATAGCCTAATTAACTGAGGCCTAGTCCTGGCTTAATCTAAGCCCTGTTTGTGAAACTGGGCCTTACTGTGTTAAAATGAACTCTGAGAGTAATGCACAAATTTCACACCTTAGAAAGTGTTATTTTAACTCCAAAATGGAGGGAGTCATATGTACACCCAAGGAGTGTTAGGTTAAACTCAAATTGAGTTAAATGTACACTGATTTTTTTGCTGCGTGTCATCAGACTGAAAGTGTGTTCACATTAATAGATATTTTTGGTGATTTTGGTCACTAACTAAAACAGACATTTTCAGTTTGGATTGAAATCGTATATACTTTTCATTTATTTAAGTCTGAAAGTTAATATATTAAATAAAACATGTATAAATGCTGCTAAATGGGATTGATGCATGTGTGTATATGTGTGTGATGATACACTACCAAGGCAGTCATTCTGACTAAATTTCAGTTTTACAACATTTTAATAATTTAATACTAATAATTATAGAATTCTGGTAGTTCCGGAATTAGGAAAACAATGGTGACACGTCATTTTGATGGTCCATTTGAGTATTAGACTGTCTGCTTAATATCTGCTGATACTTCTTCTTTAACACACATTTAACTGACTATAAGAATCTTTGCAAGTACATGACAACTTACACTAACCCAGGGCTCGAAATTGCGACCATTTTGGTAGCATATGCCCCCGAAATTTAATCTACGCGACCTCATAATATATTTGGGAGCATTTGTGCGACTGCAGATATAGGCTGTAGTGCGACTTGCTTAGATTTTTTTTCCAAAAAAGTGCTGAATTGGACTTCCCTGCCGCTATCTAGGTTCATATTAGCTGTCAATCACACAAGGCTTTCCGCTGTCAGATAACAGGGAGCTTATAAGGCCGCCAGCCGAGATCAATCGAGGGTTTTCGGAGAAGGTGCCCAAATCTCGATGCGTTGCATTCACTGCGTGTTCAGCGCAAATCTCCGCTAAATGTAAAATCTAACACTGTACACATCATCGCCAAAGAAGCTCACCTTTACTGAGTTTAAACTGAATCTGCGGCTCATAACAAAGAACGGTATTGTGCCGGTGGTCATCACGTGAATCCTGCTCTGCCTGCTCATATATTAGACCGGCTGACTCGCCTGCTTTTTTCCACAAACACAGAAAAATGAAAATCAGCTCATAATGAGACCGAGCATTTAAAACGACAAACCAAAACCAAACCTTTTAAAGAGTGGCAGAAGTGAAACTTTTCTTCCTTTCTTTTGTCCGTTCTTTCTTGAGATGTATATTATTTTTCTATTTAGTTACTGATGACTGCTTTGCAGCTTTCAGCATTGGATTGAATGATTTATTACAATATTATGTTTGTTTTGTAGCAGAAATATTATTTATTAAACTGACATGCATATAAAAACAATAGTGCAAAATAAAATTTTCTTATTGCAATGCTTCATTTTTGTTTGATGCAAACTAGAGATGCCACAATTCTCAATACAATATTGAACCGTTCTGTACGACATTCACGGTTCAATAGGCGCTTGTGAATTGCGGTTTTTCCGGTTTTACGTTTAAATAATTTATGTGCGTTTTTTTTCTCTCAGAATTGACTGTTTGTGTGTGCCTGTAAATCTACAGGCTGAGATGAGGAAACTCCTCCCCGCGAGTAAATATTCAATCACTATGCTCTAAAGTTAGGGGGCGCTCCACCATCATTCCACACTTTAACATGGCGAGCGGCAGTGAAGTGACGGAGCAATAAGATGCCGGTGTCTTTCAAATCCGCGGTGTTGGGACATTTCGGTTACACGTACTGTATAGACTAATCGAACGGAAACACTTCCAACATGACTGCACATCTGCGGCGCCATCACCCAGCAATATCACTGTCTGAAGGCAGAATAGCAGAGAAGGTAATAAAGACCTCCATAAAACAACAATCCCTCGCTGAATCCTTCCAGCAAACATATCCAACTGGTTCCGAAAGACATATAAAAATAACAAAGGCAGTGTTAAGTTTAATTAAGATGGTTTATTTATATTTACTAAAGTACAAATGTGTTTATTTGCAATGGTCAATTTATGTTCATTAACTTCACATGCATGTTTATTTTTAAAATGAAGGAATTTATGTGTTGTACATGGGCTACCAGCAGCTGTGAGATTTCAGTGTTCATTTTTTTATTATACAATACACTTGGAACTAGTGTAACTTTCTTGGCTTTGAAGTAAAATAAAGGAGTATTGCAATAAATCATTTTATTTTTTTTTTTCTTTCTTACTGTTCCTATTGCCTAAGCATAGAATAACAATAAAAAAAAAAACACATGTGTTAAGCCATCAAAACCGAACCGAACCGAATTGAAAACCGTGTTATAAAAACCGAGGTATGAATTGAACCGTAAGCTAACTGTATTGTTGCATCCCTAATGCAAACCATAAATTTATTTTTCATAAAGTAACAGCAGGACCTTTTACAGTACATAACTCGCATTCAAGCACATTCAGGGCAGCATGATAATGAGAAATGTTATTCATTGTAAGTATTATTGACATCATTGTCATCATTAATAATATTTTATAATTATTAGACATTCATTTTATCATCATAGCATTATTTAGATAGTTGTTTCTGGTTTTTGTTAGTCCTGATTGATGTTGTTTTCAAATACAATAAATCCCTTAATATCTAATTTGCAATGGTGCTCATACATTTTTGGTGGGTGCTCCTAAATTTTTTCTGGTGCTCCTAAATTTTTGAAGTTGGGAGCACCGGTGCTACCAAGTAAAAAAAAAATGTTAATTTTGAGCCCTGCTAACCCCAACCCCAACCTAACAGTCTACTTATAATATATTGATAATAAGTTGCCATGTAGATGCAATGTAACTTAAATTCAACAAACGGACCATCAAAATAAAGTGTGACCAAAACAACTTATAAAATGTGTTAGATCAGTGTTACATCTTTCCCTCACAATCATGAAGATCTCCTGCAAGACGACACCATTTCTGATTCCTGTACTAAACTCTAGTGCATTAGTCATGACTAATCAAATATAAAAGATTGTATTACATAATATATGTGGGTGTAAATTTAGCACACACACAACATTTGAAATTGTAACACAAACTTGAAATTCTTGATTTTGATTGGCAGGAGGCTGAGCGCTAAATCCTTCGAAAAGCACAGTTAGTTCCAGTAAAGACTATAGAATACACAAGACATGTCAATAGTATAGTTTTGAATGGGGAAAAGTGTAACAGTCAATATGGTGAATGAAGCCCCGCCTATTAGTACAGGAGCTAATGAGCGATTTGCTATAGACTGACGTTTCTCTGGGGGAGAAGCTTGGACCAGATGTGTGCTTTTACGACAGTTTTTGTGGTCAACAAACACACTGAATTCTCAGTGAATACTTTCTACACAGACATGATAAATAAATCCACATAAAGCTTGTGCATAAATCTGTACTTTTAAATGAACCAAGTGCACTTGAAAACAAAAGTTTTTTTGGTTTTGTAATGTCTGTCATGTCAAATGCACATCAGATGACAACAACTACTCAAACGCCCACAAACTTGTAAACAGAGTCGCGGTCATTTCTGGAGGAGATTTGTCATCAATACGGAGTTGTGGAGTACTTCAGAAGACCAGTGCGATCTGACGAAGCATTATCCAGAGAAGGGTTTGTAAAACGGCCATAAACGAGGTTGGTGTCGTGATCTCGTTTTTTTCCGAGTAGACATTAGCTTGGGCAACCTGAAAAAATGCAGATTTTGTTTGATTCAATTGTTTAGAAATGAAACTTATGAGACGATTGTTGTTTAATTTTATTGGTGGTTCCAAATATGTAATGTAATCGTAAGCTTGGCAAACAGTTTTGGAGAATTTGATATTTACCCATTCAGACAGAATGTCTGAGCATACTGCCCGAGAGGCGTTTCAAAGATGGCCACCAAGTGAAATCACTCGCTTTAAAGGGACTTTGGTTCCAGACAGTTTTGATCACAGTTTGAAATAAATATGCTTCTCACAAACATTAGTAGTAACCATAACAACTGCTATGAGTGACAGTTGCAGGAGTCGCCGCTGTGCATTAGGCAGTTATACACCTCTACGTCGTTGATTCTCCCACATATTCTACATGTATTTACAAGATTAAGTCACACTTTATTTTAAAGGTATAAAATCTACTATTAAAAAAAACAAACTAAGATGTTTACTTTAATAAACCAATTGGTACATGCAATTGCCTTTAGGATGTCTTGTGACATGATGTCTCTGTTTTGGTTTGTTTAGTTGTCCGCCTGGTTCATGTATTAATACTTCAGCTGAATTAATGATATAATCTGTTGAGAGGGCTTTCTGCTTGTTTGTCACAAAAGGGCTTGGATTGCAGCGTTCACAATTAATATTTCAATAAAATCAAAGGTGCTAAAACCCCATTTCAAAAGAATAAAAAGCTTGGTAGGAGTTTGAAAAAGTTGCAACAATAAATAAACTGTATCTCTTAGTCCACATGAAAAGTTTGTTTTATTTTCATGGATATAGAATATTGCAGACTTTCCTCAAGTTTTCGTAACAGCTTAGTTGCAGGTAACATTGCACTTTATACCATCTCAAATGCACCATCCATGTTCAGAAGGCAATAAAAGGAAACTACTGAATAAGAAAAACAAAAGTATAAAATCCTATGCTGGGGTTTGTGTCAATTTTTTAAGTTCATAGAACTTCATTTAATTTTTTTTTTGCTGTTGTAAACAATATAAAATACAATCTTTGCTTTCAAACAATTGTAAAAAAAGAACACAGTAAAATTAAGAATACAGCACAACATTTGTTTTTTTCACACAGGGTTCAACAACAAAAACAGAAACGTAAAAAAGTAAACCACACGATGGTAACAGCTGTCCATATGAAATCTGCAAATCGCTTTCATTAATAAAAATTTGCATCCGCAATTTTGAAAAGAATAGCCATTTCAAGAAATGACTTTCAGTAGACAATACGATGATAGATCACTGCTTCAGAAGACAGCACAGTTAACACAAAAACAGTTCAGAAAGAAACAGGAATTGTTTCGAACATACACACAGTAGCTACAGTACATTTCTAAAGCATTTCACACCATAGTCAGTTCTCTTCCCATTACGCAAGGCTTTCGATCGGCCAAACATGTATTAAGAAGTAGCAGTACAAAGCAATGTAAACTGTGTTTGCTAAATTCACCCCCATATCAACGAAAGGCAACTTTAGAAAACACCTGGCTAGCAGTTTTTTTCTTTAAGTCTTATGCACTAAACCAATTAGTAAACACATAGAGCATGTTGTAAAGCATGATCAACAATGAGTATCTGATAATACAAGCATTAATGCTAATTTATGAGTTACCAGGATTGTGAGGTCAAGTTTGATTAGGTAAGTGCTACTGTACCTCTACTTTCCCTGGTATTCTTATTCTGACATCCTGGCAGGAATGTGTTGAAAAGCTCTTTGGAATCTTGGGACTTTTCACACAGGACATGGTTTTGTGGTCTTAATGCAAAACGCCACAATGATATTATTAAACTAGAGTCGATAAATAAGGCAGGGTCATGAAACACCTTTTTTAAAATGTTGCTTATTTTAACTTGAAGGCGTCTTAAAAAATGCGGTGTTCAAGAAAAAATAAAGAAACGAGGCACAGCAGAGCTGTCAAAGACACCATGTTTACATAGAAAATCAATAAAAAGCAGCAAAGCACAACACACAAAACAACATTCTGTGTGTACTGGCCTGTTTCACACTGCACACATTTATTTTGGTTCCCATATCAATGAAATCCCTTAAAGTGCCACATATAAAAACAGGTTATATTATCTGTTAGATTAGATTAAATTATATTCCAATATTTGTTTTACTAAATTCCTGAAATTATTCGAATGTCATAATCCAATTGTTAAGACTTCTTAATTATGACTGTGGCGAGGGAGCGGGCCAGAGAGCCATGGGAACGAAACGAGGCCTGCGCAGATGAGAAATATCTGTGGCGCGAATTCACTTCAGAACAGACGCGGATTCGCGTGATGGGCAGGGCTTCTGTCTGCCTGGTGACAGTAGCTTTGTTGCTAAATAGCTAACATGGATTTTATTGATAAAATAACTGTGTATGTGCTTTTATGAAGGCTGAAAAACAGCATCGATTCGTTTGGAGTAGTGTCTGAGTCCACTAGATCCTTTCAGAGGTGCACCCAGCTCTGTGAGCTCATAAACTCATAAGCATTCAGCGGTGCTTCTGACTGAGCCGAGCCCAGTTTGATGAACTGTTGTCGGTGTGTGCAGGAGGATTTTCCCCCGGGACAGCAACAACAGGCGCTGCGTCATAATCACGCCCCCACAAGAGCAAGCTCCTGATTGGCGAATGTCCGCTGAAGTTCAGATTTTTGAACTCAAGCGATTCGCGCAAAACGCGTAGTAAGCACGTCAAACAGTCAATTCGCGCCGCACAATTCACGTCATTCGCGCCGTGCCATTCACGCGTAACGTGCCGCAGGTTGTCTATTCGCGCCTTTGCATTGACTTAACATGTAAATCACTCGTGCTTGACGCTTCTTCCGCGTCTGGTGTGAACGCAGCATAAGAGGAGGAATGAAGGCAGAGGAGGACAAGAGAGGACCGGGCCCGCACATATTGTTTTACTTTTGCTCTCAGTTTGATGCAGTCTCCATGAGCAGCTGCCGTCCATTTGTTTTATTTTTATTTTCATGCGCATCATAGTTTGTTTAAACTTCGTCAGTTCTCCGCCTCCTTCTTCCCGGCAGCCAGGTGGCTGTGAAAATCATTACAATGACCAAAAATAAATAAATAAATAAAATAAACATCCGACAAATTTGTTAATAACTTTTTGTGTCCTAATTATGTCCAGTATGTTTTCTTTTTAACTAATGTGACAGAAATGGGCTCAGACTACACACAAAACTGGAGTGAACTAGGGCTGCATGATATTGGGGACAAAATAACAAACAAAAACAAAAGACATATTTTCTGTGATACATATTATAATATGATATGTATAATTATATATAATTTCACAAGATGACGTACTGTAATTAAGTCTATTTGGAAATAATTACTAATTTTATACTGACTGGGATGATTTCACATTGAAGTGCATCTGCATACATTATAATTAACAAATTACAAGCGCAGACCAATACAAAACAACAACAATACAAATGAAATACACCTTTTTGTTTATGTAAAGTTTCAAAACTTAATGCTTTACGATTTTCTATTGAGTCAAAAAGTATTCACATAAATTGAATAATCAAAAATAGCACTGTGAAGTCTTCATTATATAAAAAGATGTTACAAACGTTATCATTCCTTGTGCTTAAAAAGTTCAAAACACATCCAAATGCAAATCTTGCATTCTATTAGTATTAAACTTCACAAATCACATGTGTCCTGAACTGTGCTTTCTGGTTAATTATAAACCTAATAGGACATGCAATGTAACTATATATAACAGATTCACACATTATGATATTGATTAAAAAAATATATATATTGTGCAGCCCTAGAATGAACTATTCACCTATTGTGAAAATTAAAAAGTTAAAGTAATCACACTTTTTGTTTTTGACTAAATCCAGATGATTTACAGACTTACAATATATTTGTTGTTTTGCATCTGTTGTAGATATTTTGATATGTCCCACCACAATCTGAAATATTTTTACTTTGTTAATTGTAAAAAATGCATGGCTGTTATTCAAGGAAACACTAATAATAGTAACAGTAGTGCCGGCAGTGTAAAAAGCACATAGTTGCATCTAATCAAGCAGGCAGTGTGAAACAGGCACAAGTGTCATATATATATATATATATATATATATATATATATATATATATATATATATATATATATATATATATATATATATATATATATATATATATATATATATATATATATATATATATATATATATATATATATATATATATATATATCATGTAGGATGAAAACATCAACACTGCAAGTTCAGATGATCAGAAAATAACATTTCCCAAGCTTAAAGCTCTGATACAGCAAGCTTTTCCAAACATAAAGTTATCAAGATAACAACAACAACAACAAAAAGACCATACATGTTTAGGTCTAAGTGAAGACATCATCTTGATCCAGCAAAAAAAGGAACCTTCGATATTGCTAATATAAAATTATGTTTAAAAACTTTGCATATTTGCATAATATAAAGAGACCCAGGCTGTGCTGAATAATGCTGAAGTGATAGACAGTTTCCTCCTCATTTTTTTTATGATGATAATTATGATGACAGTAATAGTGATCAAGAAGTCTGTTTGTTTCTCAAGTGTGCAAGACTCAGGGACCGACAGGAAGAACATGCATATAATAATGCAACTAGAACCATTAAATGTCCCCTGAATGCTTAAAATGTCAGCTCTGAGCCTTTGTCTTTTAACAGTCCTGTCCTTTTAGGCATTGAAAATGACTTTCCTTTTAGAAGTTCTTAAAAATTTCCAGATCTTTCGCTGGTACTGGTGTGTCCTTCTTCCACTCATCATCTGGATAGGAGTCAAAGTTGGACGTGTCTCCCTCGTGAGACACCTTTGGAACTATGGGTGGCTGTCAAACAACCAGGAGAAATTTGTTCAGGAAACATTCATATGCAGGAAAATATACACTACAGTTCAGTGGTTTGAGGTAAGTGCAGATTAGATTTTCAGATAGCGCAACCCTAATTTTACTGTTTTGCGCCCCGTTGTTTAAATAGCAAATCCATTTGCGCCACTTTGTGGACTCATGGGTGTGCTTTTTTTCAGTTTATTCATGACAACTTGCTTTTGTATGAAGCTATTATTTTTATTAGTAGTAGTATTATTTATTATATGCATATTTATATTTGCTTTATTAAAAACAAGCTAAGATTTGTCCAACTGTCATGTTTTGGACCATATGGGGCAATAGGAAGTGTGTAACTTCGTTATTATTGTTCATTTCCTTGTTTGCTGGGAATTAGAACTAAATTTAGATATAGTTTTGAAACAAATCTTTGCGATTAACAAACAAAATTAAATATGTAGACTAATGAATGTCTTCAGTGGAGTGCGTACAACACCGTTTTCTTATCCACGAAAGAGAGAAAGAGAAAGTAAAACGGCTGAATAGAGGAGGCTCGTTCTTTATCCTCACGCTGCAGATGGTCTGTTTAACTGCTTTTCCACTTACAAAGTCCGTCATGGAAATGGCAAAAGCACCATGGCACGACGCAACTGACTCTTAAAGGGAATGGGAGATGAGACTCTGATTGGTTTATTCTCAAAGCACACCCATAACTCATTAAGAGAATAAGCACAACGCTGTTAGACCATGCGCTACAGCACAAACCATATTTTTCCGTCCTTAAAATATCAAAAGTGGATATTAACGCTTTTATTAACACCCTTAAAGCTTTTTGGGCCATGCACTTTAGACTTTGCACCTAGATCATTAAAATGGAGCCAATAATGTTATAAAGCACTAAACTAATCAGAATTGATATGTATAATGTTACAAATTATCTATATTTAAATAAACACTTTTATATTCTTTCATCAGACATAATATTTAAGTTTCCACAAATATATCAAGCAGCCAATGATCACTAATCATAATAAGAAAACTATATTGGGCACTAAATAGAATGATTTCTGAAATATTCTGTGTCACTGAGGAATAGAATAATGTCTGTTTTGCCATCTTATAAATAAATTACATTTTAGAATATTTTAAACAGTAATATTAAAAATGATTAATAAATGACTATTTTAAAATAATATAATACAATTTACAAAATAGCATTTTGGTGACTGCATTTAATATATAAATATATTATAATAAAAATATAATAAAAAAAAACATTAAATGCAATATATTTTGTAAAAATGAAATATGGGAGACATATTCCAGCTTAATGGATTAATTACGACAATATGTGATCATGCTGAATATTAAATTAAACTAAAAACTAAATTAAATATTTTAATTTAAATAATAAAACATTTATTGATGTAAAATTGGTCAAACCTGATGGTTTGAACTTAAAATTACAATTAATTATTTTAATATTTTAGCTACGATTAGTCTTTGGCTGCACTGTGACACTCACTTTGAGTCTTTTATTATGTCATCAAACAATTATTTTCATATGCTTTTATTGAAGTCCACTTAAAATTAGCCCAAAAAGATGATTTATAATCTATTGTTACACTGAATGATATTTTAGTTGGTGTATTCTGTACGAGTCATATAAAAAGTATAGATAAAAATAATAATAATAATAAATCACAATTCACATAACTGACAGAACTGTTTTTGATCTGTAGTGGATAATTTAAGTTTACAGCTACTAAACACATCAGTAAACCTTTAGAGATGTATTGGATAGAGTAAGAAAGCATAATCAGTACATAAAACGTAAGAAAGCATCAATCTATGTGGCAAACAATAATTTGTAAATATTTGTCTATATGAGAGAGCTGCTGTGCTCACCTTGAGCTTTCTACAGGGCACAGACTCCCAGTCTACTGACTTAAACCATCTGTGCTTTTTTACATCATCAGCTCCATTCTGGAAGACAAAAAAAATCATACACAGTAATGAGATGGATTACTATGACTGAATGAACATAAAAGCAGATTAATGTCTTACATTTTGAAACAAACCACAACTGTTAAAACCACATTACAGGGTCCTTAAAATAATAGACCTAATCAAAACATTTAGCATTATGCACTTTATTTGACTCTGCAACTCTACTGTATATTTCTGTACTGTCAGTTTCTTCGAAAGGAACAGAAAGTGGGTCAAACAATGCTAACTGCAGTCTTCTTCTATAAACCTCAGAATTTGGGCCACGTATTGCACTGTGGGACTGTAAGAAAGACACACACTGTGGGACTAAAAGAGACACACGGACTGAAGTAGAATAACAGATATGTGCACTTGTGAATGAGCTCTGCCAGCAGGACCTGGCCTTGCTGTGGAAACAGTGCAAACACAGCTGTGATTGGCCTGCCGGCTCTTAAACTCTCATTGTCTGCAGTCAGAGGATAAAAGAGAAGAAAAGAAGTGCTAAATTAACAACAGAAGCATCCAGTCTGCAAAGTCCACCCAAATGACAATTCTCCTTCAAAAAGTCTGTCAAATTTTGTCTCTTAATCTAAATCTGCATTGACAACAGAACGCAAATTTAAATAATAATAAATAATGAATACAATTTTATTTTAATAATTTGCTTTAGACATTATCTTGACTATTAGCACAACTTATTCTACTAACCCTAACCTATGGTATGAGTCTAATACACTAATGGCTGCTATAATTAGAAAGATACTTCTATATGTAACCCAATGGGTCCTACTGCGCCCAACCCGGTCTGAGCTGGGATTGAACTGGCAATTCTTTGTATGGGAGTCTGCTGCTCTAACAAGAGGGCTAAAGACCATGGCTTCTAGAGTCTGACGCTAAAGCACCTTTTGAGGTCAGATGAGCTAGCTGGCCTCTGTTATACTCACCCCGCTAAACCTCACTTCCATCTCGGACAAGCCCCACGTATAACCCACCAGTTGTACTGCACCCATCTTGGTCTAAGCTGGGATCAAACAGGGGATTTTTTGTATGAGAATCTGTGCTTTTGCTGGAGCTCCTTTAGAGGCCAGAGGAGTGAGGTTTACCTGCATAGCACTTCACTAGCTGGCCTTCGTTACATATAGTGGTGCAACGGATCACAAATCTTCAGTTCGGATCACACTACGGTTTTTGAGTCACGGATCGAAACATTTTTTGGATCAGCAAAAAAGGGAGGAGACGGATGTAGTTTACTTTCCAAATATCCAAAAAAAATACTGCAAAACCATTGGTTTAAACAAGCATAACTTAGAACCTGTAACTTTAATGAAAATAAAAATCAAGAAAGAACCAGCTGAAAAAAGGAAAATATTCAATACGAAAAATGATCTTTGCTGCTGTTGCTGATAATGCTAAATAAAAAAATCTAACATCTTGTACAACATACCATATTTATTTTCAATTAATGATTCAACAATTCACACATAAAACCTCATGTTTCATTATAGGTGGATCATTTCTGAAAATCTATTCAGTGACATAATTTTGATGGTTTTTGTCACCACCTGATGTAATTGCACAATGTAATTGCTAAAAAAAAAAATCACCAGCGTCAAGTTCCATTAAACAGTGATTTTAATCTTTACCATAAACAGTGTTTATATCTGAACTATAAACTGTTCTTACAGTACTTCAATGTTATTTAATTGTTTGTAACTACACTCTTAGCCCGGATTTCATGTCTAATTATACAGTTTAAGTGCAAAGTACTTAAATAGTTTAATTTTTGGTTCATTACTATAACATTTTAAGTGAATTCTACTTTTTTGTAGACAAAGTTTATTGTATGAATAACTTTAAGTACAATACACTAATGTTTTAAAAGTTTTTGACTGATCACGCCCCCTGCCCCCAACCTGACTTAGTGTTCAAGTCAGGCACCGGCATTTTCTTGCAGCTGCAGCAGGTGATTTTAGACTTCTGGTGAGTAGACTGTAAACATTTTATCCAGTTTTTATTTTCGGCTGTTTGTGAATACCGGAAAACACTGTTTTAAGTATGTTTCACTTTAAATGCGCGGGTCCTGTTTAAACACTTGCCGTGTGTATTTAGCATGTGAGCTTGCTAGTTAACCTGCAAGATTTTCAGTTCTGAGTGGTGGACACGATTTCTCTTAAACATATGTCTGTAAAGCGTGTTCCGCGGACAATTTACTGCGCGAAAAACATGCTTTAATAGAGTCTTTGCACTTTCACTCGACAACAAGCGTCTTTTTTTCAAGTGACGCACATTCAAAGTTGACGCGCTTCATTTGTTTGCTCCTGCCTGCACGGTTGACATGGAAACGGCGCCAAGTCTGAATTCTCGTAAGGCGATTACATAGCGCTTTTTCAGCTGTGTTGTCATCGCCTTTTTTTCCCCGAGCTGATTATTTGCGGTCATAGAGCATTCTTTAAACAGTCCATGCTATTTAAAGCTTTTAATACAGTTTTGCCACTGCTTGGTTCACACCGTCCTGTTCAACACATTTTAGGTGGGTCACATACAGTATGCTGTGGTTTCAGTGGAGCAGAAAGGACGTAAGGACAATCATAATTTAGTTTGGTGAGTGAATTTGAACAAACTTTTACATTTGTTTAATTTTAATGGAGCCATTGTTTGAATAGAATAAGCTGAATAAACGTTTAATGCAATTATAAGTTGGATTCTAACAAAGTTTTATTTTGTTTCAGATGACAGAAAGGCGTGCATTGGCAATGTAAGTATTGTATTTTTAACTGTGAAAAAAGGATTATAGACTGACAAATGGAAACTATATGCCAGAAATGTTCTGTTTCCTTGTTTGCAACAGGAATTGTTTGTAAAAAAATATTTATTATTCATGTGCTAATAACAAGATTGTAAGTTTCAAAGCACACTGGACTGAAATACACAAGGAACATAACTGTTTTGTTTTTCACTTGTTTCATATTTCAGGTTTATTTCAACTTCAATCAAGTGGTGGGCAAAAATCTCACAGAGAGCTTCCATAATGCTCTTAAAATTACTCCCCAAATTTAATGAGCATCTTCAGGAAAAGGAACCATGTTGCTGGTCAGCTTTTGGCTCTTACGTCAGACAAAGGTGGGTTTTTTGTCTACATGAGTCTACCTATTGCCTATTTTCATCATCTCTTTTATTCTGGCTTTTTTCTGCTTTAGTCTGCTTGAGTTATTTAACTAGTATCATCATATTTGCATTCTTTTTTTCTTTCAATAGGATGTCTCTCGCGAGGACCCATACTATCAAGTTTCCACAGGAATTATTTGCATCGATGAAAAACGTCCACAGCTTAACCCATCCAGAGTGTTCATCATCTTTCATCATTCATACAGACCTGCCTCGAGCCTTCTGTTGTCTTCTCGGACTCATTTATCCCCTGCTCTTAAATTGGACAAAGTGTCGTCTTGCTGTTACAGTATAAAGGTCAGCTTACAGTAACAGATCTTCATAATAATTTTTATTATTATTTATTTCTCGTTGTATTGTGAAAAAAGACCCAAAATTACAGTTTGTTCAGTACATATACTGGTTACAATAGTAAAAATTCATTCTGTGAAGTCATGAACAAATTTCCACTTGTATGTAAACAGTATACATTGTGTTCTACAATATGTTTATGTGTTTAAAAGGATAGTTCACACAAAAATGGAAATTATGTCATCTTTTACTCATCCTTCACTTGTTCCAAACACGTTTGAGTTTCATTCTTCTGTTGAACACAAATAAGGATATTTTGAACAAAGCTAAAAATCTGTAACCATTGACTTCCATGGTATTTGTTTTTCCTACTATGGAAAGCAATGGTTACAGGTTTTCCAAATATCATTTTATGTGTTCATCAGAAAAAAAGAACCACTTAACTTGAGGGTGAGTAAATTTCCATTTTTTTGGGTGAACTGACGCTTCTAGTCCAGATGTTAAAACAAGCTTTCATGTTCTTGGGGGTATAACAACATATTTTGTGAGCATTTAAAGCTGAGGTCAATGTTATTAGCTCTTGATTGAGTAGATGCACTTGAGAGAAAAGTAGGCAAACTGATTTTTAAGTTGTATTGCACAGCATTTGAATTGTTTTGTTGTATTTGGAAAGAAAATTTTAATAAAAACAACCCTGTGTATTACTTTTGTGTGTATTTTATTGCACTTAAAAAGATAAGTAGAGTAAATTGATTGACACTAATTAAAAGCATTAAGTGTATTCAACTTATAATACATATTAGAACAACTCTATCTTTTAAGTAGAGCTCACTTAAGTTTTTTAAGTATACATTACTTAAAAATTTTAGGGCAACCAGTTTCCTCAAATTTTTTAAGTCAACTCAACTTATCCAGGCTTACAGTGTAACTGAAAAGTGTAAAAACGGAATCTCTTTCGATCCGCACAGAATGCAGCGCTTAGAAGGATTAATAAACATATAAATCATCATTTATCATTCATGCTGCGCGAGTTTGAATTGAGATCACGATCTTATAATGTTTAATTATGCAGCTTTACACTCAATGCATTAATGCAGGCTAAACAAACAGTGACAGAAATCACTAAGACACTGACATTAACCTAAAGCATTTAAGTAGGTCCCACCACAACTTTTTCAGTCATCATTATATTTAACAGGGAAGCCAAAATGCTTTCATACAGGTGATTTGAATGACGCGGGAGGCGATCTCTAAGATTATAACATTATAAATGTTAGATTTATTCTACAAGTTCAAAAAAAGTTATTAATCCGCGGATCACGTGCGTTCTGAACTGTGGGTTGTGATCTGATACACCTCTAGTTACATATAGTTAACAAAATGGAGCAGGTTAAAGTAAAGTGTAATTACAAATCAAGACTATTTTAATGGCATTCTCAGAATAAATTACAAAATGTTTTCTAAAAAGTAATACATTTTAGATTATCTCTAGAAAAATGAAAATACACTATAGCACTGAATATATAAAATGGCACTAAAAGTGGTTTGCTTGCTGAATCATAGGGAACCATTTTATGTGCTAAATCACCAATACAGTATATTTAAACATGGTTATATGTAGCACTTTAACCACCCCAAAGAACAACTAAAGAACCAATACCGATGCTACTGTACATATAGCACTTAGATCAATTTCCCTATAATTCACTAAGAACCACTTAGCGATGCCAAATAGCCCCTCAACTACTACAAATAACCACTGAAGAACCACTTTCATTGAGTGTGTGCACAAATTAAACTTTAATTAAAGGTGCAAAAGAAAATCTGGGCATACCTAGGCATAGTCAAATAATAAGAGATCAGTATATACAAATGGGCATACTGTGAGCCTCAGACACCTTCGTTACCTCATTCTCATGTAAATTCCATGAGTGTAAGACCCTGGTGGACAAAAGGCCAATCAGAAGACAAAGCAGATTGTTGCATGACTCATGGGGACACGCTCTCATCATTTGCATGTACTTTAGGTCGTTCATCCGGATGGAGCTGCAGATTGTTTATTAGTTTACCAGTTTCACCACTTTTTTTGACAAATTAAGTAATATTATATTTATATTATATTATATTAATATTATGTTCAGTGTACATCATGCTGTGTGTGTGTGTGTTTGTCTGTCTGTAGGAGCTGCACGTCAGAGCGGAGATCTTTAATATTCACAACCGATCCAAATATGGTCAATATGGACCTTTTGATTAGTGGGGTATTTTATGGAGTAATAAATGAGCATATAAAACCATTTCTGGAGATTTTTTCTTTCAAAATGACCTAAGCCATATACCTACTATTTAGATATTAGAGAACAATTTAACTTATTGAACCAATCCAGAATCTGGCATTTTTAAAATAAATCAGCTCAACATTTCTGAAAAACAAACAAACAAACAAAAAAAAACAGAAAAACAAAGAAAAAATCTTTTTACATTCAAAACAGTCCAATAAAGTATCCTTAACAGTCAATTTAATATGACATGACAGTGGTTCTTTAACTTCTAATAAACATCAGCTTTATCGCTGGAACCTATCGGAAAAAGATATTGCAGTTTTTCTTGCATAAACAGTGACCTTTGGCTAAAATCCTTATAATTATGGGACGATCAAACTTCACATTTTCAAGCGCCCGAAGGCTGCATTCTGAGTGAGCGAAGATTAAAAGATTTTAGAAAGCATAACTTCAATTTATTAAACTGAAAGACCCTAAACAAACAGTGAGATGTATATTTCAGCAGAGCTCATTCCTCACGTGTGGAAAATTATAATAACAGCATAAACTGTAGCTAATGGGAAAATAACGCTCAGGCGCAACCATTCACAAACTTCCCATGACATCACCTTCACAATATGCATCACATTATGCATGACAGCACTTCTGCCACCTCATCTGGTGCCAGTTATTGAATTATTTCCTCTAAAAGGACAATTTAGAAATGTAACTGCCATTAAACCACAACTGTTTGAATGACTAAAGCTGGAGAAGAAGAACATTAGCACAAGGACTGTATCTGCAGTTGTTTCCCCAACATCCATCTCCATCTGATGGGGGTTGGAAAGGGAGGTATTGTGGGAGAGAAGCCTGGTGTCAGAATCACTTTCCGAGCATCCAGGGATTTTCTCCAGAGCCTCATCTCATTCCCTCTAGACAGCCTCCTTATCATTACTGGAAACATATGTGACCCGCTTTGGGAAAAAAATCTCACAGGACTTAATCTAACTCTTATTATTTGTTATTTGCGCTGATGTTCAGCTTTATTAAAAGTTTATTTAATTTATATTATGCAAAACTAACCTAGAAACATCTAGAATTCAATGATTCTCAACGTGGCCTTGAATGTGAAACAATAGAGTGTTTTCAAAAGAAAAATGCCAAATGCAGATTTCTGCTAAAATTCTTTGCTCAAACATATAAGCACCACAACAACAACAACAACAACAACAACAACAACAACAACAACAACAACAACAACAACAACAACAACAACAACAACAACAACAACAACAACAACAACAACAACAACAACAACAACAAAAATCAGTCACCAACACCTTGCATACCTTCATGTTTCCAAGCCTTCTTGCCCGGTCAATCACGAGAAACTTCTTTATTAGGTCCCTAGACAATGAAAGAAAGAAGATTAAAAAATCACAACGACACCAGACTTGTACATTACATTAATTCACTACATACAAAAAGTTTTCAAAACAGGGATTTTTTAATATCAGCCTATTCTGAGAAGCTGGTATTTTTATGGCTGGTATGCTTTAAAATATGTAATAATAATAATAATAATAAAATCAGTTTCACTCAACAAAGAGCAATGTACCGGTCACAGCATTTCTCTTATTTATTTTAGTTTTTTAACATTACATAAACAAAGGTTTAGTGTTATTCCATTTTAGCTCAGAATTATTAAAATAATGCTAGATAAATCTTATTTTATATTGTAAATAAAAAATGTAAAAAAATGGTTTAAAATAAATTTCATCGTAAAAAATTTCATTTCATCCAATTAGGGAACCTTATTGTAAAGCATTAACAAAACCTATTACACATTTATAAATTAAGTACAATTTTTTTGCATTCTTTTAAAGAAATAGTATGCGTGTGTGTATATAACAGTGTATTGTGTGCATTTGGATGCTGCAGTGATTGGAGTTTTTTTTTAACATTTAAAAATTGGAACTATTTTTGTTAGCAAAACACATCGATCCTCTTCATAGGACATGTATTAGGCTGGAGAAGGGGTGTGCCTCATATTAAACAATTTCTTTCCCAGTCACTATTATTGTGTTTAGGGGGTTGCAGTGCTATTGCAGTGCAGGTGTTTTGGAGTGTTTTAAAACTTAATTTTTTTCTCTTAAACAAAGAATGAAAAAACAAACTTTATTTAAAGTATACTGGGCCTTTATGGGTTTTTTGTAAGCTTCCAAAAAGCCACTATCCAACCCCATTATACAGCATGGAAGAGCTAGGATAAAATTGAAAACTACTGCGACTGTGTTCGTCTGACAGAAAAAAAAAAAAAAACTTATAAATGGTTTGAAGGTGAATACATTATTAGGTAATTTTCATTTTTGGATAAACTATTCCTTTGAAATATTCCTTTGGTACTAAAATTGTTATATAACGGAAAACTATTACATGTTTTGTTAAAATAACAAATCAACAGCAATCTCTTCCACTTCACCCATCTAGGTACTGACAGAGTGACACAGGGTGCTCAGTGATACATTCAAAATATAAAAAGCATGCAGTCTGCTCTACTTTTATTGCAACACTGCAATTCCAATCCAAAATTAAACATTTTTTTTATTGCAAATGTGTGAACAGCATGTACATTTCTCAAAATTCCTAGGCTGTCTGTGAAAGCCATAGACATATTTTGATGTAAGGTAAGGTCTGACTTTGCTTAGAAAAATCTTGTCACTTAACAGAAATAATGTACAGTATAAAATATAAAGTCGTGGTGCAGTGGAAAAACAATTAATATTGTGTAAAACTACCATAAGCTTGGACCACTGCATCCATACATCTCTGCAATGACTCAAATAACTTACTAATAAAGTCATCTGGAATGGCAAAGAAAGCGTTCTTGCAGGACTCCCAGAGTCCATCAAGATTCTTTGGATCTATCTTCAATGCCTCTTCCATCTTACCCCAGACATGCTCAATAATGTTCATGTCTGGTGACTGGACTGGCCAATCCTGGAGCACCTTCACCTTCTTTGCTTTCAGGAAATTTGATGTGGAGGCTGAAGTATGAGAAGGAGCACTATCCTGCTGAATAATTTGCCCTCTCCTGTGGTTTGTATTGTAATTGGCAACACAAATGTCTTGATACCTCAGGCTGTTAATGTTGCCATCCACTCTGCAGATCTCTCGCACACCCCCATACTGAATGTAATCCCCAAAGTATGATTTTTCCTTCACCAAACTTGATTGATTTCTGTGAGAATCTTGGATCCATGCGGGTTGCAATAGGTCTTCTGCAGTATTTGTGATGATTGGGATGCAGTTCAACAGATGATTCTGCCACTTCTTCAAATTATCAACTAGAAGTCAAGTTATTATTTGTTGGTCTTACAACTGGGATTGACGAAGAGTCTTTTGTCAGGTAGTGTATACAGTAAGTGTGCTATATATACGTTTTTCCAATTCTCAAATTATTTTTAAATTGTGTTATTATGTTTTAATTAAATAATTATAATTAGATAATTGATGTTTTGACTGATAATTACCTCATATGTTGAAATGATGCAGAAACAAAAAAAAATTGAGCTTGTATAACATAATGCCAATGTCAACATTTCTTGTAAGAGTATCTTCAAACCATCAATTTCTCCAAACATAAAATCTACCTGCTGTACTGTTTATATTCATTTTAAAAATAATCTGTAACTTTTAACCCGACCCCACTTCAAGCTGTGAACACAAGCGCATGATGCTGTTGACTGCTGTGGTGTTGATGTTCCTATCGTGAGAGAAGCCTGAAGCAAGCTTTCAACGGATGATCTTAGCCTCCATTGCAGATGTTATTCATTCATGTGTGTTTGACTTCAGGATACCATTATCTTATCAAGCTTGTTAAACCTCTACTGACATGAGTCTTCGTTTCGGATACTTTTAAAATTGTAACTAGAGTAAACATGCCAGTGAAAAGGAAACCCGGATTTGCTTTGCCTGAGGTGACCGTCTGTCTCTATTTTCGAGAGCTTCCTCAAGCTGGTTTAGCAGAGCGTTTAAAAAAAATCCTCTAGTGGACAAAAGCCATATTAGGAAAAAGCAGAAGTGATGTCATTTTGTGTGTGTTTGTACAGCTGCAATTACTTCTTAGTCCACTCTTACAATTAGAAGGATTGTTTTTGAAGACTACGACGGGACAGTTGGTGATTTGCTAAATCCTGAGGACTTGTAGTTCAAAAGTAGCTGAAATAATAGTGCAGAATAAAAAAGACACACGTTTGCCTGTAATCTGGACGACGCCTGCACTCCTACAGCCATTAGTATGGTTAGCTGACGTGTGTAAACAGGTTCAGTAAAGGACAGGTTAGTGTGTAAGTGTGTGCACAGGTAAATGCACAAGCTTCTCTCTTTGAACTTTAAACTGTCTAAAACAGGGCAGGGATCTTCAATCTTTTTCATGTTAAGAGCCCTGGATGGACAGTGTGTGTGATTGTTACATAGTTTGGTGTAATAAGGTGAACAGTACCATATTAGTGGATTTAGACTTGGGCAGATGCTCAAATTTCTGATGTTCAAATACATGCATTTTAATCTTATAGAAAGGGTAGGAAGGAATGTAGGAAGGATTTTTGTTTTTGCTACTGTTATTTTATATACTATTTTAATAATTTATAAAATGCATATTATAGACCTATTTCACGCGGCCGCCATTAAAAAACAATCGAAATCGAGGCTGCGGTGGGAAAAAAAACCACACAGCAATGTTGTGTACCTGGCTGTATATCTTATCAGTGAAGAGAAAGCGACACAAATATATCATTATATCGTCTTCCGAGTGACCCGAAGGTCCGTTCTGAATGGAAAGTGAAAATAAAACGCAATGTCGGACCTCATTTTCAGCTAAGTTAAGGAAAATGCCACTAGTTAACTAACGTTTTCTTTCCCAAACACATGTTTTAGCTGCCATTTATCAAACTCAAGTTAATGAACTGATTCTTTCACTATATTAGACCTGTCAAGACACTGAATTTCGCTACTGAAATATAAAAAACCGTAAATTTCCTACTAACATTTAAGCATTGTTGAACGCAACATCGCTGATTTGCCATGGTGTTCACGTGCTCAACAGAAAGGACTGTGATAGGCCCTGGAGGTCATCAGTTCACCGCACTTCACCGCTGTTTACCGAGTGCAAACCAGTGCAAACACAGACGAGCGATCCGCTGATGACTCGACTGATCTTTGAGGCTTTAAAACACTCCACTGTTCGTGCATCTGTGTTTGCACTCAGTGAAGTGCGGTGAACTGATTATCATCATGGCCAATCACAGTCATTTCTGTTGAGCACCGGTGAATACTATGGCAAATAATCGGTGTTTAAGAACGTGCTCAGCGGCGCTTAAATGTTAGCGGGAAATGGACGTTTTTAAAACTTCAGTACCAGGACAAGAGTATTACAGACAACACGAGGGTGTGCTACAGAGGACTGCATTGTTTTATCGCTCACGGGTTACATAGGCTGAAGCAAGCACGGACGTCCCCACTGTGTTTAACTGCTGCCATGAACTGAAGCCCAGGAGGACACTCTTAAAGAGATTGTGATGTTGTTTGATGCCTAATATGCTTTTAATCGTTTAAATTAAACTGAACTGAATGATATTAAAGTGATGTTTACCCCATATCTGCGTTTTGAAATCGCGGCAACAGCTGAAGGTTTATAGTCCACAGCATGTTATTGCAATGTTTATAGTGCTGATCCTATACTTCGTGTTTTAAAATGGCGGCCGCGTGATTAAGCGTATTGTTTTGAATTATCTTATTATAAAAGTAGTGAGTTCATTTAAATGTTTTAGTCATAAATGCCTTTCCTTTTTTCTAGGCCTGTTGCAATTATTAAATAACCTCCTAATAGTGGTTATTCAAATCGCAGATGTTGCAGATGACCGATATTGCTGCAATTCCTTTAATAGCCACAATGGGCAGACATAAACCAAAATACAGGTACATTCCAGACGTAAATTTACGCAAAAAGTGTGTAAATTGCATTTGAACAACATCTTTAGTATAAAAACTTCACAAATCAGCAATGCCAACTCATTGAGCCTGTCCAAAGTAAATGTTCATAGCATGTTTTTTTCTTCCCATGTTGTGTGTGTATTCTATAATAACAAATAACCTTTATTTAACCAGGTAAGTCAATTAAGAACCAGTTGTCATTTACAATGAAGACCTGGCCAAGAGGCAACATAAAAAGCAGATACAGTACAAAGCAGCAGAGACACAATACAATAACAATTTCACAAATGCAGATAACATATACAACCAACGAAAAACTAAAAACAAGCACAGTGATCTTGTACTATTGACTGGATTGAATTTTTAAAAGATGATAGTGGAATGAAAGTGCTGAGCTTTAAGGTCTGCTGCAGATGATTCCAAGCATCAGCAGCAGAAAACTGAAAAGAGTAGCGACCAAATGAAGTGCGAACTTTGGGTATGCAAAGGTTAATAACATTACTGGAGCGCAGATTTCGTGTTTCCTAAATGTTAAGAAGTGACTGTAAAAATTGTAAATATAGTGGAGTTTCCAATAAGAGTTTTGTAAATGAACAGAAACCAATGAATTTGTCGACGTGATTGAAGAGAAGGCTAATTCATGTGTTACATGTACTGTATGCCATTTTGTCTTAGTCCAGTTTGATGTGATAGTTTCGAACATTTACAGAATGCAATAAATTACATTTGTACTAAGGTTGGGTCGATAAACGATGAGCCGGCATCACGATCCTCCACCCCGCCCAGTCGCAGCAGCAACCCGTTTGCAAAAAATACACACAGCCCTGTTTACACTAATACGTCTTAGTTTGAAAATGGCATTTTAGAAAGAAAACGATCCACATCCACACTGGCGTTTCACCTAGGGATGCACCGATCCCGATACTTAGATCGGATTTCGGTTCGATATCGTACATTTTTGCTGGATCGGGTATCGGCCAGCTGGTACCGATCCAAATCCGATCTTGCGCTTTCGCTGTGTTTATAAGCCAACAAATCCATGAAGCCTATTTTAAGCAACTAGAACATTGTCATGTAGGCCTACTATATCCCAAATGTTTTGAAGCCATTCTACAGTTTAATGTGAAGTACAGATGAATATTTAAGTGTTTAAATGCATGTTCACTTCAGTGCTTCCCGCCGCTGTGCGGCTGCGCCTGTCAATCATTCTCCATTCATTCACAATTCAATCTGCTTGTCGCAGTTGACAATAGGAAAAACGTTCTCTAAGACTATTCGTTCCTGTTAATTTAAATAATTAGTGGAGAAATGCATTTAGTTTTACATTAAATGGGTTCATTTTGACCTGCAGCAGGAGTTTATTTCATTGCTGTTTCTACATCATGTTTGCGCTGCTGTGTCTGTTAGATCAGATCGCATTCGCAGTACTGGAGTGGAGACGGTTACTACCTGCTCTTCACACACACAGCAGGCCCATCTGAAACGCACTTATTTCTTCCAGTTAAGCTGCTGTTTTGCAAATGTCTGCAGATACCAGAGCGCTGCGCACTTTGTCTCCGATACATCAAGCGCTTTTATTCACGTGCCGGCTGCATGCGCAGAGGCGACATGCGCTGCTCCGTAAGATTATTCTTACAATGAGTTTGTTCTCCCATCCTTCAGATTGAGTTTATTTTTCCAAGGTGAATACTTTAAGTGCTGCGAATAGTTTTAAAGCCTGGCCCATTGTGGTCAAAGTAGTTTATTAAATAAATTAAAGGTGAAACTGACGCATTATGAATTGTTATTAACAGAAAGTGATTTAGCCTAATATAGGTTACTCTGAAACTGTGAATATTTCATTGTAATTTTATATATTAAAATTTTATTTAACAGACCAGTTTGTGTTTTGGCGCTGAAGCATATAAGCGGACCTTGTTTTGAACTTTTTGTTTTGAAGATTCGGAGAAGGATTATTAAGTAAAACTGGCATCAGATGGTATAGTTTAATCTGCATCAAACCTGTAGGAAAATATCAGGCTTTAATTTAATAAAAATTAATACATTTAATAAAACGCAGATTATTTTACCAACAATGTCAATAGTAGCCTATTGCAGATTTCAAAGAAAAATCTTAATATTAAAAAGCAAAGGACAATATCACAACGAATGCTCAAATAATGTAGCCTAGTTCACACCAAGCATGTTTTTAGTTAGATTGTGCCGTCTGTCATGTATACCTATAGGTCTGTTATTTTTTTACTAAAGAAGATATATTATTTGAGTTTAGCACCAGAGCTATAGAAACTGCTCATTTCGGTTAACCGTTAACAAATTAATATTAAAATATTATTTAATTAAAAAAATATTTGACGTGCCTATTTTGTGCGACACATTAAATATTGCATTTTAAAATACTGATTTTATGCAGTTCATGTGTGCGCGTGTTGCTTAATGAAAGATAATGACAATGAATCTTAAAGCTCTATGTTGACTTTTTGTAAAGTATAGGCTACTACATATCATATAACAATTTTGTTGTTTGCATGTGATATTGCAATATTTGCATACATGTTTTTTTAAGCTGTAAAATGAAAGCCTCAGTTTGGTGCGAGGTTCATTATGCAAAAATCATAAAAAACTTTGGATTTGTTTGATTGGTAGATTAGGCTATTTAAAAATTTATATTATATAAGAACTATTAATAACTGTAATTTTCCAAATGGAAAAAAAGGTTGGTTTGTTGGTTGAACACTAAATCACCAATAGCCTATATATTGAGTTTATGACACGGCTCTGGCAGCATCAGCATCAGCGCTGATTTGTCAACTCTTCTGTGTCAAACTATGACCAGAAATATCCTTCTTTCATTTTGCTTCTTTGACAAAATACATCTGTAGGCACGTATGGTTGCACGTTACTGTTACTGCACGTCCTTTTCCACCGCACTGCCCTTATTGATGACAAGAAAAAAAAGGAGCGCAGTGCTCTTTTTTATGTCACAAGGAAACGACTAAATCAGCTGAGCCGTATTATGCACGAGTGTTCCTGTCAATGTTGTTATAATTGTAATTTTTAATAGCATTATGATATTCAAGATTTGTAAACAACAACAAAAAAAATGGCACAGTATCGGGATCGGATTGGTATCAATCGATACTCAGAATTTTGGTATCGAGATCGGATCGGTTCCAAAAAAATGGTATCGGTGCATCCCTAGTTTCACCTAGCATTTCTGAAAAGCGCTCCTTCCACATTATACCGCTGAAAATGCACATCACGTGACCAGACACACACAAACACACACACACTATGTCATGCTGCAGTGTATGCGTACGTCTGAGCTCCAGAAGTCAGCGGGTGCTTTGAAGCAGTGCACGTTGGACAGTTTATCAGGGATGTACCGCTGGATCACGTCTCACTATAGTTGTTAAACGTGATATTTAATTAATCTTGTCTTTATCTAATGACTCTTCTGTCTTTTGAATCTATCAGGTAACGTATCACAGCTTCAGTACACTGCTTCAGTCTTTCACTTTCACGGTTGTACTTAGTCATTTTAGCGAAAAACCTCAGATACTGTTGGTTGGTTGGTTGCTGTTGGTTGTGCACCTTTTTAAACAACCAAGTTTGTCAACGCTATTATAATGACACAGATCACTCTGCCTATTCATGCCATGATTGACAAGTGGTAATTTGTGTGTAACTTTATTTATTTATGATTTGATTATGGGTAAAACAAAGACCATGCGGGTCAGGTAGTTAAACTGGTAGGCTACAAATAATTAATTTGTTAAGAATAATTAATTATTCATAAATAATTAATACACCTCAGCTTATGACAATGATGCCATCGACCATCGCGATGTTTCACATTAGACATCGTACAATGCCAAATGGGTCAACATCGCCCAACCCTAATATGTACATATATTCCAAAAAAATTTCAAAGTATTGCAAAAAAAAAAAAAAAAAAGGCAATTTAAATATTGATTTTCTATAAAAAGAAATACAAATATGCACATATATGTTCAAATACTGTATATACAGAATATATTTGTCATGATCACCAGCTTGCAAATCGCTGGTAAACATGCACCATCTCTCAGACTACAATTCTGTCACATTATGAACTACAAATCCTGTCAAGCACCTTACATGCACTTGTTTCCAAAACTCTGATGATTACACAAACTAGCTGGTATCTAATCAAATACAGACTGATTACATGGACCATTTATACAGCTCACATTCCCACACACTGCTGAGTCTTGTTGGTTAATCCCTGTAACATTACGAAGCATTTCCTGTATCTACTCTTTCTGTGTTCCTTGACCCTTTTCTTGTTTTTCGTTGTTTGCTTCCTGTATCAATCTTATTGCCTGTGACCTCGACTACACTTCTGGATTTCCCTGTATTCACCCGTTTGCTTCTGTGATGGACCATTGCCTGTCTGACGTTTCTAAATAAAGCTGCACATGGATCCTCACTCCGTTGTCACCCAAATAACTGTGACAAAAGACTCAGCCATGTGTGCGTGCGTGTATGAGAGAGAGGTGAATAAATAGTCCATGTAATCAGTCTATGATTTGTTTACAGCTGTGTGTGTGTGCAATCAGGGAGAGAACTGTAACTGGTGTTTGTGTGAGGTGCATGATGGGATTAAAGTCCAGTTCTATTACAGATTTGCATATTGTGACAATATTCATATTTAACCACATATTAGATTTCTGGAAGGGTTCCAAAAACAGACAATTAATTGATAATTGAATGACAAATGATTCTTTGACAATTAGTCGTCAGCCAAATTTCATCATCTCCATCATCTTTCAGCCCTACAGTATTTTTGCCCTTAAATATTTAGATTCAGCTTTAATTGTAGTAATTCCCCTTTGTATTTTTTTATTGAAGGCATACTTTCAATGTAAGTTTAATTAAATTGAAATGATAATTTCAGCTTTTAATTAACTAAAAAAAGGTTTTATAGTTTTAGTTAGCAATAATACTTTTCACTATTCACCCCATAAGCTTAAAATAAAACAATATTTCATGCTGATGCTGATATAATGTCACTGGACATGTTTATGTACGCTATAAATATGACATGTGCCATTTGGTTGTGTTTTCCTTATCAAACTCACTTTACATAGAAATCCAGATGCCGCGGAAACTCCAGCTTTCCGGCCAGAATCTTCTGGTAGATGCCAAAGGGATTATCATCAAAAAAGGGTGGATATCTTAGACAGAAAGAGAAAAAAGAACATAGATCCTTAATAAAGCACTTTATTTTTTTAATCCAGTAAGTTATAAATTCAAATACCTTTATCCAGTTTAAAAATCACTTTTATATTTGATATATTTTAGTGCATTTGGATTCTCTTTTTTTAAATAATTCAAAGTAGCATGACGACAAAGCATCAAAAAGGTAATAAAATTACTTATTTATTCATTAGTAAACTAATTATAATAATTACTAAAATAATAAGAAGAACTCCCAAATGCAATGCAAAGTTATCTAAAGTGTTAGATTATTTGCTCATGCCTGAGCAACTAGCTCAATGTGATAAGGATTGCGTCACAAGCATACAAGTCACTTTCCAAAACCTTTTCATTTAATGTTCCTTGCTGGTGGAATGATTTTTGCATTCCCACTTGGACTGCAGATACACTGGTATCCTTAAAACAACAACTAAAAGCCCATCTCTTCAGAGAACACCTGAACCCTGGTAAATAATACCAAAACCACCTATAGAAGCACTTGCTCTCTCGTTGTCTCCTTCTCTCTCTCAAAATAAATACTCTAGCACTAAATTCTCTGCGCACAAAAAAGTTACTTCGAATAACTAGCACTTGTATGTATTACCTCTTCTTGTTAAATCACTGAATACCTCCTCAACTGTAAGTTGAGGAGGTATTCAGTGATTTGGACAAAATCGTTTTTGGACAAAATCGTTTGCTAAATGACTAAGTGTAAATGTAAATTTTGCTTGTTTACATCACCAGCTAAAAGTAAACCTATCTGATATATCTAAATGTGCTGTTTAGGCTTTAGACTAACTGCAGTAGACTCAGTCTCAGAATAATGATGTATCCACCCATCTGTGACTACGGGATGTGCGTCCTCTAATGTCTGCTAGAATGATTGTCCAGCTCATGCTGTGTAATCCATTACTCCTCCATTAGACTTCCAGCCCTGTCCTGTTACGCCTCGACCAACATGCCATCAAACATCCTTCCACTCTCTAGCAATGGTCTTGTGTGTATTATCTGCATCCAGCTGGCACTCAAAAGAGCCATTAAACATGGGGACAGAGAAGGTGAGAGATGCTAATGAGTTTGTTACTAGGAGACCAGCTGAAGTCTCATAATGGCACAGATCACTGACAGTGACAGAGCTCAAGTGTTGACAGTGAAGAAGAAAATGATGATGATGGTGAGACAAACATCTGTAAAATATAGAGTGAAAGACCCTGCAGTGATTGACAGAACACACCATTAGCTCAGTCACACAACAGAGAGGAAAAAATGTGTCACAGCTTTATAAAAATAAAAAAAATACAATACCAGACTAATCCCAGACTTGATATTTAGTTTTATCAGAAACTAAACTTTTGCCATTTTATTTTTTTGTGATAATTTTGGCTGTGTTAATGAAAATAGAATACATTGCTGGATAAATGTGCATTTTTATTGACATTTTAATATTTAATATATCATTTTCCTTTGCACTTGGTTAGTGCATATGTAAGGTATGTATTCCCAATGCCATTTGACCAAAAGCAATACAATAATTTGGTAGTTATCACTAGGACTGACAGTAAAAATGTCAGTGATAAAATGTGATGATTTCATTTTCATTTGACAAGTGTAACTTTTCTAAATGGACACATAAGTGTTTATTTGCAAGAGATGAAGTAAATCCTTTTTTTCTGGATAAAGATTTATTTTGTATTTGGCAGGAAATAAAATAAAATAAATTATTGATAAAATGTAGGAGTCACGGTGGCGCAGTGGGTAACACGATCGCCTTACAGCAAGAAGGTCGCTGGTTCAAGCCCCGGCTGGGTCAGTTGGCATTTCTGTGTGGAGTTTGCATGTTCTCTACGTGTTTGCGTGGGTTTCCTGCGGGTGCTCTGGTTTCCCCCACAGTCCAAAGTCATGCGGTACGGTTGAATTGAATAAGCTAAATTGGCCGTATTGTATGTGTGTGAAATAGGGTGTATGGGTGTTTCCCTGTGATGGGTTGCAGCTGGAAAGGCATCCACTGCATAAAACATATATTGGATAAGTTGACGGTTCATTCCGCTGTGGCGACTCCTGAAGCATAAAGGGACTAAGCCAAAAAGAAAATGAATGAATGATACAATATAAAAAATAAAAAAAAACTGCTGGGGTCAGTATTACTAATTAGTATTACTAACCTAACTTTATCTAATTAAACTGAATTACTGAATAACCTGAATACTGGCATCCTGCAAAATAACTAGTATTTAAACATTAGTTACTGTCATCATGGAAAATGACAAAATAAATTATAGATTATGTTATTAAAACTATCATTTAAATGTGCACTATAAAGAAAATCTGGCTACACCTAGACATAGTCAAATAATAATAGTTCAATATATGGAAATGGCAATAAGCCTCACTTAAACTGTACACTATTGCTTCCTCATTTTTTACGTAAATCCTGCAGATGTAAAACCATGGTGAAAAACAGGTCTATCAGAACACAATACAGACTATTGCATTGTACATGGCACTATTCTTTAGGATGCCATTAACATTTGCATGTACTTTAGGTCATAAGAAGTTTAGTAGCCAAAACACAGACTGATATGTTGCACATGGGATCATTAATATGCACACCCCAGGCTGCATTTGACTGACCGCAATGTTTCCTAGAGAGGTTATAACAGTGATCATTTTCCTCCCTTATTGTTAAGTTTATATTAAACTTACGATGTATGTAGGATTCATATTTTGAAAAGAGAGACACAGCAAGGTCCCCTTGAATGAAGCCAAAGCCGCATCATATAATTTACTATGGATTGCTAAGCAATGGGTCAAAGACTTCAAGAGCCTTCTGTTCAGATGCATGTCAGTGGACAAAATGCAGGATATACAGATTATACATTTATTCAACTCCACCTCAAACAGATACGTATAATTCTATCTTTTGTTAATTTATTGTGTTTATTGTAAAATTTGTAACATATGTTTGTAATGAGGCAACAAACACATGTAGACTGATGAGTGGTGTGTATAATACACATTTAAGCATAATTTCTTTTCCCTCATCTTTTCCTGTCATTTTTCTGTAGTGTAAGAATAGCAATACATTTTATTAAATGTCATCGGTTTATGCAGAGGTTGATATTAATTCCTGGTTGTGTTTACATTTACATTACAGCTTCAAAATGCAACAATACATTTCTGTGTGCAGAAAAAAAGTGCTCTCTATTAAAAAGCACTTGGGTAATATTTGAATACAAAAATGTATTCAAATTCACACAAGAGCTAAGATTTTTGTCTTCAACTGTATATATTCCCAAAACATTCATTATTATTACTATTATAGTGATTTTATGGGATATTTCTGAAGGTACTTTCTGAATTTAGTTTTATTAAATAAAATGGAAAGGTTTTAATTTAAAAAGTTTTAAATGACACGAGGCTGAGTAAATGATGGCAGAATCGTCTTTCAAGATCTCTAGCTGTGGCAGTCTGAAAGAACTATACAGTAAGGTGGTTCCACATAATGGATTGAGCAGGACTGACAGTATTGACTGAGTGTGGAAACCATAAACAGAGAGCGAGGAGCCAGAAGAGCAGAACTTGCAGCTATTCTTTCTGATGGGTGATGGAAAAGAGAGACAGAGAGCAGAAGAGACATATTAGTCTCTATAGTGTTACTGCAAGCAGTGGCTGGTGATGGGGGAAAAAAGGAGAATTATGAAACTGAAACTTTTACATAACATCACAGGTGTCGCCAAGATTCCACTGAGAAAAAGGAGAAAAGAATAGAATAGGACAAGCTTTTACAAGTGTCCTCTTGAAGTGCTGGTTCTTATAAACTGCTGTATCATAACTAAGCCTGTAAATGGGACAAAAAGCTTAAATTCACTTGATGACACAATTAAAAATAAATCAATCTAGTTTCATTACTTTATCTATCATGAAGATATTAATAAATATTAGCTCAGAAAAGCTCACCACTTGTTCCTAACTTGAAAATAGTTACTTATTTTTTAATTTTTTGTCTAAATTATCTCATAAATGTCCCATGGTTGCAAGGCATGCTCCCTGTGAAAGCAGGTGGTCATGTTGGTTATACTGATGAAAGTTAATATTGTTAGTTAATAATATTGTTGTGTCTGGTAGAGTAATTATCAAAAATATTTTGTCATTTTTATATGAGATGCTAATGGTCTAATCTGATTCAATGATCTATGCTAAGCTAAGCTAAAAGTGACCAGAGATTAGCTGAATGGATTAAAAGAAATGGCAAAACTCAACTGAATAACACAACTAAATAAGATGAGCCTATTTAAAAAAAAGAAATGTGCTGTGGGGCAGCATAGTGACTCAGTGGTTACCACTGTTGCCTTACAGCAAGAAGGTCGCTGGTTCGAGTCCCGGTTGGACCAGAAGGCTTTTCTTTGTGTATTTTGCATGTGCTCCCTGTGTCTGTATGGATTTCCGGGTGCTCCGATTTCCACCACAGTCCAAAGACATGTGGTATAGATGAACTGGATAAACTAAATTGGCCGTAGTGATGAAATTATGCTGTGACGACCCCTAATAATCAGAGAATAAGCCAAAGTAAAGTAAGTTAGAGCAGGGATTCCTAAACTTTTCAGCCAGAAACCCCCAAAATAACAATGCCAGTGATTTGCGACCCCCAATATCCACTGAGGTGGTTATAAATATATTAACCTTGCACCCAACACCGCAGACATACAAACAGGCCCAAGTCTATAATTTATCATTTAATTTTAAAGAACACTACTTGGAAACGATCCTCCATATTTAGATGTGGCCTGTATTTATTTTTAAATGTACGTGAGGGCCGTAAGGTGTCATAAAATCAATGTGCTGAATGATTAATCAAACCAGGGGTCGCAAAAAATAGAAAATAAAAAAATAAATTGAAAGGCTGATGGCTTTTAATTTGCATGTCGTTTAAATTTATGTAACTTTTAACTACTATTTTTTCCTTCTTCTGTAGGTTATGGCTAAAATATGTTAATTCTAACAGTTTAATTAAATTAATTTTATTTTTGGAAAACCACCAACCCCCACTTTGAGAACCACTGAGTTAGAGTGTAATTCTGTGATATATTATGATGTTTTCATCAATCTAGCAAGCCCTAAAAAAATGAAAACAATCTGAAGGAAAATCAATAAGTGACAGAGATTTCATCACTTCAGTTTTTCGTAACACAATCCATCTGCTATTAATTTAATATGTTGATTTGGTACTCATCTAACATGTCTTATAAGTTCTATAAATAAATTGTAAACCCCCGCTTTAAAGTCTGGGACCTGTTAAAGTTTGTTAAAGATGTCTCTGCTGCTTACAAAAACACTCCAATAAAAGCAGCAATATATATGAAATATATAATAATTTCAATGTCAATTTAAAGGTGCAGTATGTAAGTTTGACACCCAGTGGTTGAACTAGGTATTGCAGTCCTGAATCATAATAAAGGTACGCCGGGTTGCCAGTTTGAGGGATTTTAAACTGTGTTCTTAATAAAAGCAACGACACGCGATTGAGGGAATATTCTCCATATTAAAAGGAGTTTTGGTTCTAACCAACACCTCGAATTGATTTATTAGAAGCGGCTTCTATTTCTCACAGCTGAACAACAGAAACCTATGACAGATCACCTTAGGTAAGCCTCGTGTGCTTTATTCAGTGCTAAATGCTAACAATGCGAGTTTGAATGCATTTTACATGACGTGTATTACCATATACTGAAAGCAGAAAGTTCACTTCACCTTTAATGATGTTAAAGAGGGTTAACATGTATTAAATAGATTCTAAACCTTACCGTTTTGTGAGTGAGTGCATATTCTGTGCTTCTGAAAGGCTGTATTTAAATTTCTGCCGTGTTTTGTGGTGCAAACAGCCAAATGGCTCATCACTCTTAACAATCTCGTCACAGCGTGTTGTTAGGACACGCGATGTAACCTGCTCACGTTCCTTATATTTATGTCATTTGCTAATTAACGTCATGTGGAACTGAATCTGTCTCATTTTGACATCTGATATTTTCCACTACACTGTAGCATTTCGCTCATGGACGCATGCTTTCAGAGTCTTTCTGAATGAATGAATTAATGAAATATGCTGTTTTCCAACAAGGCAACCCGGGGTGCTGAATTATAATTGGTTAAACTGGCATGTGCATGTGAAAATTACCTAAACAAAGACATCGTTCCGGCACGGAAAAAAACATTTTCAAAGCAGAATATCTGACTTCAGCCTTGTTTGTCAGTTAAACAAGTATGTTCACTTGAGATGTTTCTTAAATATCTGCACACATATTATTGTATTTTTATGCTTTAGAAGAGTCAAAAACTTACATACAGCACCTTTAAATACTTTTATTTATATTTTATTCATACATATTAAATTGATAGTAACAACAAAGATCAATTAAAATTATAACAATGATTCAATTAATAATGTTGGAAAAGGTTCACATAAATGCTGTTATTTTGAGTGTTCTAAACTGGGGAGAAAAGGCAGAACCAAATGTTTTCAATGCTGTTAGAAATTAAATCCAATTACAGTTAGCAAATATGCCATTTAGGATGATTCTGATAAACCATGTTTGCATTAATTGTTTACTGTACAACAGTTATGTGATGTTTAAAGGGATATAATCTAAATTCATGTAATAACAAAAATATGCATACTTTAAAGTGAATCAACATGCAAGGTCAGAAAAGCAAAACAAAAATGTACTCTTATATAATCAGCATCTAACCAGTAATTTATCAAATATACAGTAACCAGTAGGGATGGGCGATATGGCCTAAAATCCATATTGCGATATACATTGCAGCCTCTTGCGATAACGATATATATTGCGATATATAAATTATAATAGAACCATTTCAGAACAGGTTACATAGACCCTTAGGAAAGCCAAACTGCTATTTTATTTAAGAAATAAAGAAACATTGCATGTCATTTTGAGAACATTTATTGTGCAAAAGAAAAATTGTAATTAAACAACACAATGTTGCAGATAAATAAACTAAATGTAGTGCCTTTTAGAAAGAAAGACTTTTCTTTTAAGTCCTTGGTTCCTAAATGCCAAGTTACAGAGAACAAAAAAAAACTTACACTGTACTGAAATTACTTCCAGTATTAAATTAGTCAAATAAAATTGTGTATTGCAGATACTTTAAATAAAAACATATTTCTAACCTGCAGCCTAGGTAACGCATTTGATTTTAAACATTTTGTTCTCCTAATGAAATTAAAACTGGCGTCTTGATCTGCTCTTTCTCTCTCTCTCTCTCTCCCTCTCTCTCTGTCTGCTGTAGTGTTGGTGCTGCAGAGAGATTGAGACGCACCAGATAAAGTTTGCTTATAAAGTAATGCAAAAATGAATACAATTAATATCGAAAGCGAAAGCAGATTCTTGGACATGTCCGGGGAAAATGTATTGTCACCCCAAATTATGAGCTGGATCAGTCTATTTAGTCTTCGCGCTCTTCTGTATCCAGCGCGTCTCTGTGGGTCTGCATGCAGAGCATGCGAGTCTGTGGCAGAGTGTTCTCAGTTTCTCGCGAACACAGAACCGGGCCGCCCCAATAATATATCGGCCGCCCAGGTAAAATCTGTGTGGGAAGCGCTGTGTGGGAATCTTTGTGACAAGCCACGATATGCCATGCATGAGTCTCGCAAGTTGTGCGACACGTTGCCATTCGGTGCCATGCGTTGCTTAGTGCTGTTGTTGAGAGCGTCAGCATGTGCTACAGTCACAATAGATTTCCAACGTAATACACCATACGTTAGTGTGAAGAGCATGTTGTTTTACAGTGGCCGACTGAATTAAGTTATCAATCGAGCTTATTATTTTTTGTCACAAATGCGAGCGAAATGGTCGCACTGTTTATTCAAGATGATGCGTTGCAGCCGGCTGCAGCTCGTTGCTCTTAATTTCGCGGGTAGATTGCGTCATCAAACATGCATTATCGCGATAGTGCAATAGAATTAGAATCTCTATCGTAGGCCAATTTTGTATCGTTTATATCGCATATCGTTTATATCGCCCATTACTAGTAACCAGTCACTAAATTAGGGTTGCGACCCCAATATAGTCAAAGTCCAAGAGGAGCCATTTGCTCCATTTCCTGCAAAGCAGAGTCCAGTGACCTTTGACACGCGATGGAAAGCACACAGTTCCAGAGACAAATGAAGGGAGCTTTTGTATGTCTGGACTAGCTGAGAGAAATACATAAGAGACCAGGTCTCTTTCTCTCACTCTCTTGCAGGAGCCAAAACTTCAAAAGAAGTCTGGGATGAATGAAGAGGGTGGGTCACTTTTTCCTCCACACGAGAGCCTGTGAAAGCTCCAGGCAGACTCTAGATTCAGCAACACGCAGGTGGGAGAATGGAGCAATTTGGACCAAATATACACAGTTCCATCCAAATTTATACCAAGAGGGAAGAAGTTTATTTTCACACTGGCTTTGGAATCTGTGTGACAAAAAGACACATTTTCTTGTGCGAGACTGAGATCATTTAGAAAGCGAAGTTTCGGTCTTTAAAACTGCAATCGACATTGAATGGGCTACAGTATATGCACAGCTAGTGTTTTTCAGCCAATGATGAAGTTCTGGTGAAAGCTTTATGTGATTACTGTCAATTTCATAAGGTTCCTTTTAAAAATAGAATTGAATGCAGTGCTTCTTGTTTGGTCCGATAGCCACTTCATATCATATCTCAGCCAGGCAGTGAAGATCGCCGTTTTTTTTTTTTTTTTAAGAAATCAGATATTAAACGCAGGGATTTTTTATAAAACGACAATTAACTGGAAGCCCTGGGGCTAGCGGACTGAAATTAAAAGTCTATGTGCATATACTCCATTAAAGCAAAGTTTTAAGTGATGTAATTTTGATAAAAAATAGGTCACAATAGTTTTATAGACCTGGTAGACACCTTCCAACTATTATTCTGTGGAGATTATAAGTAAGTAGGTACTGGAGAGCTGCTCTAAATTGAAATTAAAGTTGAAATTCTAATTCAAATTTACATTAAAGTCCCCATGAAATCAAAATTTACAATTTTTATTTTACAAACATGCATTGTTAGTCTTAAAGTGAACATTTCATCAGTGCAAGTAAAAAAAAAAAAAAATAAAAAATAAAAAAGGTTTAGATAACCTTTAATCAAAGGTAACTTGTGCAGACTTATGCATGTGACTATAGACGAATTACCATGTTTGTAAACATTCAAGATGCGCGCACAGGGAGGTGGCAGAAAAAAACCGAGAGCGCTAGCATTTACAGTGAGGGCATGACATCCGATGCGGTACAGAGTTTGTTGTTGTGTTAGAAATAAGATATATTGATTACATATTATATATATATATATATATATATTATTTACATAATGCTTTCAGCGTATTATAACAGCTTGTCATCCAGTGATAAACACAGTTATTCTGCAAAATTAACGTTAAAGTGAGCGGCGTTCGTCTGACAGGTCCATTCGCGATAGCAACCTCCCAATGGATATTGAATAAGACGAAATGATCAAGCATCCAGCCCAAAATATACAATCTCATTGAAGCTCCAAGGGATTTTACAAGAGAGAACTTAAAGGCCTACAAGTCTTTGGATTCCAACAATTGTGTTCTGTGTGGTCATGCACAAGAAATAATGTTCCATGATTACCAGATTCAAAACTATGTAGTGCTAAAAACCGAGGTTCTGCCAAGCCGAAGACAAGGAAAAAAAGACGGAGCTAACGTTATACAAGGCCTGGGTAATCATCAACAAGCAAAACAACTGCATTCTGACAGCGAACTACACCTGTATGGCAGGTTATGTGAACTTACACATAGAGGTAAAGTTGGTTTTATATTTGCACATTTGGACTTTCTCCTTAATAATATAACTTCATAAAAGTATTATTTGCAAACTCTAAATAGCGAAATCATATTAGCAGCCACTGACTATCAAAGTACAACATTGTTCACAGTCAAATAAACAGCGATAATGTTGTTTTCATGTCACACTTGCAGGTTATTTCAGATCGAATATTTAAAGTGCCATGGTAAACAATATAGGGAGTGTGTCACAAGTTGTCACTGAATGAATGTGTGAATATAAAACCAACTTTAATAACTTACACTTTCACGTTTCATTCTTAGCATTCAGTGTCCGCAGTTTAATTCACCATATGTAACTGTTTTTGCTGAAATCATTGCTGCAATCAAAAACGAGTAATGTGTATGATTCAGCATAGCGTGAACTTACCTGATATAACATGAGAACTGCAGAGTTGAGCATTTCTGATTAGGTCGTCACTTCATTCAGCTCCCTTTTAGCCAAAGACATCTGCAGTTGGCGTGAAAGCAGTGTGGTGTATGGTAAAAGTTAAGTTTTCTACTTTTGGACATTTGAATTTGGCATCCTACCGCACAACACGACATGTTTGCTATTGCAGCCGGTCTTTTTTTTGCAACCGGGGACCCGTGTGACGTCATGTGTGACGTAGGTTGGTAATTATAACGTCTATAGGGGTGGGAATCTTGGTAACTCACCATTTAAAATTCAAATGTACAGTAAAATCAGAAGTGTTAATTAAGCTGTGTTAGTCTGCATTTACTCTTAATGAGTTAACTTAACATGAGTTTTATGTTATTTTGGTGAAAATGATTAGAGTTGCATTCTGTCTTTAACTTTAATCTGTTAAGCTCTGCCCCTCAATCTATCCGTGCATGCAGAGATTTTGTTTTGTCCATTTTCTGTTTCCTTGTGCAGACAAGTAAGCTCTTTTTAAAAGCCTTAAAACAGGGGTGTCAAACTCAATTTCTGGAGGGCCGCAGTGCTGCAGAGTTTAGTTTGAGCCCTGCTTCAACACACCAATTTGTAGGTACAGTATTAAACAAGCCTAAAGCACTCAATTAGTTTGATCAGGTGTGTTTAATTAGAGTTAAAACTAAACTGTGCAGAGCTGCGACCCTCCGAGGGTTTAAAGTGCGTTTGACACATATACCTTAAAACATAATTTGAAAAACGCATGTTAATAAATGTGCTAATATAAATGCATATTATTATACTTCATATGGAGTAGAAATGTATCATATTGTGGAAATGATAAATCTAAAACAATCATTTTCATTTAGTTTGGAGCGATGAATTCTTTGAAGTCACAACAAGACATTTAGCCTCCAATTTAATATGGCAAATCTACACTGTTTATTCCTTGCTTATTTGTTACTTGATTAATTGATTTGAATGTTGCAATCAAATGAGCATCTAGATTTAGATGCAAAGTGCTACAGTAGCATGAGGAGAAAAAAAATAAATAAAAAAATTAAAATAAAAAAAACCCCAAGAACTGCTACAGACTGAAATGTCTAGGTTCTTTAGGAGAAAACGCTGTTGGGATTATTCCAGAAAGTAATTAGTTGACTTACAGTACTTAAAATAAGCAAGTAAACCTGCTGCTTTTAAAAGATTATTTGATTTAACTTAAAAAGTAAACCCATTTTGTAAAAAAGTTAATTCAACCTAACCTAAGTTACAATTTCTTTAAGTAAATAGTCAACTTGCTGATTTTAAGGCAACTGATTTTAAATGTATTATGTACTTCCCTGCTTGTATATTTTTTTTTAAATGTGAAAAATTAAACCCATCATTAAAAAAAAAATAAAAAAACTTAAATAACAAGCCACCAAGAGGTGGCAATATGCTTTAAAAAATTACTTTTGATTAAGCAATAGTAGTACTTGACTTTCATTTCATAGTCCCTTTGCTCTTCAGCTGAGAATACGTCTGGCTTGAGAATAAGTCTTGAGAATCAGGTAAGCAAGTCTTGGGTAAGGTATAAATGATAATATGTTAACCCTGCTTTCTCAAACACCCCCCTGGTTTACAAATTCCAGAGAAAACGTGCTTCGCCATGCAGTTATTTGTTTTTCCTCCTCTATTGCACAAGTGGTCACAGTGTGTGCTCTCTAAACTGTCTGCTTGTTGCTTCCCTCTCAATTGTTTTACAACAACATCCCTTTTTTTGTTATGACACAGCAGGTTGTTTTTGTATTTTGTCATATTTGTTATTATTGCTATATTAATTACTGTTAAGAAAAATAAATTAATTAAATTAGTGAATCAATGCAAATTCACATGTAAACCATATTTTTTCTCCCACCGATTATAATCGTTCTTATTTTTGTTGTGTTTATTTTGTGCAATGCACACAGCACATTTTAACATATTTCTCTAATTGCCACTTCCAGCTGTGTGGGCGCTGTACTGCTGACAATGTATTTCAAAGCAAAGAACAAAGAAGAACTTCATCCCGTGTACTGGGGCTTCTTTAGCAACATGAAAATGACTGATCCAGAAATATCATGCATAATTTGTGCAAAATTTATCTACAGATTTTGCATGTTGTTCTGCCCACATGTGTTAGTAATAACAGTTTAATCTGGATGTAATCTTTTTGTAAACAAGATCTATTCCAAGAAACACATTCGCCCCCTGAGATACTGTAAACGCAAGCAGATTATCCATGTGCATATTAAATATGCCAGTTTGTGCACACTGCATATAGGCTGCAGGGATAAACATCTAGGCAAATAAGGATAAATATCATACTAAGGATAAATATCAAGACAGCAGTGGCCATCTGTGAGACATGCACATGGAGGTTTGGGCCCTTTGTAAAGCTCAGTGTCTAATATTCCACTGCTGCCCTCTAGTGCCGTATGTTTGACAATAGCTCTTCTCTCCACAGGCCAATGTAAATATAGTCTGAGCTGTACAGAATAAAATGCCAACTGCCAACTTCTTCAATGCATTTATTCATCACTGGTTTTGGTCAAGGTTTATTTTACTAAAGGGCAGTTAAATTCAAAATGGAAAAATAACTGTTATATATTAGAAAAAAACTGAAAGTGTTTAACTTTTAGAGAATGGAAATTCAATCACAGCATTATATTACTGTACAAAAATGCTTTTCATGGTTCTTATTTTTGACCCACCACAAATTACATCTTGACAATAAATAAATAAATAATAGAAATAATAATAGAACTATAATATCCTCCACCACTATGTGAGGCTGGTGGAGGAAAACGTTTCCTGACTCACTCCTCCAAAACACCCCAAAGTGCTTAATAATATTTAGATCTTAGGTGACTGTGTAACTTCACTTTCATGGGACTAGTGGAGCTGTGCATCGATGGATTTGCTCTTCAGTGTTTGGACTTTGAGCAGTGAAATACAAACCACAGTGAACTGAACTAAACGACAGTTTTGCAGCCCAAACTATCACTGATCCACTCCCATGTTTCACTATGGGCATGTAACAGTCTGGGTGGAAAAGGCAGTGAAGGTGGACTCATCAGAGAACAATACATATGTCACATTGTCCACAGCCCAAGATTTTCACTGCTGGCACTATTGGAACTGACTTGGCATTGGCATGAGTGACCAAAGGTATCAGACCGTTCTTGGAACAGTACGGCATGATAGTGAAAAACCACATACATGTAATTGCCAGTTCAGGTACCCAGCCAGCCTTCCATAGACGTTAACAGAGTCAAGCACACTGTCATTGTGGAAAGTCTTGCATGCAAGAAATTTTACTAAACACTGAGAAGTTTCGCTAGCTACACAGCAGAAAATGTGCTAGATATAACTCTTTTTTTAAATCATTTTAAGTTTAGAATTGTAGTATTAAGTACATATGTACATTCATTCCTTTAATTTCTTTTCGTCTTAGTCCCTTTATTAATCTGGGGTCACCACAGCGGAATGAACCGCCAACTTATCCAGCATATGTTTAACGCAGCGGATGACCTTCCAGCTGCAACCTATCACTGGGAAACACCCATTAACACCCATTAAGACTCACTTAATCACACACATGCACTACGGTCAATTTAGCTTAACCAATTCACCTATACCGCATGTCTTTGGACTTGTGGGGGAAACCGGAGCACCCGGAGGAAATCCACGCGAACACGGGGAGAACATGCAAACTCCACAGAAATGCTAACTGACCCAGCCGAGGCTCAAACCAGCGACCTTCTTGCTGTGAGGCGATCGTGCTACTCACTGTGCCACCCTTATAAAGTGTATATATATATATATATATATATATATATATATATATATATATATATATATATATATATATATATATATATATATATATATATATATATATAGTACTATTAAGATTTTAACTGGTGAATGACTCATGATGAACTGTTACAATGTGTTGTCTATTTGATGTGTTCATGACTTCAGGAGGCATGGCTTTAATATCATTATTATTAAATAAATACAGTTGAAGTCAGAATTATTAGCCTCCCTTTGATTTTTTTTTTCTTTTTCCCAAATAATGTTTAACAGAGCAAGGAAATTTTACAGTATGTCTGATAATTTTTTTTTTTTTTTCTGGAGAAAGTCTTATTTGTTTTATTTTGGCTAGAATAAAAGCAGTTTAAATTTTTTTAAACACCATTTTAAGAACAAAATTATTAGCCCCTTTAAGCTATATATTTTTTCGATAATCTATAGAACAAACCATTGTTATACAATAACTTGCCTAATTACCCTAATCCTGCCTAGTTAACCTAATTAACCTAGTTAAGTCTTTAAATGTCACTTTAAGCTGTATAGAAGTATCTTGAAAAATATCTAGTAAAATATTATTTACTGTCATCATGACAGATAAAATAAATCAGTTATTAGAAATGAGTTATTAAACTATTATGTTTAGAAATGTGTTGAAAAAATCTTCTCTTTATTAAACAGAAATTGGAGAAAAAATAAACAGGGGGGCTAATAGATCATGGGGGCTAATAATTCTGATTTCAACTGTATATTAATAGGTTAATATGATAATTTTACTTTACATCTTTGTGGATGCCCTGCAGTAATTTACAAACTTGCAGTATACAGCTTCCTGGTTGAAATCTCTGGTGTAAAATGTTCTGCAGTAGATGAATGTAGTGCAGTCCTACCCTGCCAGCATTTCAAAGATGAGCACACCCAGAGCCCACCAGTCCACAGCTCGCCCGTGACCTTTACTCTGGATCACCTCTGGAGCCAAATACTCAGGAGTACCGCACAGAGTCCATGTCCTTGAAAATAAGAAAGAATGAATGCATTAGTAATGGAAGGAAAGAGAGCACAAAATCCCACAGGGCTTCCAAGCTTTAGACTCTAGGATCAAAACCTGGAAATAAAGTGAATGTTTTAAGACTTTGAAAGTAAATTGATATCTTAGTCAGCAATTAAACTTTTGAGGTCGTCCATGACATGTTCGCCCCTAAAATAAAAGATCTGTCATCCCTCACTTATGAAGGATGCCTCACTCATTGCCTCAAGTAGCAACAAACCTGTACAAGATTCTTTCATATGAAGACTCCAAATTAACATTTAGTACTTATATGCAAGATTGGTTTGGAATGACTTTGAACAAAAATCATGGCAGTTTAATTACAATGTCAGACTCTCTTGCTGTCATTAAACTTATCCACATGATCAGACATCCACAAACCATGCTGGATAACATTGATCAATAGCTTTATTATCACAAAATAAAGTAATTATCAGGAATTAGGGATGACTGTAATTGACCAGTTAACCATTAAGGCAAGGCAAGGCAAGTTTATTTATATAGCACATTTCATACACAGTTGCAATTCAAAGTGCTTTACATAAACAGGAATAAAAAATAAAAAATAAAAACAGATAATAAAAAAAAAAGATAAAAACAGATAAAAACATGTTAAAACAGGTTGTAAAAGAATGAAAAAGAAGAGAAAAACATAATAGTGCAATTTGTCGGACGTAGCACAGTGCTCATTCAGTAAAGGCACAGCTAAACAGATGTGTTTTCAGTCTGGATTTGAATGTGCCTAATGTTGGAGCACATCTGATCATTGCTGGGAGTTGATTCCAGCAGCGAGGGGCATAGTAGCTGAAAGCTGATTCACCCTGCTTTGACTGAACTCTTGGAATTTCTAGTTTATATGATCCTAGAGATCTGAGTGTTCTTCTAGGTTTGTATTCAGTGAGCATATCTGTAATGTATTGAGGTTCTAGGCCATTTAGTGATTTATAGACAAGTAATAATACTTTAAAATCTATTCTGAATGTAACTGGGAGCCAGTGTAAAGACCTGAGGACAGGTGTGATGTGCTCTGACTTCCTGGTTCTGGTCAAAATCCTGGCCGCAGCGTTCTGGATGAGCTGCAACTGTCTGACTGTATTTTTGGGAAGGCCGTGAGGAGGCCGTTACAGTAATCCACCCTGCTGCTGATAAAAGCATGAACAAGTTTCTCTAAGTCTTCACTGGAAACAAAGCATCTGATTCTTGCAATGTTTTTGAGATCATAGTATGCTGATTTACTAACTGCTTTGACATGACTATTGAAACTCAGATCTGACTCCAGAGTCACACCAAGATTCTTGACCTTATTTTTTGTTGTTTGACCATTAGAGCCAAGGTACGCATTCACCTTGAGAACCTCATCTCTGTTCCCAAACACAATGACTTTAGTTTTATCTTTGTTTAACTGAAGAAAGTTCTGTTGACTTTAAGAATATTTACTAATTATAAGTATATCAATAAAAAAATAAACTTAAGCATTTGTATGTTTTTGTAGGTATTTTAAAGCAAAAAATTCTGTATGGTCTGTAAAACTATGCATATCAGTAAAAATGTGTTAAAAAACCTTAAATACTCTACAACAATCCATTCCATTTATTTAAACATCAAGCCAAAACCAATAAAACATAACTAAAACATGCATTTCTTATATTGTAACAACTATTGTACCAACAGTAATGTTTGGTTACTAAACGATTGTTAAAAAAATATGTTAGTACTTTATCTACATTCCTCCTTTTTTCTGTATGTGACAACTAAATTTCAAATTAAGGTTTGCACCAATTTGGGGAACTTTCAAAGCGCTTAATAATCAATATACACAGTGAAAAGAGACTGAGAGGTATGTTTGGCGTAAATTTGAGCTGCATTTACATCCATTGCAGAAACAATGTTACGCATATCTGTCACAAAGCTATGCGTTCACTGGGTTTTGTCCTTCCAGATTATTTTCTCTTTGTATTCCCTAATAATCCCTATGCAGTACAGTAATAGTCAACAAAACAGTAATATTGCTGCAAAAAAACTTGTGGAAATGTGTGGCCTTTTTTTTTCCTCTTTCTTTTTTAATGAACTGTTTACAACTTTTTTTCCCACTTTAATTCACATAAAAGGTGGATATCATTTAATTATGTTTTCTTGTCCTCAGAAGCGCTGCAGGTGTGTGATGTGACAATGTGTAAATCACCATTTTTACTGTGCATGCTACATGTAAATCTAAACTTCTAAAAATAAACAAAGTAGGGTTGGGTCGATAGTTGACGCCATTGCTAAGCCGGCATCGTGATCCTCCGCCCCGCCCCCGACGGAGCAGCAACCCGCTTGCGAAAAATACACACTTAGACCCCTTTTACCCTAATATGCCTTAGTTTTAAAATGCCATTTTAGAATGAAAACGATCCACGTCCACACTGGCCTTTCATCTAGCATTTCTGAAAAGATCTCCGTCCACACTAAACCATCACACACACACGCACGCACACACACAAACACACACAGGCATGCGCTGCAGCATATGCGTCTGAGCTCCAGCAGTCAGCAGGCGCTTTGAGCACAAAACCCCAAAAAGTGCATGTCGGACAGTTTATCAAGGATGTACTGCTGGATCGCATCTCACTTTAGTTCTTTAACGTGATATTTAATTAATCTTGTCTCTAACTAGCGACTCTTCAATCTTCAGGTGACATGTCACTGTGTCAGTACAATGCTTCAATCTTTTGCTTTCACGCTTGTACTTAGTCATTTTTGTGAAAACCTCAGATAATGTTATTTGGTTCCTGTTGGTTGTGGACAAACCAAGTTTGTCGACGCCATTATAACAACACAGATCACTCTGCCTATTCATGCCACAGTCCCATGGAAAAAGTGATTGACAGATGGTAATTTGTGTGTAACTTATCTTTATTTATTTATGATTTGGTTATGGGTAAAACAAAGACCATGCGGGTCAGTTAGTTGAAAGGGTAGGTTTCAAATAAATAATTTGCCGCCGCCTACGATGCCGATGCCATCATTTATTGTGATGCTTCACATTAGACATCGTACGATGCCAAATTAGTCGACATCACCCAAAACAAACAAATAAATAAATAAACAATTAAAAAATAATTGTGTTTTTTTTTTTTTTATGAGTCACATGCACTTGCTTTCTAATTCAAAGTAATTCTAATGAAGAAAATGAAACAAAAATTTAGGAAAATAAATATCATGATCCATGATCCAAAATAAAGGAAAGAGCCTGAGGTTTCTTTTGTGGTAATGAGTCAAACGACAATACTTGCACAGCTTTTTATAATAGAGAAACAAACAAATTGACTTGCAATATTGATTTGTGTTGGCTATATAACACAGTACAAATGTATATATATAGCCCAGTATAACATATCTCAGGGCTTTTTTAAACATATATATGGCACAGAGAGGTGTAATTACAGTGCACCTTGTGACAGCTGGCTATCTGAACTGGATTGTATCGGCTGGTCTAGGCTAGAGACAGTATATCCACTTCAAGCCAAGGATACTTATGAGCGTAACTGTATATTGAGCTAGAAGGCAGAGTGAAAGCCCGCTACACTGTGTTTTATTTGTAGTAGAGGGTTTCTGATTACACGGAGTAGCTGCAGCTCCATGGGGTGAAATGACAAATCTGTGTTTGTTTGGGGCCAAGGGGCCGGTCGATAAATGAGTCTGTTGACCTGTCCTTCAGCAAACGGCTGCCCTTTGCTTCTCTGTCTGGACATGGTTTTGTAACAGAATTATAAAACTGTATCTGATGAAACCAGAATGTCAATTAGGAAAGAATGAGATATATGCAAAAAAGGTTTTAAGGTTCTGATCTCGTTCACATAGCAATACTTGTAACCTGCCAACAGAAAAAAGAAAACACAAGTGATATACTAGAGGCAATATATATATATATATATATATATATATATATATATATATATATATATATATATATATATATATATATATATATATATATATATATATATATATATATAAACCTGGACTGACCTCAGGGTTCAGTACTTGGCCCCCTTTTATTCTTAAATATATAACCTCATAGTGCATGTTACAGCTTATACAACAATAACAGTGAACTTGCATAAAAGGGAGTCTGGAACAGCTTGATTGCATGTCTCTCACATTATTTCCGTTCCTTCTCTTTCTTGCTCTCCATTTCAGTTTCTTTCTTTATCTTTCTCTGCTCAGCTGTCTGGCTTTAGTTCTACTCTCTGTAATAGAGAGGATTAGTCTCCCCTGTGTTAACTGAAGCCTCTCAGTGTCAGTTCACAACAGCATTCAAATGCACTGTGTTTTGTGTGACGTGCTTTTTGATTGGCTCTGATGATTTATGTTTACACTAATTATATCAGACTGCACGCTAATGGGAGCAGTGATGAAACTGATCCTGTTATCAAGATCAGTTCCTGAAATTAGGAACAGCACACCTGATGACTCACTTAAAGGTGCTGTATGCAAGTGTCTGACACTTCTAAAGCATAAAAATACCGTAATATAATGCAGATATTTAAGAAACATGCTAAGTGAACATTTTAGTTTATCTAAAAAACAATGCTGAAGTCAGATATTCTGCTTTGAAAATGGGCATCATGTGCCATACCGTTGTCTTTGTTTTGGTTCTTTGTACCCGCCCACTGCCAGTTTACCCAAATATATTTCAGCACCCCGGGTTGCCTTTGTGGAAAACAGCATATTTCATTTATTCATTCAGAAAGGCTCTCAAAGTATGTGTCCGTGACCGAAACCCGACCTCTGGTGGACAGTAGCAGACTCCGAAATGAGACGCAGATTCAAAGTTCCATATGATGTTGTTAATTAGCAAATAATATAAATATTATGAGGTACATTGTAACCGCTTGTCCTAACAACACGCTACAGAAAGAGATTTGCAGTGATAAGTAATTTGGCTGTTTGCATCAGACAACAGAAATTTAAATACAGCCATTCAGAAGCACAGAATATGCACTCCCTCACGAAATGGCAAGATTTATAATCTAATTAATATATATTAAACCTCTTTAACATTATTAAATGTAGATTCTGAATCACTGATAGTTGTTGGTTTTAGGGATGCTCCGATCTATTGGCCGAAGAGCGGTAATGGCCGATAATCACATTTAATGACTCGATTGCTACTCCCTAATCTGGTCATTCTCATGAACAGATCACATGGGATTGAATAGTTAATAAAATAACTTATAGTAATATACTTATTGCAATAAACCATATTTTATAGACCTATTTCCTTTTAGTAAAGACGCAGTGGATTTATAGATGTGCATTTCAACTTCCTATGCATCAAAAATGCGCTCCAATTTTTTTCTTGATTGAGACATGTTGAATTATTCTTTCATCATTTGCAATGTTTCCAAATTGCATTGTTTGTAATTTTTCTAACCAATTTTTATGTGTTATATTATTATATATAATTATAAGCTTCACCAAGACAAAGAATCGATACTTGGTATCGGCTGCAAAAATCCTGACCGGAGCATCCCATGGTTGACTTGCATTATTTCACAGTTCTAAAGTTCAATTTCAAATGGTTTATTTTATTTTCAAGAACTGAGGTGAACTATCTGCTGCTGCTTTCAGTAGTATGGCAATTAATGCAATTATGGCAATCGTATTACTAGCATTTAACACTGAATAATGCGCATGAGGTGTACCTGAGGTGATCATTGTCAGTTTATCCTGTTGTTCACCTGTGAGAAATAGAAGCCTAGAAAATATAATAATATGGAAAATATACCTTCTATCGCGCATCGTTACTTTTAGTTAGAACACAACTTAAATCAGCCTTTAGACTCAAGACTCGCTCCTGTTGATGTCATCAACCTGGCAACCTGCGCTTGCATTTGTTTTGATCCAGGAATACAATACCCAGTTCAACCACTCGGTGTCAAACTTACATACAGCACCTTTAACAATATGTTCATCTGTATGCCTGTTTTTGTGTGCGTGTGCGTGTCTAAATAAGGTTAGAAAAGTAAGGCCTGTCAGTCTGTTGTATTTAACTGTTACTCTGTGCACTGACGGCTGACGAGTTTATGAAATTGCTGTAACAACTGTGTAAACATCTCAAAACCCACAGTCAAATTTTTCAAAAAGCACCTTTAGGATGTCAGCGCTGTTGTGCTGAAGGTGACTTTTCTCATAATTCCCTTTTATGCTTTTTGTTTTGATTGGCCACTTGAAGCTGTGCCTCCTTCGCCCCCCAAACACAACCACAATAAGAGCCCTGCAATACATCAGCGACTGTGACACAATAATAAGCCCTCATCTTCAGCAGACGCTCTGACATGATGACAAAAGAATAACAGATGAAAAATGCCCTAATGCTATCTAAAGGAAAATAGAAAAAAGCGTGGTGCCTGATCTGGGACAAGATATCCAAAGCTTCTAGCATTCTTGTCCTCATATAACAACACAAGCAGCTCAAATGCCCATTGATCAAGACAAAACGGAAATATCCCAGTCTGTTATGGCAAATGCATTTACAGCCACCAGATGGCAATGTTGCCACGTGGCAATCTATGCAGACGTTATCTATACCAACTGGAAAAGCCAAAGCTGTTGCTCGGAGGGACAGTTGTCTTCTCTATTGGACCGGAGGCTCTGCTTTCAGTTTCTATATGTGGGTCACTTGCATATCAGCCAGACTACCATCGTTCAGGGCTCCTTCCTCATGCGCAGAGAACAGAATTACAACCCATTATGCTTCCACATCAGAGGGGTCATGGCTTGCTCTGAAAAAAGCAATGCGGTACTTTAAACTGCAGACGAATACGCACCATACAGACACACAACCTCTCCTTCTTTTTTATTTGAATGATACTATAACAAGGCACAACCAGAGGGATTTTCAATTTCTGCAAGGTTACTCTTAAATTGCTTCATCCATACCGTTCTTATGCAGAATTAATAACGCCGGGTTGATGGATGCTCTGGGGGCCAAACAAAGCTGCATTTTTTGTTAAAAAGGCTCATGTATTAGACTGCTTTAATACCCGCAGTAAAGCAATTCTTTATGTCTTTTGTACAGGGAGTCACACTGTTTGAGTAAAGAGTAAACAAAGCAATTCAGTCCGATGTTTTGAAGGACGAAGAGTGATGTGAGCCTGTTCTGCATTATTAACATTACAGATCAAACTTCACAAACTGCTGAACTGACTTTGATTATGTATAAAATTTTGAAGGTTTAGTGATGCAGGTGTGATGGTTCATATTTAAAGGGGTAGGTTAACCACATGTGACCCTGGAAAACAAAACCATAAGTGTCCTTTTGTTTTTTTTAAGTTTATACATCACATGACAGCTGAATAAGATTCCCAATGATTTATTCTTTGTCAAAATAAAACAATATTTAACTGAGATAACCATTTAAAATCTGTAACCTGATGGTTAAAACAAATCTGAAAATCCCCTACAAAGTTGAATAAATTAAGTACTTAGCAATGCATATTGCTAATAAAAATATTTTTTCTATAATTATTATAGGACATTTACTAAATATTTATGAAACAAGACATTTACAGCAGAGAATATAAGAATTGACCATGTTCTGATTTTTTTTTCTTCTGGTAAATACATTTCTAAAAGAGAAGTTGACATGAAGTTGTACCAGATTTTGTCGAAACCCAAAACAATCCAAACAAAACAATTAAACAAAAAATGTGTAATAACAATGGAATGACATGAGGATAAAGTACTGAATGAATGAAATAAAACACAGTTCTGTTGGTCTCGTCTCACTGCTGAATAACTACTGAGAGATTTCAGCTGCTGTCTGGACTTTCCATGGCTTCCTTCCTTCATGTGTTCAATTTGTGCCCCCTGTGTCATTCCATTACACATAATTTTTTTTTTTTTTTTTTTTGTATGTATAGATTAGATTTACCCTTTAGAAATATGTTGTTTGAGAAAAAATATGACATGTTAAATACTTATTTTACCCACTCTGTGTGATGTATATATTTATACAACAGTTCTGTCTGGTTCTCGAATCTGATTGGCTAATAGATGTGCGTTATTCCCGTAACTCATACAGCCTCCTCACCCTTGTGTATTACTCCGCCCACATAGAGTGACAGCAGATCAATAAACTCTGTTTGACTACAGTTTGACAAATATTGCAGCTGTTGGACAGCATAACGTAGAGGTGTAATCGAGCCATAAAAGTTAGGCCACATAGGGGCCGAGCCTGACAAGTACATTTTGATTGACAGCTTATAAAAAAAAGCCTGAACCCTATTATAGCCTGACATCATTCAAACGTGCACATGCACACAGTTCTTTTTCCTTTTTTCATGAATGAGTCGTTTATATGCGTTTTAACATAATTTATTCATAACAAACGTAGGCTATAGGCCACTTGGAAGTTGGAACAAAGAAATAAAATAAGTCCTCTGTAACATCGTAACATCTCAGCACTCTAAATATGCCTAGCTACACTTAGCCTTTAAATTGGCCAACACACCAATAAAAATAAGTCTTTCCTAACAAATTAAATTAAAATAAATTCTAAATTATAATGGGTATTTGGCAATAACGGAATTAAGATAAAGGCTCTGCTGGATTTGTTTCGCCACGTCTCTTCAAAACCTGGCCTTAAGGCGACGGTGAAGCGGAGTAATAAAATAATAATGCCAATATTAACCTATATACTCTTTCTACATTATGAATTTATGGTTTATTTAATATTTAGTTATAATGTGAAAATCCTTTACTCACCAAGATTAGGCTACATGTTTTTGTGGAGGAACATTATTGAATCCCCTGTAAATGGTTTTAGCGTAGTCCTGCGCTCACTGAGCAGCACTGAAAATCCTTTCACTGCTGCTGCTACAGGCCAGGATGCATAGTACTGATCTGGCTAATTTTGCAAGTTTTGGGTAGGATTGTTTGCTCATCTTCCACCAGCCAAGGACATCCATTTTATTTCCCATGACAGCGGTTTCAATGTAGCTAGTGACCTCATCATTTTCGTCATTTGCTGTACATGCTGTACACTGCTGTTTAGCGCTCTACTGTAATACACAGTGTATGAGCATCTGCCGAAACACTTTGGCGGCTAGAATGACCGTTCTTTTTGAACTGGTGGCTGGCCTGACCACAGTCAAAATTCGCTCTTTTTGACTTCTCTGTCATGATTTATTTCACCTTTGCAGGGATGGATTTTAATGTTGTAACAAACGATTTGATTGCTTTCTTGCGCTTGATTGCTTTCTTGTGCTTTCTTGCGCTGTAAATGTATTACGTGACTGTTCATTTACTGCGCAAGCCCAAGCCCGACCCCGTCTAAAATGATAGAAATTAAGCCTGAATCCACCCGAACCCGTTGGGTTCCTTAGGGATCGGGCAAAGATCTTCAGCTCTAACATAATGTACTTTTGAGGCTTTTTCAGGCGTGATTGTACTTGTTTAGATTGCAACTACGCAGTTTATTTAAAAGGATAGTGCCCTTTTTTTAAAATATTAATAATTTTGGAGATACAGTGCGTCGACATCCATCAGACTGTCATACTGAGCAGAGCAAAGACGGTTGACGTTCCGCCACAAGATGGTGACAGAGAGCGCATAATAAGCCCTTAGAGGAGAAAAACAGTGTAATTTGTAACTACAGCTGATCAATTCATTATTAAACTGGTAAGTGACATTCTAAGTCAACCTCTTTTTTGTATGTTGTAGTGCTGTATTTATACCATAGTAATTGTAGTGTATTGAGTATGAGATGGGACTCGTATATCAGGAATGTGTGTATTTTGTGTTGGCCACTCTTTCTATAACCCTGAGTTACTTTTTGGTTGGCCATCTGTTAGTTTCTAATGAGTCTCCTGTTTTCATAAATGCAGACTAGTTCAGTAAACAGAAAGAATAAGAAATGCCTGCATGTGTTTAACAGTAATCTGGTAGTGTTTACGTTGTTTTGGCTTTTTCGAGGTTAATATTGAATAATATAATATAATGTGATATCACGATTGCACCAGAGAAATACTGGAAAATATGACAAAATATGACTGATGGCATTTCATGCTGTTCAGCCTTATAATCTTAAAATGTGAGCAAAATCACCTACTTTGCCATTTCTTTAGGTATTACACTAGAGAACCATTCAAATACTAGCTCTAAAATGACAATGGTGAATTAGCAACGGTTTCTGCTGTTCTGACATCAGCTGCAGATGTGAATGAATGCCGGAAGAAAGTAGTTCCTCATACAAAAAGGTTTGATCCAAGGTTTTTTTTTTTTTTTTTTACATGATTATGCCATTGAATGGTTGTATAAATGCAATATCACACTCGTAGCAGTGCAATATGGCTGTATATCGTCTCTCTCTCTCTCTCTCTCTCTCTCTCTCTCTCTCTCTCTCTCTCTCTATATATATATATATATATATATATATATATATACATATATATATATATATATATATATATATATATATATATATATATATATATACACACATATATAAATATATATATACACATATATAAATATATATATATATATATATATATATATATATATATATATATATATATATATATATATTGTTAATATTTGCCATGAATTTACTGACCCTCAGGTCAGTTTGGATAACAATTAAATATGGTTCTAATCTGAAATAATTTACCTTGTTGATTCATAATTCCCAATTGCAAGTCAACACTTTAAGTGTGCATCACTTTAATGAGTGAGTAGAACAAAAAAAAAGAAAAAGAAAAAGAAAATATGGGCACAACCAAATAAACACATGTGGCTCCTGACGATAAATTGAGATTTTATGAAGCAAAAAGTTTAGTCTGTGCAGAAAACAGAACATTATTTACAACATAATTACCTTATTCCCAAAGTCATGGCAAATGGTCCTGAACAAGTTCACAGCAATCTGCAGCACACACTTTCAGCTGCATATGTGCTCAGGACCATTTGTAAAAGCTGTGAATAAAAGTAATAATGCTGTAAATAATCAGTTTATTGGACAGATCAATTGTTTTGCTTAATTATGATTTTTGACTTTCTAAGAGCCAGCTGACTATGTTTTTATGAATCACCAAGAACAGTTTCAGCTAAAAACCTGCCTTAATAATTCACTGAGGAAAAAAGCCACAGCAAGACTTTCTTCTTGGATGAACAATCTCTTTTCATTTGACAAAGAAAACACGGAGAATGCTAAAATGCCATGGAATTAAGGTAAATGTCTAGAGCATGCCTAATGCTAAAATCAATTTAAATCATCAAAGAAATGCACTTCAGATAACTGCACTTCATCTCTCTTCTTCCTTGGTTTATGTACTTAAAAATAACTTCAAAAGATTTCACAAAATCAACAGACCTATTTAGGAGTGTGTTAAGGAGTAATGAGTATACTTCAGTGTACCAATATATCATCTGAGAAGACATCAACAGCAAACAGAAAAAAAGTGTGAAATCTGCAGTCAAATTCCATCATGACTGTTTGACTAGGAATGTGCCAATGACATTTTTAGAGACTAAATATGAGAACGTGCAACTGTCTGCAATGCCAATCTTTCACAGCATATTTTTTTTTTTATTCTTAAGCACTTTAACAAGAAAAGTAGCCCGGAATTGGACCTAATATTGATCCTAAAATATAAATAATGTATGAATACATGTCTATTTACCAGTGCTATTATAGTTTATTCACGTGATTAATTAAGAAATTCATTCATTCATTTTGCTTCAACTTAGTCCCTTATTTATCAAGGGTCGCCACAGTGGAATGAACTGCCAACTAGGGTTGTGCGTTTTGGGGAAAATATCAAATTGTGATTTTTCTGACAGATATTGCGATTTGATTTGTGATTTAATTTTGTACTCAAGCTTCAGGTCAACAATCTGTTAGTCGTGGCAACAATTCTGCGACAGCTCTTAAAAATGACATGTTTTTGTTTGGTGTCTTTGACTTTGAAACCAAAATATTCCCATATTACAGATGTCCTGTTTTTCTTTTATATTCATTTGTCTATTAATGCTTCTGTAGCAGCAGATTCCATTATCCCAATTGTCCACGCTTTCCTTATGTTTTTTTTGTATTTTTTATTGTGGGCATTCCGCATAGTTCGGTTGCGCAATTCAGATTGGGCAGAACAAAAGTGTGCTCACTCAATTGGCTAGTAAGACTATCACACACAGATGGCAGTCACGTATTTGCTCTGGGCAGGGAAATTAAATCACAGCTTCTTGCAATTAGCTAATCGCAACTTTTCAAATTGGGATTACGATTTGATTTTGACTAATCGCACAGCCCTACTGCCAACTATTCCAGCATATGTTTTACGCAGCGGATGCCCTTCCAGCTGCAATCCAGTACTGGGAAACACTGATACACCCATTCACACACACACTCATACACTATGGCCAATTTTGTTTACCCAATTCACCTATACCGCATGTCTTTGGCCTGGGTAGGAAACCAGAGCATCCGGAACACAGAAAGAACAAGCACACTCAACACAGAAATGCCAACTGGTTTAGCCGGGACTTGAACCAGTGACTTTCTTGCTGTGAGGCAACAGTGCTAACAACTGAGCCACTGTGCCACCCTAACTAAGAAATATTTATAAGAATATCAATTCAATAAAACATTTGTCAATACAATAAACATTCTAACCAACAGGAGAACACACACACAACACACACACACATTAATTGGCACAACTTATTCTTAATATTTCTTGAGCACTAAATCATCACAGAAACAAATAATATTTAAAATTAGAAAATGGTTATAATAATGGTTCATAATTTTTTTTACAGTACCGGTGATCAAATAAATGCAGCCTTAATGAGCATAAGATAATTCTTAAAAAAAAAAAATCACAAACCTTTAAATGATATCGTAGTGTGTGTCTGTGTCTGTAGTTTTTATATTCACAACAACAAATTGAAGACCAAGTGTAATTCTAGTTCTACAATTCTGTAACTTTTGATTAAATCAAAAATGTTGGACCTTTTTGGGACATGTTTTCTTTCTCATAAGGAAATCCTAATAAATAATGTTAGATTTTTCTGTGAGGGTTAAGGGTATCAACTAGTCAACACTCTTGTACATAATACTCACTACATGTATGTAAATGTAATTATATAAAACATGGAAACACTTCATGTTTAAAGGGCCATGAAACCCCCTGCCTCATAGGGTGTTTTCACACCTCTAGTTTGAAAAAAGTCAGGATAGTGGGTGAGTTCAGCTTTGTTTAGGTGGGAGCGTCGAGTGGCGAAAGAGAGAAGGGTTTGCATGAAAAGGGGAGTTTCAGTACATGCGCGTTCTGATTTTTACAGCGACAACACAAACACAGACGCAGGGGAGATAGACACTGACTATGTTTACATGGACATTAGTAATCGAATGATTTGCCTTAGTCTGAATAAGACAATAATATGATTAAGGCATTTACATGAGTTGCTTTTTGAATGTTCCTTTCATGATCCCGTTTGACATGTTAAAGCACAATTCAATTAACGTCATTGCGTCATGTAATTTTAGGTGTTTCATTCTTAATTTGTCGACTTTAACTGCAGTTTGGCACTTTCACTTTCATTCAGAAACATTTCATGCATGCCCCCGCCCGTGACAAACAAGATATTGAAGATATTGGATGCAAGGAACTGCCAAAAGAGTGTTGTTTTAATGGCATTTTTGATAAAAAAATGTATTCCCTTTTTAAAAAAAAAACTCCGCATTTCTCGGTAGATGCAGAGAATAACATCAAACAGCTGTGTGTGTATAGATTATTCTGTCACAAAATCCTAGACGGCAGAAATCCTACACAATGGTAATAGTGTGATTAAGGTGTTTACATGTTTACATTCGGAGAGCAGCATTTACAGCGGATCTTTCAGTCCATAATATTGTAGTGATATTACTGTAAATTTAATAACTAAATCATTTTGATGAACGAAAGTCAAGGACAAAAGTAAGGGGGGGGGGGGGGGGGGGGGGGCACGGAAGACAGTGAAGAGCAGGGCGGGGTGAGAACCAAGTCTTTCTCATGAATTAATGCTAAAAAAACTCAAAGACATCACGTTGTACTGGCCAGTCTACATGAATTTACACAAGGATCTCATGGCCGTGACGTAGCTTCACAACTTCTTTCCAAACCGGAAGAACAAATTTGCTCAAAATAACGCAAAAACAACCAATTTTCACTTTTTTATGAAATATATGTGTCCTAATAGTGTTTTATTAGCAACGTAGGACACATTTTGACATCTCAAAAAATGTGTTTTGGTGTTTCGTGACCCTTTAAGCTATTACAATGACTAGTAGTTTTAGTAGATAAACAAATGGCAACATACCTTTCGGTGAGCTTTTTAGCAAACCCAAAATCTGTCAGTCGAATGTGCCCCTCGCTGTCCAGCAATATATTCTCTGGCTTCAGGTCTCTGTAGACGATTTCTTTGGAGTGAAGGTATTCAATGGCGCACACGATTTCAGCTGAATAAAACATCCCTGTACTGTTGCTGAAACGTCCTCGGCTGCGTAAATAGCTGAAGAGTTCTCCGCCATTCACATATTCCATCAACATGTAGAGGAAGCGATCATCATGGTGCGTCCAGAACCTGAGAAAGGTTCACATAAAATTTATATGAGAAATATAAATGATTCCTTTTCAAGCGCTTCTGAATCAATTCTCAAATGTTCCGAATCAATTCTGTATTCATATTAGACCACAATAAAGTGGGCCTGTGTGTAGTCGCAAGCTAGAAACAAAAAAAATAATAAGCATTGACAGGCGCATGTACTCTTCATGCTGAATTTGCTTGATTTAGAATAAGATGGACAAAGTTAAGAATTTTAAAGATGCAATGCAGCAAGGCGCTTCTCATTCGGTGTCTGCTGTTCAAATTCCTCACGCCACAAACTATAAACTCAAGTCATGATATCTGCAGTGTTCAATATACACTGACTGGCCACTTTATTAGGTACACCTGTTCAACTACTCGTTAACGCAAAATGCACTTGGCCATCACATGTCAGCAACTCAATGCATTTAGGCATGTAGACATGGTCAAGACGATCTGCTGTAGTTCAAACCGAGCATTAGAATAGGGAAGAAAGGTGATTTAAGTGACTTTGAACATGGCATGGTTGTTGGAAAACATCCAGAGATCCTGAGAGACAGTTCTGTAGGCGCAAACGCCTTGTTGATGCCAGAGGTCAGAGGAGATGTCCATACTGGTTCCAGCTGAAAGAAAGGCAACAGTAACTCAAATAACCACTCGTTACAACCCAAGGCATGCAGAAGAACATCTCTGAATGTACAGCAGGTTGAACCTTGAAGCGGATGGGCTACAGCAACAGAAGACCACACCGGGTGCCACTCCTGTCAGCTAAGAACAGGAAACTGAGGCTACAATTCACACAGGCTGACCAAAATTGAACAATAGATTGCAAAAACATTGACTGGTCTGATGAATCTCCATTTCTGTGGTGACATTCGCATGGTAGGGTCAGAATTTTGCATCAATGACATGAAAGCATAGATCCATCCTGCTTTGTATGAAAGTTTTAGGCTGGTGGTGGTGGTGTAATGGTGTGGGGCATATTTTCTTCGCACATTTTGGGTCCATTAGTACCAATTGAGCATTGTGTCAATGCCACAGCCAATATGAGTATTGTTGCTGACCATGTCCATCCCTTTATGCCCACAATGTACCCATCTTCTGATGTCTACTTCCAGCAGGATAAGGCACCATGTCATAAAGCGCAAATCATCTCAGACTGGTTTCTTGAACATGACAATGTTCACTGTACTCAAATGGCCTCCACAGTCACCATATCTCAATCCAATAGAGCACTTTTGGATGTGGTGGAATGGGAAATTTGCATCATGGATGTGCAGCCGACAAATCTGCAGCAACTGCGTGATGCTATCCTGTCATGTTGGTAGCCTGGTTAGAAGATACTATAGCCTGTGACATCAGATGACCAATTATGTACAAAATTTTTAGTTCACAAAAACCACCCAATAATAAATGAGGTCAACCTCTAAAGTTTACAACCTCATTAACAGGGCAGTTAGAGTGATGTTTTATGCTTAGATAATTATACTTACAGGTAGTTTACATGCTCCTGGCTAAGTAATGACTCAGTAGTGACTAAGGCAGACATAGCCTACCCTTTAAACTTGTGGATTTAACTGAGTAAACTGTAAGTTTGGGTCAGAAAGAAACAAACTTCTTATGTAAAATAAGAGTGCAGAAATCATAAATTAAATAAACTTCACATACACTCAATGCCAAGTGGTGAAAGCATAAACCCATGATTTTGACTGACTTGTCAATTGTACTATACATTTTATATAGTACTTCTAACTTCAAAAGCGGCATGAACTGAGGAAACTACATTCCATTGATCTGTTGACATATAGAGTAAGAGGTCATTGAACTATAAAAACCACTTCAACATCACTTAAAAATGTATACAAACAAAACAACAATAGCATGTGTAGTCAAAAGTTCATCATAAAAAAAACAAATCTGCAATTTTAATTTTTAATGCTTGTTTTTAGTTTTTATAATGCTGATTGTAATACTGATTTAATTTTGGTTCAAATTATTTAAGTCATATTGAGGGTGCGTCTCAATCAGATCCCTAGCTCTCAAGGATGTGAATCAGTAGATCATGTGTAGATCATAATCATTTGATTGTTTTATACGCCAGGAACATTTCAAGTGTTAATCATTTCTAAATGTTTGCTAGATTGTTCTGTGTAAAATGTTGATGTTGTGCAATGTCTACTCACAGTCTGACAAGGAAAGGATGGTTCACCTCCGTCAAAACCTCTTTTTCATTATGTACATGTTGCTCCTGCTTTAGACGAATAACATCCGGGATCTTCATTGCCTTCAGAGCAAAGAATCCTCTAGTCTTTTTATCCTTCACCAGAAACACCCTCCCAAAAGTTCCTGTACCTAAAAGCACATAAAATACAAGCAAAAATGCAAAACTTTACAATCTCACAGAATCCAACACCTGCAGTGACACTCTTTTTTGCTGCACATGCATTAGTCACTTTTAGAAACACTTGCTGCTACAAAGTGCTTGGCCAATGCAATACAAATCATCTTGTACTTCGCACTGCTTGCCTTAAAATATCCCTTTTGCATAGTGCATGTACCTTATTTATAAGTCATATGTATAGCCATTGACATATTCTACAGTATTTCTACAGTCAGATTTCCAGTTGTGTATAGGTTTAAACTATTCCTGTTTAGAAAGTTCTTGGTGTTCTATTATGTTTATGTTTAATTAGAAAACACAGAGGAACCAAGACACAACATTTTGTTCTACTCTATATCGAATGCAATCTCACTTAATTTTATTCATGAATTCATACAAATTAGCCACTAATTAAAAAAATTACAAATTGTTTAGTAAAATTACAAACAAACAAACAAATAAAACAAAAAACAAAAGAAACACAATATAAGTTATCTCATATCCTGATAACAATATATATCACAATAAATTTAATTAGTTAACATAAAGTAATGGAAATAACTATTTAAAGTTGACATTTTAAAGTATATACTTAAATATTAACTCTTTCATATATGATAATCTTCCTCACTTTATGCAAAAATTCTGTGCTAATGTTTGATTAAGAATATAGAAATATCAAATGAAATATAAAACACTTTTTAAAAAATAATTATTGCAGTGCCAACATAAAATATTCGTAAATAAAATACAAAAAAGTAAACAAGATCAGTTTGGTCATCCATGATGATGAAAAAAGCATAACCACAACTGGCTGCACAACATTGGAAAAATCTGATATTGCGAGTTTATTTTTCTGCGATAAATATTGCGATATGAATACAGTTTCACAAGATGGTTTGAATAGCTCTGTTTGATGCTTTTTTCTGGGGAGTCTAACCTCATTGAGGTACAGGAATTGAATAATGCAAAAAATATATTTTCTTACTTTGTTTTGTCTCACTTCAAGTCCAAATATGAAAATATTGTTTTGTTTTCACCGTCAGAAGAAATGAGTAAAAAATTAAGATTTTTTTCCTTAAAACAAGCTAAATTATCTACCATTGGGGTGAGTGAAATAATCTTGTTTTTGCTTTGAAATATAGACGTTTGATCTAGAAACAATATAAAAATTCTATGTAAATTACGTTTTTTTTTAATTAATTAACTCAACTATAAATCAGATTCAACATTTCATATCTCAATGTGACTACTGTAGATGCGGACATTGGGATATCGATGTTAAAATGATATATTGTGCAGCCCTAATTACCATAATAAACCATGTATTTTGTGACACAATGAAATATTGTTTGGTCTGAAACGATACACTTTTTATTTTGTCAAAACAATACATATTGTCATATTGCATAGCCCAACATACAATAACCATAAAAATGTATAATCTATAGTTGGTAACACAATAAGGTTGTATTGGTTAATGTTAATGTATTTACTAACATGAACAAACAATGAACATTACATTTATTAGTGTTAGTTCAAGTTTGTTAATGTTAGCTAATGAAAATCCAGTTCCTCATTCTTAGTTCATGTTAACTCACGGTGCATTAACTAATGTTAACAAGCATGGATTTGGATTTTAATAAGACATTAGTACAGTAAATGTTGAACTATGATTAATAAATATTGTACAAGTATTGTAATATATTATATATTAGTAGCATTATTGAAGTAAACACCGCAATCAAACTATTACAGTCATGTAGGACTTTGCCATATTTTCCGACAAGATCCACACACGCGGCTGTCATTAAAGGACTGCACACAAACACACACATTGCAAAAAACATCGCAAAACACATTTGGCGTGCGTTATTAATTTCCTTAACACTCTCACCAGTCCTTACTGCTTATTTGCGTCTTATACCCCAGATTGTCACGGGGGCATTAAATAAATGTTAAATGAGTTAAAGTGAAACTGCCAAACTGCAGTTAAAGTCAGGCATCCTGCTGATTTGATTCAGAAGGGCACTTTTTTGTCAGACAGCTCACCGGTCAGTTATGCATCCACGCTAAAATATCAAGGTGAAAGTCATCATAGCTTGCATAGAATAGACCCAGCTCCCAGCCCAACTTTAAATAGATTAACGCCGATAAAAGTCTCGCGTGATAAAAGTCTCACGTTAACGCAGCATGTTAACACCGATAATGGCACACCACTAATATAAAGGTGATAAAGTAGGGGTATAAAATAGATTTAGCAGGCCTTAATATGCTACTTTTAAACACTTTTTCCAATAGCACAACTACAGAAGCATGTTTGTGTTTGGTCCCCACGCACAGATCTCTTTTCTCCAGCAATGAATGGCAATCGAAGCAGAGAGAGTAAAACTCTAAAAGACGAGCTGTCTCAAAGACAGTCTTTGAATTGTACTGTACGGTGACATGAGTTTCAGTGGGTAATAGATCTTACGCTGCACACATATGATCAACGGTGGCGGAGAGAGCTATCGAGCTGAAAGAGCAGGGCACCTTGAACCGCCCACCAAATTACAGGCTACTCAGTCTCACCGGACCACTATTACAAACCTGACAGGTCAATGCCCAGCGGATATCATCCTATTATATGATCTCAGATTTAAGGTTCACACTAAATGCTACTTATCCTTGATGATAAAACAAAGATAACCTTAAAGCATTGTAGGGAGAGAAAAAAAATCTGCTGGTAATGTGTATGTGAGGTAACGTTCTCTGCGGGTACTATTAGTACTCGGGTCACGAGGCTGGAAACCGCAGTTGTGGAGTGGCAGTTTAAAGGGCATGAAGTGGATCAAGGAGCTGTGAGATGGCGCAGAGAGGCTTGTGTTTTATTTGTATAAACCAGCAGCGACTTCAGAAAGACTTCTTAAAGGAGAATGCCTTGACACCTGAGGTAGAACAAACAATCCTGACATGAATGATATTACCATAGAAAAAAAAAGTATACAAATAAATAAATAAATAAATCTGTTATTATAAATGATTTAATCACCAAATAGTGATCAATAATAAATTAAAATGAGGCCTATTCTGCATGCTTATTAACATCCTAGGGCTTGAGTGGCCACATACATGGACAGCACATTGTAGCTCTTAAGTGGATATTTAAAATACTTTGAATGTTTTATATTTTGTTACAGACATACAGTGTCATATTGCAACTGTTTTGCAGAAACTTTTTTTTTAACTGTCCAAAATGGGAAAAAAAAAATAGTTTTTACTCTCTAATAGTCAAAGCAAGTAAAAAAAAAAATCTATATGTTATATATGCATTCAAAAACATTTAGGAAAAAGTGTTTTATGTAAATTCGAACCACGAGTCCATATATATGAACAAAGATCATTTACATCATATCAAAAGATGATACTTCGATTTTTATTCTAATTAGGTTCCAAAAGGCCCAAATAGCAAAAAGAAATAAAAAATGCATGTAAAAAACACATTGGGCCTTAAGAGGGTATGTCATAAAAAGGAACAATAATAATGAACATTTAACTGAAGTGAATGAAAATTAATTACACATTCTGTATCTACAGATGTTAACACTTCAATATGCTCCCTCTGCACCGTCGCCACGTCGGTAGAAAATGCGCCTGTAGCTTTTAATCGCTAGGTGGCACATTAACCACAGACTTTATCAGCTAAAACATCAACATGCAATTTTCAGCAGTAATTAGGGTTATTTAATTATTCATTTATTGTTTATGTACAATAATTAAGACATAAAATTAAAACAAAGCGTATCAAACTGAAACTTTCTAAACTGAAACCGCCATTCTTTGGTAAACTGGAATGATGGGCCTATTGTCTTTAAATAAATAACTAGTTATGCCTATTTAATTATTCATTTATTATTTATGTACATTAAGACTTTTTTTTAAGTAGTTTTTAAATATTTAGTATTTAAGTATTTATGTCTAAAATGAAAGCATCAGTCTAGTAGGTTATATGTTGTCAGGGTTGGGGGTTGAAGGAGATGAGGCATGGAGCCAATTGCAGGAAATTATGGGTTTTATTTACTAAAAACTAAACAAAAAGACAACAAAAACCACCCTGAGGGGAAAAAACATAACTAAACACAAAAAGGCACACAAACTTGGCTGGGCTGGCAAGACAGGACTGGAGCAGGAACATGGGGGAGTATAGACGATGAACTGGCACAAGACAGCAGACATGAGGAGAATATAAGCAGAAATAATTAACAAACAGACAGGTGAACATAATAAACTAAGATTGGGTTAACAGGGAGGGTGGGACTAGACGGGAGAACACACGACACAAAAAAAACAACACAAGCCATGTGGTCACACAAAACAAGACTAGAACACACAGCCAATGAGAGAACTCATTAACCACGTGTTCACAAAAGCACACCACTAAAGCACGCAGCCACAATGTAAACACATGCTTAAACAACACCAACATAAACAGACAAGACTAGGGATGCTCATTTCGGTTAATTTTACTTACCGACAACCGCTGCTCATTAACCGGATATTAACCGGTTAATATATATTATTATTTGAAAAAAAAATGACGTGTCTATTTTGTGTGACACATCAAATATTGCATTTTAAAATACTGATTTATTTTAACATGCAAACAGCAGCATACATAACAGACCATCTTTATGCACCTGTATGTTTCCAACATCATAGAAAAAAAAGATTAAACTAAATAAAAAGAATAAAATAAATAGTCTTGCCCTAGATATTTTTCACTTAAATGACACATTTAAATTACAAAACGAAAACACTGAACCCTTTTTAAGAACCGGCAAAGGCTGTTTGTTCAATCATGTTTTTTTTTTTCTTCTGTCAAAAAAAATATCAGGCTACCTCAAATCGATCGCTCCACAGAAAATATACATTTAATTAATGCTCCGCTGTTATTATTATGTTACAAAAACCTTTTTAACATTTTAGTAAAAGTCATTAGCCTAAAGATTATGTCATAAAGACTTATTTCCTCCGTCTCACTCTTCTCACTCACCGTTCATGTGCGCGCGATAGAGATGCGCGGATCAGCTCAAATGTCATCCGAATCCGCTCCTTCATTCTAATCATCCACCCCCCGCACATATTATTTCATCTGATATATTTATCCGCACCCGATCGCCACTTTAATAATTCGAATTCTTTGTTTTAAGCATGATGATAGGTGTAACTTTCTCCGCAATGTCCGGCGGCAGAGTAACAGCTCGTTAATTCATGCTCGAGCAAATGATGAGACGGACAAAAGTACTCGATGCATGCCCTTCTTTTACTTATTTCAGTGTTTTCAGGTTCACAGTGCAAAACAGCTCCCGGGTGGAATTACTGAAGTAAACATAAAACAAAACCGGATAAAACTTTCTCCCTCTAATTCACCGCACGCACAGCACACAGCGAGAGCTCACATCACACAGCATGCGTGTCGAACTACACTACCCACAATCCTATGGACTGATCGTTCGTTATTAACAGCAGATTCAGCTTTTACATATACAGGAAAAAGAGAACAAAAACGGCGTCCCTTCAGCCTAAAAAGCAGCTATGTTGTGTGTACTTGGCCCTTTTCTTAATACTGTGCAAAAACAGAATAGCATCTACTGTGCCTGGATTCGGGCGATTCCGCCTCGCCTCCAAAACACGGCTGGCTGCACTAAACGAGCGTTCGCGCGAACCGCTTGTTGCAGGAATGCACAAGCTTCTCCTTGCAAGGCGCTGCAGTCGTGTAAATGGTAAATAAGCGATCTTGTTTCTCCCAGAATGATAGCAGATTTCCCTCTGATGACTCCTCTAACTGAAGTTAGCACAGTACTCTTGCACTTCATCCATTATTTTGGGCGTCTCTCGTCTTCACATTCTGCGAAGTCCACTCTCTGCTTTTTTGCTGGTCAACTGCTATGACCCGCTACATCCACCCGCGACCCACCCGCAATTAATTATAATGTATTTTTTTATTACCCGACCCGCCCGACCCGCGGATTATCCGCAGCGCCCGCGGATTTAACCGCCATCCGCGCATCACTAGCGCGCGATGCATGTGATGAAAGACAATAGCCGCTTTTCCACTATCGTGCCAAACCATTCTAAGAACACTTCGGTACGTTTAGGGTTGTTTCTCCACTGAGCCTGAAACGGCGCGGCACGATTACAAACCGTTCTCGGCAGGGTTAGACAACCGTGCTGAACTGTGCCGACAGATTCTGTTTGTTGACGTCGCGGCTCCGTTGCCACCACATTTGGCTCAGCGGAAGCGGGCTACTCATCAGACATCCACAAGTAAACTACACTACATTTAACATGAAAAACTGATACAGGTCTAAACCATACCGTTTGCAAAGGGTTTTAAAACCACAGAGCAGTCTCTGGCAGAGAAGGGAGTCACTGGCCCACCACATTCTTACGAACATATTTTATTTATCAAAGTTATTATTTCATTGACTTGAATATAGTTACCCGTGTATAATTACTAACCCGCAATCTAAAATCTTAAAATAATAAAATAGCCTATATTGTTTTGCTCGTGGCTTGAGCTTCATTAATTTGATTGACATCCTAGGCAGAGACGTTTATTTCGCCTGACTAAACGTGAGTTTATTGCATGCCGTGCTGTATTTGGAAGCACAAAACTCGCTCTGAGAACTTTACCAATGAGTGCATGCACTGCTGAAAAACCTTTTTTTTTTCCTGCGGCGCATCGAATAAAGAAACGCTTAAGATGGCTATATCCATACAACACAAACTTGCAGACTCCTTGAACAATAAGGGAATAATTGCACTTTTTAATTAAAAAACCAGACTGCAGCATGCTTGTTTTGTAATTTAATGTCAGCTATACCACCTGAAAGACGGTTACGGCGTGTCGGCCGTCACCGGAGAAAGTCTAATCTTTCTTAAGTTTTTTTGGACTTTGCATGAAAGCTTTATGGAGTGGCACTGTCCGAGGTGCTCATTATTGTGTTAGATTTAAATAATAGCCTATAAATGCACCAATAAACAAGTCAAATGAATGAATAAATAAAATAAATATGGATTGTTAAATGCCGGTAATGTTTTTACTCAAAAAAAAAAAAATCAATATGTCTTGACAAATGTTTTATAAAAAATAAAATGAGCAATTTTCAACATTTCAGCTATAGCCTAGGCCATTATACGATTCAGTTAAATAAGTTGGACATTTAGGGACATGTAACATGTTTCTGTGTTTTTTTTTCTTTTCTCGATTATCTTTAATATATACTGGGCAGCTGCGCAAAATATTTTCTAAAATGTCAAGCGGGAATGTGACTATAGCTCGTTAGTTAATTATGAAGAGAAAAAAATAATTAAAATAACAGAAATAAAATGATAAAAATACAAAGATAAAAAGAGCAGCATTTTGCTAAATATAATAGTCCTTTATATGCTTTATATCCTGCTATGTGTTTCGTATTCGTTTTTTATTTAACTTGATGGATTCAATGTTTAATGTTTGAATACTGAAACTAATAAAAGCCATCGCTTAAAAGCTTATTTTTTACCATCAACGTGTAGAATGCTTTATATCATTTTCAACTTTTGATATAAAACCACTGTGTAATTTAATTTATTGTTAAAAATGAAATAATTTAAGTGCTATATTTTTATAAGTGAAAGTGCCCGCTGACTTTTGACAAGGCCTGTCCAAAATTATACTTCAGAATCAGAAAGAGCTTTATTGTCAGGTATGTTCACACATACGAGGAATTTGTTTTGGTGACAGAGCTTCTACAGTGCAACAGAATTACAGACAGGACTAAAAAACAGATAATAAATATATTTTTCAAAGTGAATGCAAATATACAAAATCACAAGTTCTGCCACTATAATAAAAATGCACTATTTTTGGTGCATTATCATTGTTTATTTTTCTGTTATGTACAGAGATTTGAAATATATTATTTATTTTCTCGCCAGTCATTTTCAATCATCACGTTACATTTTGGTCATTTTCCCTCCAAATCAAAATTTGCCCGGAGCCGCGCAACATGACCTATACTAAATAAATAGGCCTACTAGTGCTGTGACTTGTAGCTATAGGCCTATTTAGCACATATAAGAGAGCAACATAACATAATTGAAGAATGAAACAGACGACTGACGTAAAACGCTTTTTCGGCTCAGTTGACTTTTATTTCAACTGGGAGCACACAGCGCACAATGGCATAATGTGAGGCGCGCACGACGCGTACACAGCGCTTAAACTATTCAAAATATGCGCCTCGCAAAAAGCGCATTCGGTGATCGGTCCCTTATGCAGCCACATTTTAAAAATATATAAAATAATATTTTTTAATCGTTTAACTGATACCATTAATCGGTTACAAATGCACCCTTTCGGTTAACGGTTAAGCGGTTATTTTGAGCATCCCTAGACAAGACACAAGCACAAAATAAATTAAAACACCTTACCGTGCGCTCACACATGCAACACGCATGTTTCATCCCAGCACCAACCGAAACCAACCAGACTGAGACGCTGAGAATGAAACACCATGATGCCGACAGAACAAAACACAAACACGAGTACAAGAGCTCGTGTCCCGGGGGTTGTGTTGATGTTGCGGCATACCTGCCAACATTTGGTTCGTAAGTTCCGGGAGAGTAGGGACGGTACAGTAATGGACAAACGACAGTATATAAAAATCGCCAGTAACACACAAAAAAGTCGCTAGATTTGTCGCTAGTCGCTTTTTTGAAAATTTGTCGCACTGGCGCAAACTGAAGAGCGGGGAGCGAGAGGAGTGAGAGGTTTAGGGAGCTGGGGGCGCGCGAACTGTAGCGCGCGACCGTCACCGGAAGAGCACAAGCGCCAAGTTTCAGCCTGGACTGTACCAAAATTCTGAGGAGCGGGGGGCGGGGGAATTCCGGGAGTTTACCGGGAGACAGACCAATACGGGAGACGGGTCTGAAATACGGGAGACTCCCGGGAAAAACGGGAGTGTTGGCAGGTATGTGTTGCGGATGAAAGTCAGTACGTTGGGGGTGTGTTTGCCGCCCTCACTATTATGCCGCCCTAAGCGGCCGCATAGGTCGCCTCTATGGACGTGCCGGCCCTGGGTGCGCAGTATGACTATTGACCCGTACGTTTACACACTGCATGCACATGCCTACAGCTCTGGCGTGTTATGAATTGTATGTTTTAAATGACAGCGAGGCATGCTACATTTAGTTTTTATTGTAAAATATACATTATAACCAAGTACACAGTAAAATAATATTTTTGAATGGCTTGGCTATTGGCAGCACATATAACCGTTAAGCCTAAATAGGCTAAGCATAATTTTATTTATATTAAAACAAATTAGTACAAACTAGTCACCCTTTGATTTTTTTCGTTTCCGTATATTTTTTATTAAACGAAAAATGCAATGAATTGTTGATTTTGGTTTTCATTTTATTAGAATTAATATAATTATTAGGCTACACAAATTCTACATAACATTGGCTCTGATTGCGTCAGATATAGATATAGATTTTTGGCTCAAAGACATTTATGCCTATAAATTTCAGTGCTGTATTTTGACAGATTTCGCAAAGGCTTCAGCTATTCTGTAAACTGGTACCAGCCTCTGTTTTGCGGCTTGACTTGTGTGGCGTCTCCGTTTCAATGTCTGGATGACAGCGAGAAAGAGATGAGATCAGACCTCAGTTTCGATGTGTGGCCGCACGTCACAGTCATTTTACTGCAGTTTTTAAATATTGGCTTATCTAAATTAACTTTTAATTCGATTAAAAGCCGAAATATTGCCTGACATAAGCAACTTTCGGTTTTGGAAGAGAGAGGCTTCAGTGAAGACGCACACACACACACACACAGGATACACTCTTGAGGCCTATTCATTATTGATTTTTTAACATTAAACGCATAATTGTCAAGTGCAAAAAAGAACAGCTGAACTTCAGAAAAAAGAGATCACTGCGGTTGCCACGATGGTTGCTTTGTTTTTATGCAGCTGGCTTTGTCAGTGGCGCGGCATTGCAAAATCACTTTTGTTTTATTAAAACAAGATTATTTATTAATAAACATTGTGAGATGATGGTCGCGTGATTTTTGAAATGAGAGTATGCGTTTCGAATTTATGGCTATTAACCGCAACCCACCCATAAACATCTAGTACTTTTTGAATAATTGACCGCGGATCAAAGGCAGGACTCCTGAATATGAAAGAATGGTGCAAAACAGGGTTTTATGCATCCACAATATGCAATGATGGTATTGGTACTCGGTATCGGCGAGTACACAAATTAAAATACTCGTACTCGTATCGGTTTGTAAAAAAGTGGTATCGGTGCATCCCTAATACATATTTCTTTTCTCAAAAACACACAAGACATGAGACATATATCTATAAAAAGCTTGAAAGGTGAATTCTCCTGGCAGAGCGTGCATCACGCCGGCTCTTCCCATGTCAGCCATTATTAAAAACAATGACAAAAGCTGCCAACATGCTGGCTAAAAAGTACACGCCTCCAAACAAACGCAGCACGCTAGAAAGGTAGTTTCATTTTTATTCCCAGGAATAAATTAAAATTATGACCAATTTAACCTCACAAGATCATCATTGGGTATTTGGGCAAATATATAAAAGGTCTTAAAATATTATTTTGATTTAAAGTAATTGTTTTTCATGTTTGAAATATTATTTATTCTTGTCTTTAAAGCTTTTGTCATTACGCTACTTCAGTGTCTCAAAGTCATTCAGAAATTTAAATGCTGGATTAATGCACAAGAGAGTTTTTATTACAACAGTTTTGCAAACACGTTTTATACCATTTCAAATATATATTTTTTGTGCATGCTGTATAAGTGCACGTACAGTGCTCAGCATAATTGAGTACAGCCTATTTTGAAAATGAATATTTTTATCCATTTCTCAGTGAATATAGGCAATGTATTTTGGTGCATTTAAACAGATTTCCAAACAAAAAAGATCCAATGATATTTAGAAATTGAAAAATAATATAATTAAATTCAAGCAAAACTTTGCAAATTTGTATTTTGTATTTTCAATTTGTATTTAATATTTTTTTCTACAACATATAAATTTGGGTGTACTAGTTTTTGGACTAATGTATGCACAAATATAATATTGTATAGCTTCCAATTAAAAATATGAATTTAAAAGATTTGTGAGGGGTGTACTTACCATATATACATGGTCATACAAGCATTTAGTTTAGGCTAGCTTTTGCAGATGGACATTGCATTACAATGCAGTGGGGGAGTGTCTTTTGTCTCTCAAGGTGTGAATTATTCATGACCATTGTCACTCACGCATACCGCTGAGATCACCCATAACAATCTTAACGAATTGTTATACATTGTAATGTTTTCTTTGAATGAGAAAACAGAATAATTTTCACATAATTGGGAAGTAAATATTCTAGCCTATAAGACTGGTTAATCAAAAGTCTTGTTCAGGCACATTCAGTGTGTTTTTATGGACCTTATTTCAGCTACAAATTTTTTTTCTAAAAAACGCAAGCATGTACATCAATATTTTTTCCACATATTATTGTAGCACAGTTTGTGCTGAATACAAAAGATACATGTTGGCCAGTACTATGTAATAAGTAGCTGAAATAAGCACAAATGTCAGGGCATGTCAAAACATCTCAGGGGCCCCAAAATTACCTCAGACCCCTTGGGATTAATGATTACTTTATAGATGCACTGATGGTTTTCTTTGCTATGAGATTTGTTCCTATGTCCACCTGTTTATTCAAATAACAAATATTTCCAAATCCATGATTTGCATTAGACAGCAGAGACAGATATGATAACAGCTTGCATCAGCGGAAATCCTATTTTGGCATAAAAAAAAATGGCCGGATTTACTAAAGACACAGTGAAACAATAGCACAGAGAAGGCATTATCTTTCCCACTGACCTTATTTTTTTATATTTAAGTCATCACGCAATTTGACTTAGGTCTCCAGTAGCCAGTTTACTGGTATTTACACCATTATTCTAAACCTACAGTATGCGTGAACTGAATTTGTCTCTGTGCTGTTAGTTGTCGACACGCATTATCATTGGTCATGCTTGTTTGCAACTCAATTTGCAAAGGTTTATGGGCTGCATTAGACATTATTAATGACCCCTCCGTCTGTGTGCTTTTATTCCCAAATTGTCAGAAGACCAGAAATTTCCACTTTTATGGATTGCACTCTCATGCTAATTTGCATAGTATATTAAATATGACCCAAAGTTTTCTCTGTCTGTTTTGTTTAGCTACTGTAATGTTATTGCAAGCAAATAAGTATCCATGCTCGTAAACTTGGGAAATGCATAGACTTAAAAGATGTGGAGAGTATCAAAATAAATGTGCCTTTAAAATAAACGTATATCAATATTTTACATGAAGAATCAACATATTGTTTAGTTAGTCCTTTGTATCAATGTGTCAATCCATATGGCTGTATTGTTACTCCCCTTCACAAAATGCAAAATAATAATATTGAAATAAATAACATTCATTAAATAAAAAAATATAAAATAAAATAAAGTATTAAATATAAAAGTGTAATAAATAAATACATTTAATCAATTTGGAAATTGAATAGAAAAATATTAAATAGAAAATTGAGACAAACACGCACAGATGCACACAGACACAAATAATAAATAAAAGTTTTTCTTTTTTTGTTCAACTTTCTCTTTTAGTGAAAAGATGGGAGTGATTGAATAAAATTATGAATAAAACGGAATAATAAGCTGAAACTGGAGCCTAAATATTACTAGGTCTGTCACAATAATCTATCGAGCCTTATCATACACCCAGCGCAATAAGGCATAAGAAGTGTTTGGTGCAATTTGTTGCTATTTTCAGATCAGAGCAACCCTAATTTTCCCGTTTTGGACTCATTGGTGTTCCGGTCTAAAAAGGAGGTGTGTTAAGGCGCAAATGTGTACACAATGGATATAAAGCAATACACAAATATCTTTACACATGAAAAAAAAATTTAAGGATTAAAATGTTACAAAAAATATTATTTTCGACATAAATATAAAAAACACTGCCTCCATGCCTTCACCTCAGTGGGCTTTTTTCAGTTTATTCATGACAATTTGCATTTGTATTATGTTATTATTATTAGCAGTATTTTTTTTTATCATATGCATATTTATATTTGTTTTAATAAAAAACAAGTTTAAATTTGTCCACCTGTCAGGTTGTGGAGACGGGGCATAAGAATAGGATGTGTGTTTAGATATAACTCAGTTTTTTGACCACACTTCATTATTATTGTTCATTTATTCATTTGCTGGAAATTAAAACTGAATTTAGAAATAGTTTTAAAACAAATCTTTGCACTAAACAAACACAATTAAATATGTAGGCTAATGGATGTCTTCAGTAGAGAGCATACAACAACAATTACTTATCCACAAAGGTAAAGTAGTAAAGTAAAGAGTAAAAGTAAAGAGGCCAATTAAAGGAGGCTCGATCTTTATCCTTGCGCTGCAGATGGTCTGTTTAGCTGTTTTCTCATTAGTAAAGCATTCAGTTTTTCCACTTACAAAGTCTGCCATGTAAATAGCAATTGTGCCATGGTGCGACACAAATGACTCTTAAGGGCGTCACACATCGGATGCGCCGCAACACGGCGCACACATGACAGTTGAAAGTGTCGCACACCAGACGCACACATTCGCATGCCGTTTTAAAATGAAACTAATCAGATGGCGCTCTGTGGCACGGCAGAAATATGAACAGTGTCCCGAGTCGTGGCTGGGCGCTGCGGACAGCCGTCGACTTGCGGCACCGCTGTGTGTACCCTGATATAAACCTATGTTTAGAATTCTGAAATGAGTGAAATGCGCTTCTGGTGTGCGACCTGCTTTAAATGAGACTTTGATTGATTTAATGCATGTTATGCTCAAAACACACCCATAACTCATTAAGAAAATAAGCACAACCCTGTTAGACCTTGCTTATTTTTCTGTCCTTAAAATAGCAAAAGTGCATTCGGACATGCCCTTAATGCTTTTGCGCCATGCACTTTAGACTTTGCGCATAGATTGTTAAAATAGAGCCCATCGACTTAACACACAACACATGGACATGACCTCAATCATATTTTGTGATGCATAAAAAAAAACATAGCAACATTTTAGCTGATTGTGCAACATCTCTATCTCTGTTGGAGGTGTCTGTGTCAGTATGGTTAAAAAAAAAAAAAAAAAAACTATAGCATTTACTATAAATTACTATAGTATATTTTCATGTGGGTGTTTACAACTGAAAACAGATCTGGTAGCAGATATCGCAGCCTCTGTTACTTCTTACCTTGCACTTTATTGTTAACATTTATGATTATTTATTTGTTTAGGATATGTTTTTTATAATCTGATTCCAGTAATTATTAAATTGTTAAAATGACTATAATTAAATTAAATATTCTTAAGAATAATTATGTGTTGTTTGGAAGAGTGTACTTGCATTATGATGCTATTATATTGTCATTCTGGCATTATATAATGTGTAGCATAAAATGGTGTTAAAATGACAATATCATTTATCGCAATATATTTTGGTGCAATATATAATACAACAAAAAATAGATACCATGACAGGTCAATAATAAATAAATATTACTGTACTGAGCACTGAATCAAGCTCTGCACTTAGCATTTGTAACAGGGCAGTTTCCTTGCTGTTCCCGTTGTGTGATAAGCTAACGACACTGACGGAATAACTGACATGGAATGTTGGCATTTAACACGTTTACCTCACACAAGGAATCTTTGTTCAGAGACCACTGAACTGTCATGGTTACACAAGCGCTGAACAAAACAAAAGCCTAGCTGTCAGAAGGGAGGAGACAGAATTTGTAAGGTGAAGTAAGACACTTGATGACACATTATTAGATCATGTTTCCTGCCTGTTACAGGGGAATCTTACTCAGCTCCTGCTTAAAGCTGTTATTGTGAAACTACAAACCAAAGTATTATAGAAAAAAACAATACGTCAGACAGACACATTGCATGTTTCTGTTCTCAACCACTTTCTTATAGCTCAGGCGTACTCAATACATTTACACTCACACACCCAAATAATCCATTAGTAACCGGACACCTCGGTCAATCAAACTGAGCTTGATCCAAATGAAATTTCGATTGGATTGAAAGTGGGTGATGTAGACCTGAAATAATTGAATCGATGGAACAAAATCAAAAATAAAACGGCTGTTTTCACAACAAAAAATGTACCTATAAATATATATTGATATATTGATACTTGAATTTCATTCATAATAATTTGTTTAGTTTATTAACAAAACATAATAATAAGCCATTCCACTGACCATGATGTTCCTGTCCTGCTTTTTGAGCATTAAAAAATAGTAAGCAAATACACAGTCAAAATATGCAGATCTTTGCAACACTGGTGAGTTAGCTAAAAGGATTAAACCAAATGAAAATAATTAGTGTCTTGTTAGCAAAACTCTAACATCCCTCACATGCTTTATTATCCCATTTATCAGGCTAATCTGTAAATATCATCAAGCAGTCCTGGGATATTTCTTACAAATGCACATTTGATTCCAAGACCATTTGCCTTACATTTATTTATTTTTAAATAACTACAAAAAAAAAAAAAAAAAGACAGGAAAACAATTATATATCACAACTATGCTCAGATGGTAATTCAAATGAAATTACAAATGTGGATTTATTTAGTTCTGAATGCAGTGATTGAGATACATCCATGCAGTTTAAAACATTGAAAAACTGAGCTTCATGTAAACATGCATCTGTCTGCAACAAGGGTTCAAATTTACAGAACTTTCAGAATCAAAAATCTGTTTAAATTAATTTAGATTGACGAAAATGTGCATGTAAACATAACTAGAGACTATATTAGTTTAAAATAATTATTATACAGCCAAGTCCGGAATTATTTATAACCCTGACAAATTCTGACTTATTCAATTGAAATGACCCAGGCTACTCCCAAAAGATAAGACGATGTACAAGAAGCATCATTGTGGAAATGATAGATAGATAGATAGATAGATAGATAGATAGATAGATAGATAGATAGATAGATAGATAGATAGATAGATAGATAGATAGATAGATAGATAGATAGATAGATAGATAGATAGATAGATATAGATAGATAGATAGATAGATAGATAGATAGATAGATAGATAGACAGACAGATAGACAGACAGATAGACAGACAGACAGACAGACAGACAGACAGACAGACAGACAGACAGACAGACAGACAGTAAATAAAGTTAAGATGTGAGCGGCACAGAGGCACAGTAGGTAGCGCTGTTGCCTCACAGCAAGAAGGTCACTGGTTTGAGCCTCGGCTGGGTCAGTTGGCATTTCTGTGTGGAGTTTGAAGGTTCTCCCTTTGTTTGTGTGAGTTTCCTCAGGGTGCTCCAGTTTCCCCCACATTCTAAAGACATGTGCTATAGGTGAAGTGGGTAAGCTAAATTGGACGTAGTGTATGTGTGAATGAGAGTGTATGGGTGTTTCCCGTTGTTGGGTTGCAGCTAGAAGGGCATCCACTGCGTGAAACAAATGCTTAATAAGTTGGCGGTTCATTCTGCTGTGGCGATGCCAGATTAATAAAGGCACTAAGCTGGAAAAAAAATTAATGTATAAATTAAGTTAAAATGCCTCTTTTTTACCATGTCTTACAATAAAGCTGCCGGATGGAAACTTTGAACTAAAAATTATGTATAAGGATATTCAAATATGCATTTACACTGCTGACACAAAGAGAGAACAGCTGAACAAATGTACAATTATGAAACAGCTTTAGTCTTTCAGTCGAACAGTAGTTATTATACTGGTACAAAAAATTACTAAATTAATTATTAATCACAGAATTACAAGTTTGCATAAAAGACTAATGTCTATGGAACTTGTTAAGTCTGAAGTATAGTTACTTCAAATGAATATAAATATATATTTTTAAACAAATTGCACCAATTAAACTTTTTTTTCAGAAATGTGTAAATTACATGCATGGCTAATTCGTGTAGTCTGTTCGGCAATTTATATTTGTAATTTCTATTTTAAACAAAATTTTTCGACTTTTCATTTTACATACAGCTCTAACTCACAAAAATTATATCAATTCATTTTGGGGAAAAAAAAGTAAAACAAATGTATTTCAGAAGCTCAGATAGCAGAGAAGCATGAGGGCATAATATAAATCCATGTGCAAAACTGCATATCTAACGTTGGTGATTTACATGGTCTTGAATTTACAAGAAAAGTGTGCCTTTTTTTTTTTTTTTTACAGGCTATTGAAATTTTTGAAGCTTTGAATGATTGATACAGTCAGGGTGAAGCTCTGAAAAGAATAACAAAACAAGATGCATTAGCTTTCCCTCCACTCCCATTCTTCTAAATTAAACCACACATGGCTTTAGAGCAAATGCACTTTGTGAAAGTATTTAGATTTACAGATTATACTTCCTGCTGTCAGTAAATAATGTGTGCATGTGTGTGTGTGTGTGGGGGGGGGGGGGGGGGTTGTAAGGGAGGAGCTTAGTGAATATTTGACATTCTCAGTACATAATTTGTATCTGCATTCTCACACAATGCAGTCTGCAATGTAAAATTAAATCTGAGAGTTTGACTTTGTTTGTTACAGTGATTGTATGACCAAACTAAATGTATACAGGATAACTAATGGTCAAAAAGTATTATATTTACTTAAAATAATAACAACAAATATTTCAATGTACCTCAAACGTCCAAGAGTATTTCCATTGGGTTTTGGATTGAAAAAAAGCTTGTGACAAAATAAAGTACAAGCTCACGACTCTTAAACATACACTACCTGACAAAAGTTTTGTCCCCTATCCAAGTTTTAGGAACAATAAATAATAACTTGACTTCTAGTTGATCATTTGGTATCAGAAGGGGCTTATATGAAAGGCAAAGGGCTCTAGATTACGCTTATTTTACCAAAATAAAATATGATCATGCCTTGACTTTTAATTATTTAATTAGGACAGTAAGGTCTGACTTTGCTTAGACAAAAGTCTTGTCACTTAACAGAAATAATGTACAGTATAGAATATAAAGTCATGGTGCAATGAAAAGTTGTGTATAACTCCCATTAGTTTGGACGACTACATCCATACATCTCTGCAATAACTTACTAATAAAGTCATCTGGAATGGCAAAGAAAATATTATTGCAGGACTCCCAGAGTTCATCAAGATTCTATGGATTCATTTTCAATGCCTCCTCCAAGTTACCCCAGACATGCTCAATAATGTTCATCTCTAATGACTGGGCTGGCCAATCCTGGAGCACCTTGACCTTCTTTGCTTTTAGGAACTTTGATGTGGAGGCTGAAGTATGAGAAGGAGTGCTATACCAATGAAGAATTTGCCCTCTCCTGTGGTTTGTAATCTAATGGGCAGCACACATGTCTTGATACCTCAGACTTTAAATGTCACCATCAGCTCTTCAGATATCTCGCACACCCCCATACTGAATGTAACCCCAAACCATGATTTTTCCTTCACCAAACTTCACCAAATTTCTGTGAGAATCTTGGGTCCATGCAGGTTCCAAAAGGTCTTCTGCAGTATTTGTGATGATTGGGATGCAGTTCAACAGATGATTCAGTGGAAAAAAAAAATCTACCTTCTGCCACTTTTCCAAATGATCAACTAGAAGTCAAGTTGTTATTTGTTTATCTTACAACCGGGATCGATGACAAGATCTGTGACAGGTAGTGTAAACACTTGGTTTATATGATCAGATTAGAAGAGTATGTACATTTTAATGTCAGCAAGAATTCCATTCTGCTGGTAGTCAGCATTCACATTTTATGATTACTAGTTACACAGTTAATAATAATCAGTATAAACATTCAAACAATCAGTTCACAATAAATAAATATATATAAACATACTCACAGTTTCCAAATAGGCAGATCTTTTAAAAGCCTTAACATTTCAATTATCAACCTTACCCATTACAGTGTGATTTTCATGATTATGGGAAACTGATCTTATTTTGAATCATTAATGAATGCTTTAATTGCGCCATTGATAATGGTATAGTTAATGGATTAGTCGTGATACAGGATCTCTCCATGGTGTTAATACAATCAAACTGCTGTAAAATAGAGTCTTGGTAAAGTATATTTTCAGCTTTTCACTACAAAAATTACATTTGACTTTATACAAGTGGGCAGGAATGACCTTCACTGAGCCTCATTTAGCCTTGCTGTGATATCAAATGCCTAAAAATCACTAGAAAATGTTCCAAGCAGTATTTGCCCTTAACCAACGAATACTTGTGCTGCATTTTCTACATTCAGTCTCTGTTCAGCAGTGGATCAAATCAGAGCAAAACCTAAGAAAAAAGTGAGCTCCGCCAATGATTTCCTCATTATTTTAATGACAATTTAATGATAAGAGCATTGAGATAGAAGCTTAAACCGTTCATCAAAGGCTGTAAATCTCCACCATCCTGCAAAAAGCTCTGCAAATTGGATTATTTATGCTGGGCCTAATGCTACAGTATACACTTCGGATCCAGCCATCCATTTTTATACAGGAGTTTGCCTCTCTAAATGCTATGAGTAACATTTTGCTCTAAACCACAAAACAATTTCCCTGTACAGTAAATCACAGACATGACTAATATTGTTGTTTCTTGGAAACGGCAGTAATGTATGCTCTCCTAAATAAATAAATAAATGAGGCTGTTCTGTTCATTCTGTGTAATATCAAATATTTGTAGTCTTTGCGCATGTTTGAGCAATCTGTGTATGATGAGGACTATACATCAATAAAAACTAGAAAAGTAAAGTTTGTAGACAAACTTTATGGTGGCTTGAGAAAGTCTTGTCTGCAAGTTTTACCCCCTTTTTCACAAACAAGGTTTAAGGCTAGTCTTGGATTAAATTGCATGTTTGAGCTCTCTCAACTGAAAATAACTTAAAGTGAAATGTCTTAAAACATGGCAGTGTCATTTTTTTTGTCTCCGATGCACACTAGTAATGTATTTTTCTAAGGCCATTTTTACAAATGTGGCTTAAATAGCCTAATTTAACTAAGGTCTAGTCCTGGCTTAAGCTAAGCCTGGTTTGTGAAACTGGGCCTTAAAGTTTAAATAACTGATGTAGTTTTAAGACGTTTGAAACAGTTATAAGTACATATGGGTTACCATGTTTCATGGATTGGCATGTTTCTTGCTAGGTTGTTGATAGGGGGTATTGAGTGGTTGCTAAGGTGTTGCTAAGGCCTTGCTAGTGTGTTTTGAATGGTTGTTAGGGTGTTCGGAGTGGTTGCTAAGGTGTTGCTAAGCGGTTGCTAGGGTGTTCTGAGGGGTTGCTAAGGCCTTACTAGGGTGTTTTGAATGGTCGTTAAGGTGTTGCTAGAATGTTCTGATTGGTTGCTAGGCGATTGCTAAGGCGTTACTAGGTGGTTGCTAATGTGGTTGTTAAGGTGTTGCTAGGTGGTTGCTAAGGTGTTGCTAGGTAGTTGCTAAGGCATTCTAGGTCGTTGCTAAAATGTTGCTAGGGTGTTCTGATTGGTTGCTATGGCGTTGCTTGGTGGTAGCTAAAGTGTTGCTAGGTGGTTGCTAGGGTGTTCCGAGTAGTTGCTAAAGTGTTCTAGGTTGTTGCTAAAGTGTTGCTATGTGGTTGCTCGGGTGTTCTGAGTGGTTGTTAGGCGGTTGCTAAGGTGTTGCTAGGCGGTTGCTAAGGTATTCTTAGTAGCTAGGCAGTTGCTAACATAAATTAGCATGGTTCTAGCATGATTTAGCTTTTTGCTAGTATGTTTCTAGTATGAATTAGCATGTTGCTAGCAGTGCTTAATTTGTGAATTGCGAGATCCCGGAACAGATCGGGGTCACGGATCCGGCATGTTACCCGAGGATGGGGAGGTGTCGCGCACAAAAGTGGGGTGCGGGGGTGTTGGGTTGGTGCGGTGGATGGTGGAGGGGTGTCGCGGACCAAAGTGAAGAGGATTGGGGAAACTACGGACAGGGGAGAAGGGCGGTTGAGGAGGGGGATCGGAAAAATTAGGTTCCGGATCAGATTTCAGAGGTGCCGGATCCAGAGTGTTTAAGCCCTAGTAGCTAGTATAATTAGTATGTTTGTTAGTTTGTTTTTGGTATGGATTGGTATACTGTTAGTATGTTTCTAGTATGATTAGTGTGTTAGTATGTCATTAGTGTGTTTCTAGTATGGATTAGTATGAATTGGTATGTTGTTAGTACGTCCAATGTGAAGTCAATGGCAGTTTTTATAATGGAAGTCTATAGGACAGTTGCTAGGGTGCCGTAAGTGGTTGCTAGGGCGTGACTAGCAAGTTGAAATATCACCAGTGATTGGCAGATTGGTATTCTAAGTTAAATGAGCCCAACCTTAAGTCTGTATGACAGTCTGGAAGATTATGAATATGAAGATTATGAGGTCATATAGTTTGGTCCAATGTCAAGTCAATTGGACTTTTCTGAATTTTCCAGGTCAGTTTTCGGAAAACCGTAAGTCGGATTAGTTGGAAAAGATATAGAAACTTAATTCAGTATAGTTTGGAGGTTTGGAGTTAGTTTGGTGGTTGTAGTATGAATGGTCTAGGAGGAGATGCGCTCTTAAAATAGTCTTAAAAAGAAGACGGAAAAATACTACGTTTAAGTAGTATAACAGTATGTTGGCTTTCTCAAGCCACCATAAATATATTGCTCTACTGCATAAGGATACATTTTATTCTTTCTGGAGATGTAAACAAACAAGTACATTATTATTATTATTATTTTATCATTGAACATCTCCAAAATGTCTACCTTTTCAGTTTGTTCAACCAACTTATACACATGAAAAAGTTCTACATGTCTAAATTACACTGTAAACTGGATTGCTATAAGCTTCCTACAAGAATCCAGCATGACAAGGTTATTTTTAGAAAACGGAACCTAAGGTTGAGGGACTGAGAACAAGTTTTAAAGTTTGAATGTTTTAAGAATGTAATATAAAGTTGAATTTACCTCATTCAACTATGCACCATAACCAACAAATGTCCCATACTGCTAATGTTTTACAGTAACTTACCCACATGGTGCACACAAAGTTGATGCTTAAACAGTTAATACAAGCCACAGAAGAAGTGATAAAAGAATGGCAGTTTCAGTCAATGATATATTACCCCTTCACAACTGTTTCAACCAAAGCCAAAGCAAAGCCAAATAAACATATACATAATTGGCCAAATATTCATGGTTGGCAATATATCAGTGCATTACTTAAAAAAAACTAAATTCAGGCTATAGCATAAAATGACACTGGAAATGATTGATTTATTTTTACTGTGGCCATGCAAGGAAAAAGAGCAAGTATAACATTTAATAACTGTAATCAAAATGCAGTGTGACAATTACCAAATAAGTAGAACTTGCTGACACATGACCTGGTTGATTTTCAGACTTGAACTTATCTCCTCCTCACCCTGAGGCACTTAAAGGGATAGTTCACTCAAAAAAGAAAATTCTGTCATCACATACTCGCTTTATATTTTTTTCTAAACATGTTTGTGCTTCTTTTTTTTCTGTTTGACACCTAAGACATTTTAAAGGTGCCTATAAAAAAAATCTGGGTATACCAAGGCATAGAGGAAACCTAAGCATAGTTCAGTACATGGGAATGGCCATATCTTGAGCCTCAAACCCCACTGATTCATTGTTCTCAAATAAATTCCACCAGTGTAAAAGTGTTTTCGGAGAGATTTGTCCCTTATTTTTAAGTTTATCAAAGTTTATATGAAATGTGCCATGTATGTGGGACTCTTATTTTAAAAACAGGAGACACAGCAAAGTCAATGCCATCCACATCAGTTTGTTTTCTATTTGTTAAAACATTCCCACAGACAGAGCTTGTCATAAGGCAAAATGTGGGATATACAGATTATAAATTTATTCATTCAACACCACCCTGAAGAGGTTTAAGGCGCGTTTAATTTGTTAATTTATCATGTTTGTTGAGAAATTGTCCGGATATGTTTGTAATTTGAGGTAAAAAAAAAAAAAAAAAAAAAAACACACACGTAAATTGCAGAGTATTGTGTTTTATACACATGTAAGCATCATGTCTTATCCCTCAGCTCTTAATGTGATTTCTCTGAAGTGAAATATTTGCAATACATAACTTAATTAAATGTCATATGTTTATATAGAGGCTGATATTAACTCCTGGCTGTGTTTAAATTTACATTATAGCTTCAAAATAAAATATATCTCGGTCTGTCTCTTTTGTCAAGTTTAATTATAATTTAGCCTATATTTAATTTCAGATTACTCTGTCTGATGGTTTATATTAGATAGCTCACACACTCACTCTATGCTAAAATAAACTTCTCCACTACATTAGTTAAAAAAAGATTTAACAGGGCATCTATTTTTTGACAAATTAAGTAGGATTATTTTGCACTTTTATTTCAGAGTATATCATGCTGTGTGCGTGTGAGAGAGAAAGTGTGAGAGAGCAAGCACTGAGACCAGTCAGAGCAGAGCACATACAAGTTCATGATCATTACAAAATTGGTCAATAAGGACCTTTTGATTTTAGGGGTATTTTATGAGGTAATAAATGAGCATATAAAACCATTTTTGGAGACACATACCTAAACTGGAAAAAAAATGACGGGTTCCACACAATTCCGTCATGTTGTCCCAACACAAATTGATAAAGTTAACTTAATAGTTTGGGCAACGCAGTGGCGCAGTAGGTAGTGCTGTTGCCTCACAGCAAGAACGTCGCTGGGTCGCAGGTTCGAACCTCGGCTGGGCTGGGTCAGTTGGCGTTTCTGTGTGGAGTTTGCATGTTCTCCCTGCGTTTGCGTGGGTTTCCTCCGGGTGCTCCGGTTTCCCCCACAGTCCAAAGACATGCAGTACAGGTGAATTGGGTAAGCTAAAATTGTCCATAGTGTACGAGTGTGAATCTGTGTGTGGAAGTTCCCAGAGATGGGTTGCGGCTGGAAGGGCATCCGCTGCGTAAAATCATGCTGGATAAGTTGGCGGTTCATTCCGCTGTGGCGACCCCGCAAGGGACAAAGCCGACAAGAAAATGAATGAATGAACTTAATAGTTTTTACAAATTTAAGTGAATTAAATATAAAACAATTAGATATATGAACTTGTGAACAAAATATATTATGATGATCAAATCTGAGCATTCAAGTAAAGGAACTAACCATAATTATTTAAATGCATATTGCAACATTACAAATCGTGAAGTTGGATGACTACATTACCCCCTATGCTAAAAAAATCGTTCAGATGGGGTGCACAAGAAAAGAAACCAAAAAGCCACTCTGGCGAGATCCTAACATCCTTTTATTTTTTTATTTATTTTTTTACAATTTCTTCACTGCTGCTAGCCACCGCACTTATTTTCACATGTATTGTTATTCTGACCTGAACTGACAAGCGCAAGTGCATGGTTCCCTGCCGTCTTTCTGTAACTAGGCGACCATCAACCGTATTCTCAGAGGATGACAAACGGACAAACCATTGCTGCAGCTCAGAATCCGATGCAAGTTTATAGAGAAAAGTAAGAAGCACCGCAGTGTTTGGGTGCCCTGTGTTTGTCTGAGGTAATTAGTCTGCCGTTATTACTGAAATGTGTATATTCCATACAGTGTGATGCAGATTGGTTAGTTTTACTTGCATGAATCGTGGTACGCATGCAGCATTCAGAAAAGTTGTGATGTTTTCAACTAGGTGCGCCTGGAAAATGGGCATGTGTGAGGGGTGTCACGCACCTCCACTGGAAATGACAAACTTAAACCCTAAGCTTATTGGCACTGCTTCCAAGGCACGTGCTCAGCAGCCACATTTGAATAAAACTATAGCCTTCATACCGAAACGTCCTTCCGAATCTTTTTTAAATTGATATTGACAATGGTGTTCGTTCAATAAATATCGATACCAATTTTATCACCCAGCCCTAGTTTGTACAAGCAGCAAAAATAATTTTTTGAGTGTACTATGTTATCAGAGAACAATTTAACTTATTGAATCAATGCAGTATACACATTTAAAGAATGGTATAACCAATAGCCATTAGCCATTATGGTAACCAATAGCCATTAGCCTCTTTCACACAGTGATACCGGTAAATGTCCAGAACATTTCCGCAACAATTTTACCAGTAAATAAAAAAAGCACTGTTCACACACACACATGGATGTTCCATAATTTTGTCGGAAAAGCACCATTCACACAATTTCAAAATACCAGTAAATTCTGACATCATTAACCATGAATGAGCTCTAAACACCTGCGCTTGTGTTTGTAAACATGAAGGGGGTCAGTCTTTTTGCAAAAAAGTTTTGTTTAATTTACTAGTTTTTACAAAATTACAGAGGGCCACTTTTGTGGATGAATAAGTATTGTGAACAACTTCGATGAAGAAATATAGGGGAACCTATTCCTATGTCGAGATGTATATTTGGGTTTGTGCTGCAGCTTGAGAGATGCTCTTTATAACAAAAACTCCTATTTTTAACAAAATCGGACTCACTGGAGCACTCCATGTGCATGCACATCACACAGCTAAACACAGAGCTTGAAGGTAATCTCACAGTAGTTTACCATAAGCATATTAGTCATCTTTTTTTTTCCACAGTTGGCACTAAGAAACATAGAAATGTTATCTGACTAACAAGTAGCAGCTAAATGTGTCTGGACAAGGATTCAAAGGCTTTTATTTTAATAAAACAGCGCAGATGTGAACACGTCATCTACATTAGACTGTTCTGATTGGACGGAGCAGATGTCTCACGTCAACGTGTTCTAAACGTGTACATGCTCTTTGAATCAGTTTTCCATCTGTGTTCACACAGAGCAGCATTGTGTGCCAAAATGTTATTTATAGATACACTGCATAAGATAAATAGAAAGAGGACATGTAGATACATATATTTGCATAACTGTATTTTTGAAAAATTACTTTTTGTCTTTTTTTTGGTGTGTTTTGAAATAAATTTGAGATATATATTTGAATACACATTTCTACTGTATGTATATAGCACTGCAATTAAGAGGTTAAGATCTTTTAAAAGCTCATTGGGGACAAATGTTTCTGCAATGTTTATTTTCTTTTCAGCAGCAGCTATTCAAGAATAGTTTGTGGTTTTGTCTTAGTGACTTTTGAAGAAACTTCGAAAGTTTCACAGATTTAAGAGCTAGTTTTATCTCTAAAACACTTTATGATATATTCTTAAAGCAAGAATGTAGAAGCCCTTCACCATGCAATTAATTAATTATTTTATGCAACATATAGAGATTTGATTTCTGAATTGTGATAAAACAAATATAGAATCACAAATCCTATCTACATACATTTGATTCAATACACATAATCATTTTACAACATGGACTAGTGTCTTTGAATATCAAACCAAGAAAAGATTATTTAAATATATGATGTGTATGAACAGTAGTTTTGTTTTCTCCAGAGACGCTCAGTCAATTCACGAACATTTTGACGACATAATATGTACACATATTGTATAACGTACACACAAAAACTCAAGCATCTTCATAACTACCCATCAAAATCAAAGCTTGATTCATATTCAATAAGTCTTCACAAATATCGATAACTGTAGTGCAGTAGAGTCAGAGTACTTCCCAAAGAAATAATAATAATAATAATGTATCAGAAAATAATTTTAATGCAATAATTAAACTGTATTATTTTTTGTGCTAATTAATTAATAATATAAGAAGAAATTCATATTATTTCTATAAATTATATTTCTCTTAAAATCCAAAATAGACTATTATTGTTAATATGTTTAATGATGTAAATTAATTAGACATGCTTTGTTTACAGAATTTAACCACTAAAATGGTGTGCAGAAAAATAAAATATATGAAAAAAATATTTATTTAGGTTGTTCTCTTATTAGTCATGATGTTTGTTCTGCAGCTTGGGTAATAATCCTATCAGTTTCTGCCTGAAATCACATGCTGCTAATACAAATAAGGAAGTACTTGGTGCTCAGAAAGGAGGTAACATTCTTGCCGTGTAATTCAATATAAATATAGGGGCTTATTTAGAAACTCAGCATTCTATTAACAGATACGATTTAGTCACATGAGATTTACTCCTTGTCAGATAGGCCTCATTCCATTCGTGTGCACAGCACGTATGTACTTGAATTATGTTTCACTGCCGAGTAGAAGAGAAGGTGTGTAATGAAACTAATTAAAATGTGTTAGAGGTGTGAGTCAACTATAAGAGTGAGGTCTTCAGGGGCGTAAAAAAAAGATGAAGAAAAAAACATGCCATTGATTATTCTCTTTGTGTTAAGTATAAAATCAAAGAAAACACTACCATAAATAAACAATTAAACTCCAAATTAGCTTCATCATTAGTATTGCAATGATGTAAGTGAAACTCTGCAGGCTGATCTATAAATTGTAGATTTTAACTCCTGAGTGGGTAGACTTTTAACAGTATGTGCTCATTTTTAAGTAATTCACCATTTTGTTGAGTGGAAAAATGTAAGATTTTAAGCCCAATCTCAATTCTGCACTTTAGCCCTTCCCCTTACCCCTACCTCTCGTTTTGTGCATTCATGTGAAGGGGTAGAGGTGTCCCAGTTCCCTATAGCTTGAAGGTGTAGGGCTAAGGGAAAGGGCTAGATAGCCCTTGAAATGGAGATTTTTCAGGACCACACTCAAAACTAAGGGCTACGAAAATTTCCCAAAATACAATAAGGAGATGCATGTATTTTTTGTCATTATTACGATTTTTTACAACAAACAAGCATATGTTTTATAGGGGTGTGAACTTACACTGGTCTTGCGGTTCGGTTACGATTATCATGCCATCGATTCGATTTAGTTCGATATCTCAGGGAAAATCAGTGCATTGACGATGCTTTCCATACATAATTAAAAAAAAATTCTTCACAACATAATAATTTTTTTTTATTAAAATCTATAAATATAATAATATTTATATATTATTTGTAATACAATGTTGTCCTTTAATACAAGCAGTAAGATATATGAACTGTACCTTACATTTTACCTGCTCAAAGAAATCTCTTTTTGAATGTATCAAACAAAACTCCAATACATGCACAGAAGACAACATGAGCATTTATAGCAAAATAAACGAATGTAAATATTATCCCGCTTGCTTTTTGAGTGCTGTCAAGCGAGGTCTTACACCCCTATGATTGGTCATTGTCTTCACCCGCTCAACAGAAAGGGCTGCAATTGGTTTTAGAAATAAAAGCGCTGCTCACCGATGACTGATGTGGGAAGAACAGCCGCGATCACAGTCTATATGCACATAATACGCAGCTATCACAGGCAATCCATAATAGATGCAGTGGGGAAAACTCGCACTTCAGGCACACTTGTGTCTGGATCCACAAGTATCGCTTTAACAGCCAAGAGTAGAGGAAAAGTTACCTCACAAACACGCCAGTGGGTCAAATGTCCAAAGTGTGTGAGAGAGAGAGAGAGAGAGAGAGAGGCAGAGATGGATTTTTACAGCATTTCTTTCTAGTAATGAAATAGCGGCTCATTTGCTATGCCTTTTTCAGTGTCCGTGAAAGACTGTCCAGCAAACTCACAATCAGGTGAATTGTGCATAATTATCTACCTTTTAAGTAGTAGGAGCGTTTTATTTACTCACCCTCGCCTCCTTCGCCATAGTATTCTACTGCGACATTGCGCATCGGAGAAATTATGTCAGTATGTAATAATCGGCTATGATCTACTACTGAAGCGATATCGAATTGTCACCATCTGCATCGCGGTGAATCGAAGAAACAATTAATTTTGACACCTTTAATGTTTTGATACATTCATAACGCTGTTCCTGTTTTACCGTCATGCTTTATAATAACAAATGTTAAAAAAAACGCTAAAATAAAACCCACAAAATTTTGTTATCTATAATCCCTAATACAGTGTTTCCTCTAGGATTTTTGCCAGCTGTGGAGGCAGGCCTTTTACCCAGATCTACCAACTACCTATGCCGTTATTTCAACGACAAATGTTGTGAGCGCAGTATTACAAGTCGAGATTACATTTATGCAATACAAGCAAGCGAATCTCTTTGCTTGAGCGCCGATTTCCTCTGTTCGTGCACAAAACTTCTTGCGCGCCCTCAAATATACGCTGCTCAAGTGCAGATTTTCTTGTGTGCTCTAAAGTGTGATTTAGTCGATTTATGTAACAAGTATCTCCAACATTTATTAGATTTGCTAGGAATATTTATGAATGTCTTCAATAGACCTACAGGGCGGCATTGATGCGTCCTGAAGTAAAGTGAAACAGCTATAAACTCCAGCAAGATAAAGTTATTGTATGTAGAGCCATAGACCTTTATCTATAAAGTATAATTAAGTATAATTGGAAACTGTGTTCATCTTAACTGAAAGTTGCGTCATGTTTGCTAGCCTCACGCATTACACACCTGTCAGTCAGGCAGTCAGTCAGCATGTCATCTTAAAGGGTTAAACAAATAACGCACAGCACTTCTACCATTACAGAAAAGTTTGCGCTGTTATTATTCACTTACCTTTAAATACGATTTGGTGTGATCATAACTCACTATTTAAAAAAAAAAAAACTGAATGTTTTAAATGAGAAGCTGTAATGTAGCCGTGGCGGGAGGAATTTTGATGTGGCGCCCCACCATGGACAATGAACGTAGTGGAAACTATGTAATAATAACTCCTGTATAGTAGTCCCACAACATACTGTCACTCGATGACACTTAAACACCCTGTCAGAAAAGTCTAGTGGCTGGGAATTACCTTTTTGCAGTGTCTGGTATAATGTTAATATTGTTTTTGTGTGCTTACATAGATGAATATGGCTTGGTGTAAATGCACATTAAAGTTACAATTTTATTGCCGCATTATATTAAGACAACATGATTGATGCCTTTGCTAATTTCCTGAAGAAAAATACCAAAAAATAACACAACTGGAATAACTACAGCAGTTGCAATCGTCAATCTCATATGAGGCAAGAGATCGCGATGACATATGATGTCGTGTGCAGGTGTAGTGGTGTCCCAATTCTTAGCTGTAAATTTTCAAGCCCTTCCCCTTCACACTAGTGATACAAAAATAGAATTGGGATTGGGCCTTAATATGATATGATATATACACTAATTTCTGAACATTTTGGGTTGGTAATATTATTATTTGTATTGTACTTTTAAGCTACTTTTTTGATTTACCATAGTAAAACAACTAAGTTTGTGAAAAAAATACAATTTATCAGCTATACAATTTATATTTATATATATATATATATATATATTATACAATTTATATTTTACCTACATTTGTTTTAAAATATAACCTATTGGAGTTTTAGAACAGTCAAATATTTAGCCACCATTACTTCAGGATTTTTCAGAAATTATCCTAATATGTGGTGCCCAGAAACATTTATTTTGATAGTTGAAAACAGTTGTGCTGCTTACTAATTCCAAACTAATATTTTTAAATCAATACTTGCAGTACATATTAAATAACTCATTATATATTTTTAAAAGTATTTTGTAAAGTTATAAATATTAAAGGATTTACTGTCACTTTTGATCACTTCTGTGTTCTTGATTAATATAATTATTGACTTGTTTTAAAAGTGTATAATTAAAAATGCTATAATCCCAGACCATTCATCCTTATATTAATATACATTTGGGTTAATGACAAATAAGACTAACAAAAGAAACAATCCAAGTTTAAAATATATACACAATGTTCTTAAAAAATGACTCTTTGTATTGACTATTAGAAACTACCAATAATATCCACTAGCATTGTATTAGAAAAAAATATTTATGCAAAAAAAAAAAATAATAATAATAATAAAGATGTCCACAGAAAACAATTTTAACATTGTGACATTTGGAAGTATAACATTTCAAATAAAAATAAATCATGAAATGTTTGTAGCAGTTTATTACTTATGGTCAATACAAAAATGAGACATACATGTGCACTGTGTTCAAGTTGTGCATTTGTGTAACTGGTTGCTGATCATTCAACTGATGCAACATTTTAAACAGGCTACATTTTTACAAAACATCCTGAACATACATATATATACTGTACATATATACATACATGTATATATATATATATATATATATATATATATATATATATATATATATATATATATATATATATATATAATATATTATTTTTTAATAATGTTGTTTGTTTACCTTTACTTCCAGGGTTTCTCACCTGTGCCTTTCAATGTAGCAGTTAAAATTAATATTTACCTCAATTAAATACAAACTCAATTGAAATGTGACAAATAATTGAAAGTATAACTTTGAAATAGCCTATATTTATTACGTCTTGCTGTTAAGAGCAAGGATGCAGGTGTACTTGACAGGTCATTAACGTTACTGCATTCAGTCCCAAGGGAATTCCCAGGGCAAATGAATATGCTGCTATAAAGCTCTGGCTTGTATCTATATCTATAGCTCGGTATTTTAAACTGTTATCGTAAGAATACGAATAAAAACAAATCTTACGATGAAATTATTTGATGGGACAAACCTGGCTGTACATATTTTGTTGTTCATAAAGATATTTGTGAACACATCTATAGTGTTTAATTAAATTCAGAAGGACTAACTTAACGTTAACTCACCAACAGTGGCAATGGTATCCAGGTCATCTAGTGTGTAGGTCCGGTTGGTGGTCAGGGATGCGGCCCCTGCGGGTAACGTGGGACTGCCAGCTTCTGTCCTGCCACTATCCCGACAAGAACTGCTTTCATTATTAATTCCAGCTTTTCCTTTAGTTGATGCCATCTTCTTCGGTATGATTTTCGGACTCTTGCCACATCAAATGGCACTTCGAGGTAACAAGTCCAGAATTTCCGCTTTAGGAAAACGCGCTACTGATAATAACAGCATTGATCTGTTTTGGTCAAGTTAACATGTCCTTTGTTCGCACAAAGCAGACGAAGACCCTCGGCTTACCATCGCTAGGTAACCAGATAATGACCAGGACAGTAAAAATGATAAACAGCAAGTGATTAAAATAACAAGCGATTCATGTTAATGGGACTGTCATTTATTCGCTACTTTATTACGGACGTCCCTTATGCGACTACTGTACGGTAACAAAGACAGGAGTGCTACAGGACTCAAACTTCAGTCTTACGAATTCAGAAGGTTATCCAGACGATTTTTTTCAGGAGCAAGGATACTGTGTGAACGTTGGTTGATGGTCCCCCTAATGTATATTGCCGGATATCAGTGACATTTAAATTATTTACTTCCCTCTTCCGTCCCCATCAAGAAATCTGAACCCATTTCCCCTTCAAAACATCACACACAGCGGCAAGGAAGCAGACAGCGCTTCAAAACTAACAGACAGCGACGTCGACCAATCGGATGCGGCGCACTTGCTGCGACGTCCAATCGTACGATTGAAGAGGCGGGGCACTGTTTGACCGACAGCCTGACTGCACGCATTTCTCCCTGTGGTTTGTAGCACATGTAGGCACTACGTAGACAACGCCACGCCTTGGGTACTGGATAGTGGATACTATTTCGAGGGAGGAGGACACGTTGTCTGAGCCTTTCTGACAGAAGCATGGGCCTTTCTGACAGGAGAATTTTCACCTTACAGACAAGCTGCAGGCTATTTTTAAATATATGTATTTTAAATATTTTTTATCTGGACCATCTTATGACATTGGGATATAGATGTTGCATGCCTGTTTGAAATGTGGTTTATTTTAGAAATGCCATCGCCTAATGATCTAACCATGGTACTAGGGAGTCACCTGGACTGAGTAGCTACAAATACCACAATAAATAGCTTCATGTATTGTAAATATATATTAAACTGCTTAAAACACTGTAAGCCACAGTCATTTTGGTGAGTTAAAATAATGAACAAAAAACTTAGCAAGCTAGCCAAGATATTGTGTTAGACAACTGACATTAGGTATATTGGTAATGATGAATTCATTCATTCATTTTCTTTTCGGCTTAGTCCCTTTATTAATCTGGGGTCCCCACAGTGGAATGAACTGCCAACTTATCCAGCATAAGTTTAATGCAGCGGATGCCCTTCCAGCCGCAACACATCCCTGGGAAACAATCATACACTTCCGTTCACACATACACTAAGGCCAATTTAGCTTACCCAATTCACCTATAGCCCATGTCTTTGGACTAGTGGGAGAAACCGGAGGACCCGGAGGAATACCCTCGCAACCATGGGGAGAACATGCAAACTCCACACAAAAATACCAACTGACCCAGCCGAGGCTCGAACCAGCGACCTTCTTGCTGTGAGGCAACATCGCTACCCACTGCGCCACCGTGCTGCCCATGATGAATTCATACATTTTTTTAAAAACAAAACTTTTAATACAATTTAGAGCTTTTAGGTATAATAACAAAGTTGGAGCCAGTAAATATTAAGCACAGACAACTATAATGAGTATGGTATGAAGTGTAAATTCAGTTCTTGTTTATCTTATAAGCTTGTAAACTTCTGTTATCAATTACTTGGAACCATTTTTAATAAATTATTTGGCATAAAAAAAAAGGTTGCAAACAATAAAACAGCATTTAATAGCAATTGGCTACATTTATTAATTATATTCAGTATATTGCCACTAGCCAATTTATTTATTTTTTGATTAATAAATGAAGCATTTTGCATATGATAACTTGCAGATACAATGAAATAATGTTTAGACATTTTGAAAAGATTGATGGATCACTAAAAATCACAATAAATTATTTCTAAAAGCCAAATGGATTTATTCATTCATTTATTTTCCTTCGGCTTAGTCCCTTTATTCATCAGGGGTCACCACAGCGGGATGAACCGCTAACTTATCCAGCATATGTTTTACATAGCGAATGCCCTTCCAGCTGCAAAACAGTACTGAGAAACACCCATACACTCTCACATGCACATGCATATACAAGGCAGTGCAGAATTATTAGGCAAATGAGTATTTTGACCACATCGTCCTCTTTATACATGTTGTCTTACTCCAAGCTGTATAGGCTCGAAAGCCTACTACCAATTAAGCATATTAGGTGATGTGCATCTCTGTAATGAGAAGGGGTGTGGTCTAATGACATCAACACCTTATATCAGGTGTGCATAATTATTAGGCAACTTCCTTTCCTTTGGCAAAATGGGTCAAAAGAAGGACTTGACAGGCTCCGAAAAGTCAAAAATAGTGAGATATCTTGCAGAGGGATGCAGCAATCTTAAAATTGCCGAGCTTCTGAAGCGTGATCATCAAACAATCAAGCGTTTCATTCAAAATAGTCAACAGGGTCGCAAGGAGCGTCTGGAAAAACCAAGGCGCAGAATAAACTGCCCATGAACTGAGAAAAGTCAAGCGTGCAGCTGCCAAGATGTCAAGATGCCACTTGCCACCAGTTTTGCCATATTTCAGAGCTGCAACATCACTGGAGTGCTCAAAAGCACAAGGTGTGCAATACTCAGAGACATGGCCAAGGAAAGAAAGGCTGAAAAACGACCACCACTGAACAAGACACACAAGCTGAAACGTCAAGACTGGGCCAAGAAATATCTCAAGACTGATTTTTCTAAGATTTTATGGACTGATAAAATGAGAGTGAGTCTTGATGGGCCCGTGACTGGATCAGTAAAGGGCAGAGAGCTCCAGTCCGACTCAGACGCCAGCAAGGTGAAGGTAGAGTACTTGTTTGGGCTGGTATCATCAAAGATGAGCTTGTGGGCCTTTTCGGGTTGAGGATGGAGTCAAGCTCAACTCAACCCAACTCCTACTGCCAGTTTCTGGAAGACACCTTCAAGCAGTGGTACAGGAAGAAGTCTGCATCCTGCAAGAAAAACATGATTTTCATGCAGGACAATGCTCCATCACACGCGTCCAATTACTCCACAGCGTGGCTGGCAAGAAAGGGTCTAAAAGAAGAAAAACAATTGACATGGCCTCCTTGTTCACCTTATTTGAACCCCATAGAGAACCTGTGGTCCATCATTAAATGTGAGATTTACAAGGAGGGAAAACAGTACACCTCTCTAAACAGTGTCTGGGAGGCTGTGGTTGCTGCTGCACGCTATGTTAATGGATTATGTCAGTGTTTTGATCCGTTCACCATGGATGGCAGGCTTTTGAGTGTCCTTGCAAAGAAGGGTGCCTATATTAGTCACTGATTTGTTTTTGTTTTGTTTTTGAATGTCAGAAATGTATATTTGTGAATGTTGAGATGTTATATTGGTTTCACTGGTGAAAATAAATAATTGAAATGGGTATATATTTGTTTTTTGTTACGTTGCCTAATAATTATGCACAGTAATAGTCACCTGCACACACAGATATCCTCCTAAAATAGCTAAAACTAAAAACAAACTAAAAACTACTTCCAAAAATATTCAGCTTTGATATTAATGAGTTTTTTTGGGTTCATTGAGAACATGGTTGTTGTTCAATAATAAAATTAATCCTCAAAAATACAACTTGCCTAATAATTCTGCACTCCCTATATATATGTATATACGGCCAATTTAGTTTATTCAATTCACCTATAGCACATGTCTTTGGATGGTGGAGGAAACCGGACCACCCTGTAGGAAACCCACGCCAACACGGGGAGAACAAGCAAACTCCAAACAGAAATGCCAAGTGGCCCAACTGGGGCTCGAACCAGCGATGTTCTTGCTGTGAGGTGACAGTGCTAACCCCTGAGCTACCGTGTTGACCCAAATGCATTTATGTAGTTCAAATTGATAAACAAAAAAAGATAAATGAGCCAAAGCAATTGAGAAAAACTGTAATATTTGCATCAACATAGCCACAACTGAATGCCTTTTTTTTTTTAAATAATCTATACAAAATGTAAATTTAATAAAAAATGAAGGTTAAAAAAAGCCCTTAGAGGCATGGTTAAAAAAAAAAAAAAATCAGGCAGCTGTTAAAGATTCCACAGACAAATCTTGCAACCCACTCACATCATGGCCAGACTGGCTCACACACTTACTCTTATGGGCTCACTGACCCATGTTTAAACCTTAAGTGGCTATTTATGCTCTGTACTCTCTGACCTAAGGGAGATGATCTAAGCTAGTTTAAAGGCACCTTTATTTGTCCTTACATGTTTAAAATGCTTTTTAAATTAATATACAAAGCTAAAATTTTACATTATCATCTCTAAACTTTTTCATGGCTCTTGCTTATTGCATAAATCACAAAAATAATACAGCTAAAAGTCCAATGTAAAAAAAAAAAGTTCTATATTTCTTTGTAAAGTCTAACTAATTTAATACCAAAAGTTTTTTTTTTTTTTTTTTCATTTACAATTTCACATTTTGGTTATGCTATTATATTATATTATGATAAAATTCAATATTCACCCTATAACAAACATAATATATGTTTAGTTAAATAAACTGTATACAAATATTATTAGAACGAATAATATCTCCTAAAATTGGCAGCAGGATGGTGCAATGGGTAGCACAATCGCCTCACAGTAAGAAGGTCGCTGGTTGGAGCCCTGGCTCAGTTGGTGTTTCTGTGTGCAGTTTGCATATTCTCCCCGTGTTTGCATGGGTTTCCTCTGGGTGCTCCGGTTTCTCCCACAAGTCCAAAGAGATGTAGTATAAGTGAATTGGGTAAGCTAAAAATGTCCGTAGTGTTTGTGTTTGAATGAGTGTGTATGGATGTTTCTCAGTAATAGGTTGCAACTGGAAGGGCATCCTCTGTGTAAAACATATGCTGGATAAGTTGGCGGTTCATTCCGCTGTGGCGATCCCAGATTAATAATGGGACTAAGCCAAAAAGAAAATGAATGAATGAATGAATGAATGAATATCTCCTAAAATTGTGACATTTTCCGTTAATAGGAAATAGAAGTAAATATTCTGCTTCCATGTTCTAAGTATTTATATAATTTTCTGAGAAGTGTTCACCTTTTATGACCTTTTCTGAACATTTTCCATTCTCTGAGCATTTTGTATCCTATAGGCAAAGTGCCTTTTATGCTCTCTCAAGCACAGAAACTCAAGCCAGTTCAATGTATTTTTATTATAGATGGGTTCTGTAAAAGCTGTTACACTACCTTTCCTCTCCAGATCAAAGTGGAGCACGTCTTCAGCTATAAGGCTCATAAGCTACTAACCGTATTTTTCAGTCTTTCTGATGTATGTATTTTGTAACCTAACGATGATTGAGTCTTTTCCGTGTAGCAAGTAATGCTATGTCATATCATTCAGCCGTCATTGGGGGAGGAAATAGACTGTTGGCTTGCATGGTTAGCTTGCAGAACTCCATTAAGCCTTTCAGAGGCTGTCAGTCTGAGTACATATCATATTCACTGACAGGGTAGTAGCTGCTACCACCACCAATGCCCTTGGAACTTTGCTTTTCTAAGTGTAAGATTCAGATACATTGTGCACACAATGTCAGCACTTCCGTTTAGATTCTGCAACGCTGCTGCAACATACAGTACATGGCGATTAATATTGCATGACAAACTGGCGTACATAAGTATTTGAGCATAAAACAGGTATATAGCAGCAGGATTTTGAAGGCATGAGCAAACTTCTCACTAACAAAAGGTTCTTACTTACAAGGTTCTCACAGGTCATGGATTTTCTGAAATATCATGTAATTTTAAAAGGTCTATTCCAGACATGGAAAGTCAGGGAGTTTTTTATGTGTCTTGCCCAAGTCACGGAATAGCAGGGATTTTTTGTTTGTAACTAAAAATATTAGTTGCCATTTATTCATTCATTTATTTTATTTTCGGCTTAGTCACTTTATTCATCTGGGGTCTCCACAGCGGAATGAACCGCCAACTTATCCAGCATATGTTTTACGTAGCGGATGCCCTTCCAGCTGCAACCCATCACTAGAAAACACCCATACACTCTCATTCACACACATACACTATGGACAATTTAGCTTACCCAATTCACCTATGGTGCATATCTTTGGACTTGTGAAGGAAACCAGAGCACCCGGAGGAAACCTTCGTGAACAGGGGGAGAACATCCTCACCCAGCTAAGGCTCAAACCAGCTACATTCTTTCTGTAAGGCGACAGTGCTACCCACCGCGCCACCCTTTAGTTTCCATTGATCAAGTTATATTTTTCTACACCATATTTCTAGCACATTGTTTTACTTATGTAGTTATGGTTAGGCTATTTTTTCCTTTTATGCTCATCAACTACCAACCAGCTGTATGTTAACTAAGGCTATAACATGTCAGGATAATAATCATTGTAGGAGCTTAGGCTGACCATGTCAAAGACTGGGTCTTAAAAAGTAGACAGTGTAAAAGTTACATTTAAAGTTTGTAAATCTACTATTAAATCAAATATGGGAGAGGGAGCTTTTGCAGCGACAAAACCAGTAAGCGCCTCTGAGTTTTTTTTTTTTGTTTGTTTTTCAAATCCTGCAAAATGACATTCAAGGTACAACTATTTTGATATTTTGTGAAGCACAGTCTGTTTTCCAATAATTAGGTCATGGAAATTAAGTTTTTTTAGTCATTAAAAGTCAGGAAATGTGTTTGTATAGAGTGGGAACCCTGATCTTATCATATTTAGCATAGTCATAGTTAGGCCCACATGCAGAAATCTGCAGATTTTTAGCCCTTGATTGAGTCTTTTTATTTACTTGTGTAAATGTGTGTAAATTTATATTTATCCGGTTTTTAAATTAATTTCAGTAATATTATTGACAAGCATGAAAATGTTCATTTGATTTATTGACAATACAGTTTGTAAAGTAATATTTTCTGTCTTTTAGTAGATATATGTAACCATGGATAGCACGCTGACAACAGGATGTGGATCCAAATGCAGGCTTTTATTAAAGGGATGGTCAGGCAAGCAATGATCAACACAGGAGCAATCAGGTGTATGAGGGAAATACAGAATCGTCGTTAATAAAGCAGGCAAATGATCACAAGGATGGCAGCAGACAGGGAGAAACAGATCAACCAGGCGATGGTCAAAACACGGCAAAAACAAGACAAGGAACCGCTTTGAATTGACAGTGTAAACAGGTAACAAGACTCGGCAATGGAGTGAGTGTGTGTGCTGCTTATGTACTGTGTGCAATCAGGCTTGACAAGCCTCCGGTGGTGTGTGTGCAATCAGTGGAGATGAGTAACATGTGTGTGAGAGTGGAGTGCATGTGTGGAGATGTAGTCCATTATATGGTGGATTTGTAGTCCATAGTGTTTGTGCATGTAAACCAGCGATCTACGGGGAGAAGATCGCTGGTGATCGTGACAATATAAGATAAGATAAGAGATAAGATATGAGACTTGCTTTGTTTATCAAATAAGTGGATCTAATTGAATTTGCATTGTAAACATTATATAAAGTTAAAAAGGTATTATTTTTTATTTCATATATTAAGTTTTTAGTTATGCTACTTCCAAAATCAATCCGCATAAATCCGCAAATTTTTACAAAAGTTTGCGAAGAAATAGCAAAAAATGTCAGCAGATTCTGTCTGGCCCTAGTGATTGTATATTAGAGAGGAATTGGTGACATGAATGAAGCATTATTCTTTTACATCATCGTTTGAGCAGTTGATTTGAAGAAGGGCCTCGGTCAGAGCCAGTGCCGAACCATGTGGCTTTCAACAAGGGATCATAAAAGCAGCAACTATAAATTGTGAAAACAAGGCATAAAAACTATCAATACAGTGCAGGAGCACACAACTGGTACAGGCCTTTGGGTCATATTTAATGGTGTAATAACACAAGATACATTGTATCAACTCACAGAAACAGACATGCTAGGTTTATTTCCACACACACAAGCACACACACACACACACACACACACACACACACACACACACACACACACACACACACACACACCACACACACACACACACACACACACACGGAAACATGCAATTGTATTCGTTAGGTGGAATCTTTGTTTCTGTAAAGCATGTTGTTAAGGCAACGGGGAACACTGATGGGACGTGCCCCCAAAAAAAAAAACGTTATTCAATTATTTATTAGTTTACAGTGTCAAACACAGTGTCAAACATAACTTGAAACAAATACAAACTATTTTTTTTACTTATTAAAAATGAGTAATGGTATGGTGGCTGAGAGAGCTTAACATGCTGCAAATCCTCACAACACAAACACATTTTTAAAAAACACGCTGCATTTTCTCACAACACAATGGAAGTGTATCAAGGAGACCCTAAAACGTGATGGACCCGGCTGTTTAGGTTATGGTTATTTAGGCTAATAAATACTAAAGACATGGGCATCAGGATATTAAAATAAACAAACAAAAAAACTCACCTATCAAAGATCACCTACAACTTCACTGAGTAATAGTCATGGCATAGTGGCGCCTGTCATGTTTTTGGGTCCCCTTGAAACATTTCCGTTGTGGTCCGTTCTTTTTGTGTTGTATAAAAATGCAGCGTGTTTTCGTAAATTATTTGCGTTGCGAGAAAATGCGGTGCGTTTCATTAAATTGTTTGCATTGTGGGAAAGTGCAGCGCATTTTTTTCATGTGTATGCATTGTTAGGAATTGCAGCACGTGTGATGTCAAATGCATGAAGATATTTTCTTAATTTGCTGGTGTTTTTTGTTATTGTATGTGTTTTCCTAGATTGGAGCATGTTAAGCTTTCTTGCCCACCATAAAAAGGACCATTACCATATTTGAAGGCCTCACACAACTTCAGTCTTGATTTTACCATATAGATTACCATATAACGGGTGACACAGTGGCGCAGTAGGTAGTGCTGTCGCCTCACAGAAAGAAGGTCACTGGGTCGCAGGTTTGAACCTCGGCTGGGTCAGTTGGCGTTTCTGTGTGGAGTTTGCATGTTCTCCCTGCGTTTGCGTTTCCCCCACAGTCCAAAGACATGCAGTACAGGTGAATTAGGTAGGCTAAATTGTCTGTAGTGTATGAGTGTGTATGAATATATGAATGACTGTGTGTGTGTAGATGTTTACCAGAGATGGGTTGCGGCTGGAAGGGCAAAAATATGCTGGATAAGTTGGCGGTTCATTCCGCTGTGGTGACTTCTTTTTAATAAAGGGACTAAGCCGACAAGAAAATGAATGAATGAATGGATTACTATATAGATTCTAATGACGTCACATCGGAAGAGTTGATCAATTTACTGTAAACATACATCTCTTGTACAGTTTTTGAAAACTGAAAACAATTATTAAAAGTTTGTAGAAAATATTATTAAAAGCTTGAAAAATAAACAATTATTATATTATATTATCATGGCGATGCGGTGGCGCAGTGGGAAGCACAATCACCTTACAGCAAGAAGGTCACTGGTTCGAGCCTTGGCTAGGTCAGTTGGCATTTCTGTGTGGAGTTTGCATGTTCTTCCCTTGTTCGCATAGGTTTCCTCCGGGTGCTCCAGTTTCCCCCACAAGTCCAAAGACATGTGGAAAAGGTGAATTGGGTTAGCTAAAATTGGCCGTAGTGTATGTGTGTGAATGAGCAACCTGATCTCACGAGGAAACATAAGCATTTTACGTTTTGTCAGTTTAGTGGCTAATTCTTACGAGTTGAGTCGTATGAAATTGTACGATTTTAAAAAGGAGGCGTGGCACCCAACCCCGCCCCTAAACCTAATCGTCATTGGGTGATGAGCAAATTACACTAAATTGTACGAACTAGATCATACGAGTTCATACAAATTAGCCACTAAATAAAAAAGTTACGAATTGCTGTGAGATTGTGTTGGAATGAGTGTGTATGGGTGTTTCCTAGTGATGGGTTGCAGCTGGAAGGGCATCCGCTCTGTAAAACATGCTGGATAAGTTTGCGGTTCATTCTGCTGTGGCAACCCCAGATTAATAAAGGGACTAAGCCGAAAAGAAATGAATAATATTCATTCATTCATTTTCTTTTCGGCTTAGTCCCTTTATTAATCCGGGGTCGCCACAGCGACATATTTAATATGTATTTTTATATTCTGGGTAAGGCGCAAGACAAAAAAAAATGTTCATCCAATTAAATATTGTCAGGCCGACAATTCCCATAATTCTAATAAGTAGCCCAAACTGTCTGTCAACTAATGTAGATTTGTACATCTGCACCATTCATGCAGATCCGCCATTTGCTCGTGCACGTGTGATCACCTGCGCACGAGAGAGAGAGAGAGAAAGAGAGAAAGAGAAAGAGAGAGCAAAACAAATGCTGAATTAAAACTTTTTAAAACTTCTGAATCAATATTGGAGTTACTTTTGCATGCTGGAGGAAGAATGACACCATGGCTGAAGTATTTCTTTTAGACAGATAATGTTATGTTTTAAAACTATTTTAGTCACACAAAGTTGTAGATTTTGTTGTTACGAATGGGTTATATGCAAAGAAGTGTTGTTCAGCCACTGAAATCTTCCAGCGAAAGACTATTTTCAATTTCATAAGTTATTCTTATTTAGTTTAACAACAAAACAGCGCTATTCCGCCTAGCCTGCTTTACTAGGGTGAAGTTGGTTTTATATTCACATCACATTGGTTCATTTTTGAACAATGACAACCTGTGACGTGGTCCTTATAATGTTTACTATGCTACTTTGAATATTCGGTCTGAAATAGCATGTAAGTATGGCTTAGTAATAAGTGTAATTCCTGCACTCCGCCGGCCAACCACTAAGCATACAGTAGTCGCTTTAGGACAAAGCATGTGAGAGATTGAGACCAGTGATCCTTGCATGCATAAAATATTGCACATTATGACAAGTTTTATGACAACTAAAAACATGCTAGATATAATACAGCTTTTCATTCAAAATTGTAGTATTAAAAGTACTATAAAGTTTCCTAACTGGCAGATGACATGTGGATCTCTGTCATTTTTAATGTGTGTATTCTTGATATCAGGAGGCGTGGCTTTGGACGGCAGCAGAGGGACTGTTTTTCAAAGATATTATGCTAACATTTAGGCAGATCACTTACTGCACCTTAACACATTAATACATTTTTAAAAGGAAGCGTGACACCAAACTCCACCCCTAAACCCAAGCGTCATTGATAATGAGAAAATCTAACTAAAATGTACAAATGAGATCATACACATAAATATGAATTATCCACAAAAACAAAAAGTTATGAATTGGTGTGAGAAAGCTTTGTAAAGGCTGAGAACTGGTATAGGCAACACAGGCTCATTCTGAAAATGTAGTCCCGCGGGCGTTTCTGGAGACTGTGAATTATGTAGCCGGAGGTATTAAATTTTTATATATGTATATACATTTTTTAAGCGAACGCTACGGGCCGGTATGATGCCGTTCCTTTTGACGCTTACCGGCTGACCGCTTGCCTCGTGGAGGCCTTTCCCGCCGCAACCAGTTTGTCCTGTTAGCTCGTCAATTGGGTTCGAGTCTGGGGAAGAGTGGTTCCAGAAATCAGGTAAGACAAAAACAGAATCCAAAAAAATAAAATGAACGAGTGAACAACAGGGTGAGAATGTGGTAAAATCCGAAATATGGTAAAAATCAGACGAAGGCTTTTCTTTTTCTGGACGGCTTTTGTAAACCATTGGTTGGGTTTAGGGAAGTATGTGGGTGGACAGGTCAATCGAAAGGTTTAGGCAGTGTCTGGGGTTGGGGGGGAGATGGTGGGGGTGTTGTCGCGGACGAAAATGAAAGTGAACAGCCGGCAGTTGAGGAGGGGGATCAGTAAAATGAGGTGTCGGATCAGATTTCAGAGGTCAGTTGATTGGCTGGTCGCCCAGTCAATCATTCAGTCAGACAGACAGACGGTAGGTCGACAGCGGCCTCTAATGGGTTTACGCGAGAACAGCGAACGACACTCGCGAGAGACATTTGAGATACGAAAAAGAGCACACAATGGCCTCTCGCGGATTCGCGAAAACAAAAACTGCAAAAATATATACCTCCCGGGACGTATGTCGCGGTCTCCAGAAACATCCATGGGACTACATTTTCAGAATTAGCCAGGGTTGGGTACAGACATTCACAAAGAATGTAAATTTTCCATCATTATCAGGTGACACATTCCCTTCTCCAACAATAAACTCCAAGTGATAAGAAAGCTAAACCCAGAACATTCAAATCATCCCATGACTCAGTAGAAGTGCACCACATTCATTTCATTTTTTTATAATCACACACCACACAGTATTAAATGCACAATTCAGTAAGCATATGAAGACAAATGAGTCTATGCAAGCAGCCATTTAAATAAATGAATCAACTGTGTTTTACAGTGTACTGCAAAACACACTGTTTGTGCATAAAGAGACAAAACATTTATCAGGGAAATGGACAAGCAGCACAAGACAAATACCCCTTTTTTCTTTTCCTGTTTGTGAAGTCTCTAAAAGGCTATGATCACTAGTCTTACAAAACGACTATATTGCAGAAAAGAAGTGGGTTAGGTCCATAATTCAGCTGTCTGGGTTGCCATTTATAGAAGAGCAACATTTGTCAAGATGACCAGCTGTTCTTACTCCAGTGGGAATTTGGAGATTATAAACAGACCTTCCAGTTGGGAATAATACATTACATCACGTTAACTTCTAATTGCACTGTTTTAAAGTAGCTATACTCTTGTCCACCATCGGAAATGTCTCTTTTTCTGAAGGAAATATTAGCATTAAATGTATTGTCATCTGTATGAAAAAAATCTCATTGCTGTCATCCTAAAGGAGATATACTTGGCCAGACTTAATTCTCTAACTCCCAGCAGCTGGATCCCATCTGTAGGAACAGGTGATGCAGGGACTTTTCATGCTATAAATGGCAAAACCACTCAGGCTGTGTGTTTATTGCTCTTAATAAATCAATAGCAGAAGTGGCAGACAGCAGTTCAGTAACACGTTACAAAAAGGAGGCTAACCATTGATTGATTGATTGATAAAACAGTTGTTATAACTGACAAGCGTTAATTAGTTACACTTGTAAGGTGCAGTTTTGGATTGAATTAAGTATTGAAATTAATTTCAAAATATTGAAGAGGGTTTCTTTTTCACCTGACCTCCCAAAGCCTGCACCCCCTGCCCCTCCTCAAACTTGATGCAAATGCAGGTTTTCCAGATTGATGACACCAGCAGGTGCCAGATAATTGAGCCTTACAATCACTATGTTTACATGGACATCAGTAATTGCATTATTTGCATAAATAAGACAATTATATGATTAAGGTGTTTACATGAGTTGCTTTTTTGAATGATCCTTTCATGATCCCGTTTTACATGTTATAGCACATTAACGTCATTGTGTCACCACGCTACCCACATTTCCTTCCGAGTTTCATACAATTCAGAATGGATTTTGAGACTGTTATGCATTTGGTTTTTGATTGTATAGATGTAAATATTTTTGATTTGATGTTGTATGTTTATTTAATATACTGAGTGGTCATAGAATTAATATGAAGAAAAAAAGATGCCATATTTTACGTAACTAAAAAAAGATATTGATAAGAATCTCCTGTTTATGTTAAGTCTTTTGATATTATTAGGCAAGTTTTATATACACAAGTGTAAATGGTCAGTGAGGAAGCCTAATATTTCCCATTGCAAGGCTGAAAAAAAAAAAAATAAAAAAAAATTTAAAACTCTTAAAGGACTTTTAAGTTGTAAGGCAACCAGAACTGTAAATATACTCCAAAAACTAAAGTCCTCTTTTCTGTGGTAATTACCAGCTCTTAATTGTTATTTGTTTTTGTTTTCTCTCCTTCTTTCTTTCTTTTTGTTATTTTATTTACATATTTTATGCTAAAATGTGAATATCCTATTGTAAGATGTGTTAGGCATTTGATTGGAAATGTTCAGCAAATAAAATATAACAATTAAAAAAAAAAGAGTTACATACAATTTTGGGTGTTTCATTTTTAATTTGTCGACTTTAACTGCAGTTTGGCACTTTCACTTTCATTCAAGAACATTTCATGCATGCCCCCCCATGAAAAACGAGATATTGGATGCGAGTATGAATTGCTGGCAGAGTGTGTTTCAATGGAATTTGATACCACACACCGTATGAGGAAAAAAACCTCCGCATTTCGCAATGCTGGTGTCTGTGGTCCTTCTGACTCAGTAGGTGCAGAGAATAGTGTCAAACAGCCGTGTGTGTATAGACTGTCCTGTCGCAAAATGCAGCAAAAATCCCACACGACGGTAATAGTTTGATTAGGTGTTTACATGTCTGTTCTGCACTTCAATTATGTGACTAAAATCGGCATATTACACATAATTCGATTTCTGTTTAGTTCGATTATGACTTTAGTTGGATTAAGGTAATCAAAAATTGCTGTTTTCATGGTAGACTCTTAATCACAGTATTGTCTTATTTGTTTTAAAAATCGGATTATACCAATAATGTAAGCTGCTTAGCTAATGTTTACGTTTGTAATATTTATAATATTTGCTAATTAAAAACCACCTATTGTGGATTTTTATACATCTGAAGCTGCGTCTCATTTCAAAGGCTGCTACTATCCCCCGGAGCTCACATTTTTGGTCACGGCCACATATATTGAGGCAGCTTTCATGACTGTGTTTTCCACCAAGGCAACCCAGGGAGTCAAAATATAATCGGGTAAACCGGCAATAGGCAGAGCTACTTATTGTTACAGATGTACACATTTTAAAATGAGAATAACTAATTTTAATATAAAAAGATATGTTAACTTAGTATGTTTCTTAAATATCTGTAAACATATTATGGTATTTGTATGCTTTAAAAGGGTCAAAAACAAATTTACACCTTTAAACTCTTTATTGTTTTCAGTGGTTCTATATGAAGAAATGATAAAGAATCCATAGACATTGCATAAAAGTGTGTGGGGGAGAAGTGTTCTACAGGTACACTACTGTTCAAAGGTTTGGGGTCAACTTTTATTCTTTCATGTTTTTTTTTAAAGAAAATTATTCTGTTGATCAAGGCAGCATTTTTTAAATGTGAAAAAAATGATTAAATATTTATAAAAATAAATAAATAACTGCTTACTTATTGTATGTAGTTTCAAATGAAATTGTTACTCCAGTCATTATTGTTTTTATTACCATTAATAATAACAATAATAATAATAATAATAATAATAACAATAATAATAATAATAATAATAATTAATATTAGAGTGATTTCTAAAGGATCATGTGACTGAAGTAATAAAATTCATTTTTAAAATCACTGGAATAAATGATTAAATTCAATTTAAACTACATTTGATACGTTATAAACTATGTTATTTTACAGTGCAATAACATTTCACAATTTTACAATTTGTACTTGATTAAATAAATGCAGTCTTGGTGAGCAGGATAAACTTATTTTAAAACATTTAAAAATCGTACTGGACCCAAACATTTGACCGGTAGTGTATATCGAAAAAAAAGAATATTAAAAATTAACTGTTAATTGAAGGTTCCTTGGGGAATTCTAAAGCTTCAAAAGTGTAATAGGATTGCAGCGAAAAGCTCCGTTTGGACCCTTTATTTATAACTTGGCTTGTTCTGAGTGTTTGTTTTGGAATCTGACGTGTTTTCTTCCCCACTTGGTTTGTTTGAACACAGGCTTTGTGAACACAGCAAGCACATTCGGGTCCACATTAAAACAATTGGTCCAAGATCCCTGAATGAGAGAATCTTGAAAATGCATTTTTGAAAGCTTGTGATGAGAAAGCAATTCAGACCACTAACTATTGTCTTAATCACAATTGGAAGTTATTACATGTACAGTGCTCAACATTAAGTGGATTAAAAAAAAGAAAAAAAGGATAAGAATGGGTGTTGATCACTCGGACCATTTTGATGAAAGGTTTTCAGCCACTTCAAATGTTGACTACTGCATAAAATATCAGTGTTTGTTTTGCAAATTCCTCTCAAAATGAAGTGCAAGTTGACTAGAAGCTAAAATAAGTGAAATTCCAAAATCCAGCTACAAAGAAAGTCACAACAGGCCTGAAGAGCTACTGTCTGTCATTTCTGACAAATAACTCATAAGAGAAGAATCTTGAAATGTAAACAGGTGCACCCTGACCAATAAAATGAGAGTTTACTTGTATGTGACAAGTGTTGGTCCTTGTGAAGCAGAACCAAACCAATAATAAACTAAGAAACTTTTTTAATTAGACAGTTTTAATTACTTTGCAACAAAGCAAGTTATCTATTGGTGTGAAAATGCCAAAGGAGTATATGAAAAGATTTTGTAGCATACTGAAAAGCAGCAAACAACAACAACAACAGCAAAAAGTTAATTTTTGCTACCAATCCACTGCATATCATGATTCACTGTGGTAAATCCGCAAGCAAACTCTTTAGACAGCCTACTTGTAGATCCCAGATTCTTCAGCCATCTGCTTCAGTTACTCATCACTCAAATCACTGAGTGTGTAATATCTCATTTAGAGGCTGCGTGGAAGTGTGTCTACATATCCCTGTGTTGACAAGTATCATCCCAACTGAACAGATCAGTGGTTGATGTTGCCCCCTAGCCTGTTTTTTGGGTATCGCAGTAAAATGGTTTCTATTGCATCCTCAACGGGACCAGACGGATGACAAATCAATGAAATAATTAAATCAAATTTGAAATAAATCAACTGCATCATAAAAAAGGTATAAACATAATAGTTGACAAAAGGAGATATGAGGTGAAACTGTACTGTATGAACATCTAAAGCATCAATGTATACAATACAAACAGTTTTGAAATGCACAATAATATATATGCATTTAATACATAAAATAGATATCTTTCTCTTGAGCTCCCTGACCCTTCTTAGACAGCAAGAGTCATTAATAGGGTCAGACAGAATCTGCAGACATTTTTTTGCTATTTCTGCTGAGAATTTTGTAAAAGATATGTCGATTTATGCGGAATGATTTTAAAGTATCATAACTAAAAACTTAATTCATGAAATCAACAAATAATACATCTTTATCAATTTATCTTTATTATCCAATTAGCTAAACTTATTTGGTAAACAAAGCAAGTCTCTTGTATAATATATCTACTAAAAGAAAAAAAAAATATTGATTTACAAACTGTATTGTACAAAAAATCATATGAACATTTTAATATTACCATTATAATATCATAATAATATTAGTGAAATTAATTTAAAAACTGAAAATAATAAATTTACAAACATTTACACAAGTAAATACATAGACCCAATTATGGGCTAAAAATCTGCAGAAATCTGTAGATTTTTGCACGCGCAGATTCCGTGTGGACCTAGTCATTAAACATTCAAAACTCAAAAAGATATCAAGGACATTGTCAATCGTAATGTTCTTTCATTCATTTTCTTTTCGGCTTAGTCCCTTTATTAATCAGGGGTCGCCACAGCGGATTCAACTGGAAACTTATCCAGCATATGTTTTACACAGCGGATGCCCTTCCAGCCACAACCCAACACTGGGAAAAATCGTAATGTTGTGTATGAGAAACTTTTGTGTGGTCAAAATAAAACAAAAAAAAAACGTGTTTTGCTCAACATATTCTTCTCTTCAGCAAGTTCTAGGGTGTTCACAAGAGCACAACAACATATGTGTCACACTACAGCATAATCTAGTTTAAGTAAGTAAGTAAGGCTGGGCAAAAAAAAAAAAATGCAAGTGATCTTCTCTGTTGAAATCTTCAGACATGTTTATGTTTCACGCACAGCATGCATCTTTCATTGCTTATACATTGCATAATTCCAGCTTGATTGCTTGTTCAATTCAAAGGTTAATGTGTGCAAGATGTGACTTTCGTGGCCATTACATGATTATGGACCCTTTTTGTCTATTGAGGGTCAGAGAGCTCCCAGATCTCATTAAAAATATTTTAAATTGTGTTCTGAATGTCAATGAAAGTCTTACAGTTTAGGAATGAAATAAGTGCGAATAATTAATTACATAATTTTCATTTTTGAGTGAACTATTTCCTTAAATACACGACTAAATGAGAAACCAAACAAATCACAGGTGAACATAAACAATAATCCAACGAGTAAAGCCACAGAAACAAACCACCCAGCTATGGGAACCACAGAGGGTCTGTGGATTTACCATGATAAACAAAACAGCTAACTTGGATCATGTGGGTCTATTAACCAATCAAATTACAACCTTGGTTCACTGACAGGTTTGTGTGACAGCCAGTCACTGTTTGTGGAGACCATGAATGATGTTGTAACCTACGTGTTGCAAAATTGTCTTAGAATGCTTAACTCTTTGAATAAGTAAGTTTTAAAAATAGATAAATCTAAACTAATGTTTGTTTAAGGGCAAACAATTTGAATATTAGCCGAATCCAGGGGAGAGTTGAATTGGTGTGTCAATTTACCAACTGAGATGAGAATGATTGCTATAATGTTAGCTATATAGTTTTCTCCATGTAGCTACAAACATTTTAATCCATTCAGCCAATCTCTGGGTCTGGTGGGCTCTTTAGTTTTCAACCCATGCTCATTCTGAAAACAAACCGTTATATATATTTCTGCAGTGCCAAATACTTCCCAGGAGCTATTTTTACCAGCTTTTGTTTTCGCAAATCCACCAGAGGCCACTGTATATGCTTTTTGAATTCTAAAATTTCTCTCGTGAGCAAGTGTATCTGTCTTCGGACTGCAAGACGAGGTGTAACATGAAGGGGTATAACCTGTAGTAAGTTAGAGAGGTGTAACTTGCATTTATCGAGATCTCATTAAACCATGCAAGATGTCACAAAGAGATGTTGTTGACAAGATGGCGGAAATTCCTAACAAAGAACATTTTCATCAAAGCTATACTGTACATGAAATATACAAAAACACATTTACAATAGTATCATAGATGTAATTACATGCTATAACAATGTAACTACAATGTCATTACATAGAAATTACATCCAAAAATTTAAATTTGTAATCACATATGTATTACGTATATTTACGTATAAAAACAAAAATACTGTACATGCAATATACAAAGAAACATTTAAGTTTATAAATATTATATTGGATGTAAATACAAGTCAATAGCAATGTAATTACAATGTAATGACATGGTAAATAAGTTTGTAATTACATGTGTACTGTGTGAATATACGTATACAATTATAGATAACCAAATACTGTACATGCAATATACAAAGAAACATTTACATTTACAAATATTATCTTGGATGTAACTATGATGTAAATACAATGTAGTAATAAAGTAATTGCAATGTAACTACACAGTAATTGCACACAAGACAAAAGTTTGTAATTACATATTACATCTCAGATGTAATTACAATGTTACTACAACCAAAATAAAAGTATGTAGTTATCTATGTACTGTGCATATTTACATATAAATACACAAATACAGTACTTGAAATACACAAAGAAACATGTTTATAAATATTATCTTGAATGCATTTGCAATGTAATAGCAATGTAATTTCAATGTAACGACATAGTAACTGCACACAAGATAAAAGTTTGTAAATACATGTGTATTGTGTACAGTATATTTACGTATACAACTATAAATAAACAAATACTGTACATGCAATATACAAAGAAACATTTACATTTACAAATATTATCTTGGATTTAACTATGATGTAAATACAATGTAATAATAAAGTAATTGCAATGTAACTACACAGTAATTGCACACAAGACAAAAGTTTGTAATTACATATTACATCTCAGATGTAATTACAATGTTACTACAACCAAAATAAAAGTATGTAGTTATCTATGTACTGTGCATATTTACATATAAATACACAAATACAGTACTTGAAATACACAAAGAAACATGTTTATAAATATTATCTTGAATGCAATTGCAATGTAATAGCAATGTAATTACAATGTAACGACATAGTAACTGCACACAAGATAAAAGTTTGTAAATACATGTGTATTGTGTATATTTACGTATACAACTATAAATAAACAAATACTGTACATGCAATATACAAGGAAACGTTTACATTTACTATATTATCTAGGATGAAACTACAATGTAATTACATGTAATGACATAGTAGTTACAATGTTACGATAGAGTAATTACATTTAAGAAAAACGTTTGCAATTGCCTAATACAATGTTATGATAATGTCATTACAGTGTTATGACGTAGTAATTACACAAAAAATGAAAGTTTGTAATTACATATGTACTGCATATATTTATGTATAAATTCACAAATACTTTACATGAAATATAAAAAAAAAAAAACATTTAAGTTTATAAATATTATCTTGGATGTAATAACATTGCAATATCAATGCAATCACAACGTAATACCATAGTATTTACAATGTAATGAGACAGTAACGACACAGTAGCTGCACACAATATAAACGTTTGTAATTACATGTGTACTGTGTATATTTACGTATACAATTATAAATAACCAAATAATGTACACGCAATATACAAATAAATATTTACATTTATAAATAATATCTTGGATGTAACTACAAGGTATTTATATGTAATAATGATATAGTTATTACAATGTAACAATAGAATAACTACATCCAAGATAAACATTTGCAATTGCCTATTACATTGTTATAACATTGTAAGTACAATGCTGTAACAATGTAGTTACACTGTTACTACATATTAGTTACATAAAAAATGTAATTACTTATGTACTGCGTATATTTTTGTATAAATACACAAATACTGTACATTAAATATACAAATAAACATTTAAGTTTATAAATATTATCTTTGATGTAATTTCAATTCAATAGCGATGCAAATACATTGTATTGGCATAGTAATTAAGTTTGTAGTTACATGTGTACTGCATATATTTACTTATAAAATTAAAGATAACCAAATAGTGTACATGAAATATACAAATAACTATTTACATCTATAAATATTATCTTGGATGTAACTACAATGTAAATACAATGCAATGACAGTAATTACAATTTAACGACACAGTAATTGCACACAAGACAAAAGTTTGAAATTACATATTACAACTCAGATGTAATTACAATGTTACAACGATGTAATTACATTGTCATTACATCCAAAATAAAAGTTTGTAAACACATATGTATTGTGTATGTTTACATAAAAATGCACAAATACAGTACTTGAAATATACAAAGAAACATGTTTATAAATATTATATTGGATGTAATTACAATGTAACAACATAGTACTTGCACACAAGATAAAAGTTTGTAACTACATGTGTACTGTGTATATTTACGTATACAACTATAAACAAACAAATGCTGTACGTACAATATACAAATAAATATTTACATTTAAAAATATCTTGGATGTAACTACAACATAATTACGTGTAATGACATAGTAATTACAACGTAACGATAGAGTAACTACACCCAAGATCAACGTTTGCAATCACCTATTACAATGTTATAACAATGTAAATACAATGCTATACCAATGCAGTTACAAAGTTATTATATGGTAATTACATCCAAAATAAAAATTTGTAATTACATATGTACTGCATCTATTTACGTATAAATATACAAATATTGTACATGAAACATGCAAATAAACATTTGTTTATAAGTATTATCTTGGATGTAATTACAATTCAAGAGCAATGTAATTACAATGTAATGCCATTGTAATTAAGTTTGTAGATACATGTGTATTGTTTATATTTACGTAATATTCACGCCTATAAAGAACCAAATACTCTACATGCAATATACAAAGAAACATTTACATTTATAAATATAATTTTGGATGTAATTATGTAATGTTATGTAATTACAATGTTATACCAATGTATTTACAATGTTATTACGTAGTAATTACATAAAAAATAAAAGTTTGTAATTACATATGTGCTGCATATATTTATGTATAAATTCACAAATACTGTACATGAAATATACAAAAAAAAACATTTAAGTTTATAAATATTATCTTGGATGTAATTACAATTCAAAAGCAATGCACTTACAATGTAATGACATAGCAATTAAGTTTGTAATTACATGTGTACTGTGTATATTCACATATTCAACTCTAAATAACCAAAAACTGTACATGCAATATACAAAGAAACATTTACATTTATAAATATAATCTTGGGTGTCATTAAAACGTATTTATAATGTAATTACAACAAAACGACATAGTAATTACAATGTAAGACCATAGTAATTAAGTTTGTAATTACATGTGTACTGTGTAAATGTACGTATACAACTATACATAAACAAATACTGTACATGCAATATACAAAGATATATTCACATTTATAAATATCCCTTCGATATAACTACAATGAAACTACATGTAATGACATTGTAGTTACAATGTAACAACAGAGTAATTACATCAAAAAAAGGTTGCAATTACCTATTACAATGTTATAACAATGTAATTACAATGTTATAAGAATGTAATTACATTGTTATAACAATCAGTAATTTCAATGTTATAACAATGTAATTAAAATGTTAAAACCATGCAGTCATTACAATGTTATAACCATTCAGTAATTACAATGTTAAAATAATGTAATTACAACGTTATAACCAGGCAGTCATTACAATGTTGTGACCAATCAGTAATTACAATGTTATAACAATGTAATTACAATGTTATAACCATGCAGTCATTACAATGTTATAGCCAATCAGTAATTACAATGCTATAACAATGTAATGACAATGTTATAACCAGGCAGTCATTACAATGCTATAACCAATCAGTAATTACAATGTTATAACAATGTAAATAGAATGTTATAACCATGCAGTCATTACAATGTTACAACCATTCAGTAATTACAATGTAGTAATTACAATGTTTTTTTTACGTAGTAATTACATCCAAAAATAAAAGTTTGTAATTACATTCAATTCAATTCAATTCATCTTTATTTGTATAGCGCTTATACAATGTAGATTGTGTCAAAGCAGCTTCACATGGAAGATTATAGTGAATTGAAACAGTGTCAGTTCAGTTTTAAGAGATTAAGTTCAGTTCAGTTCAGTGTGGGTTAATAATCACTACTGAGAGTCCAAACACTGAAGAGCAAATCCATCGATGCGCAGCTCTACAGATCCCGAACCATGCAAGCCAGAGGAGACAGCGGCGAGGAAAAAAACTTCACCAATTGGCGAAAGCGAAGATTTAAAAAAAACCTCAAGAGAACCAGGCTCAGTTGGGCACGACCATTACCCCTATGGCCAAACGTCTTGTGCAGAGCTGCAGTCTAGTACATATGTACTGCATATATTTATGTATAAATTATGTATATATAATACTGTACATGAAATATTTGTATAAAAAATGTAAGTTTATAAATATTATCTTGGATGTAATTGCGTTGCAACAGCAATGTAATACCATATTAATTACAATGTAATGACACAGTAACAACACAGTAACTGCACACAAGATAAACACTTGTAATTACTTGTGTACTGTGTTTATTTACGTATACAACTATATATAAACAATCACTGTACATGCAATATACAAATAAATATATATATTTATAAATATTATTTTGGATGTAATTACAATATAACAAAAGAGTAATTACATCCAAGATAAACATTTGCAATTGCCTATTACAATGTTATAACAATGTAATTAAAATGTTATAACCATGCAGTCATTACAATGTTATAACCATTCAGTAATTACAATGTTATAGCCAATGTTATAGCCAATCAGTAATTACAATGTTATAACAATGTAATTACAATGTTTCAACCAGGCAGAAAAAATAAAAGTTTGTAATTACATATGTACGGCATATATTTATGTATAAATTATGTATAAATAATACTGTACATGAAATATTTATATATAAAATGTAAGTTTATAAATATTATCTTGGATGTAATTGCGTTGCAACAGCAATGTAATACCATAATAATTACAATGTAATGACACAGTAACAACACAGTAACTGCACACAAGATAAAGTCTTGTAACTACTTGTGTACTGTGTATATTTACGTATACAACTATAAATAACCAAATAGTACATAGAAATTACAATGTAACAATAGAGTAATTACATCCAAGATAAGCATTTGCAATTGCCTATTACAATGTTATAACAATGTAATAAAAATGTTATAACCATGGAGTCTTTACAATGTTATAACCATTCAGTAATTACAATGTTATAGCCAATCAGTAATTACTTTTTTTTTCAATTCATCTTTATTTGTATAGCGCTTATACAATGTAGATTGTGTCAAAGCAGCTTCACATGGAAGATTAAAGTGAATTGAAACAGTGTCAGTTCAGTTTTCAGAGATTAAGTTCAGTTCAGTTTAGCTCAGTTCAGTGTGGGTTAATAATCACTACGGAGAGTCCAAACACTGAATAGCAATCCATCGATGCGCAGCTCTACAGATCCCAAACCATGCAAGCCAGTGGCGACAGTGGGGAGGAAAAAAAAACTTCACCAATTGGCGAAAGCGAAGATTTAGAACCATGCAATTACAATGTTATAACAATGTAATTACAATGTTATAACCAGGCAGTCATTACAATGTTATAACCAATCAGTAACTACAATGTTATAACCAATCAGTAATTACAATGTTATAACAATGTAATTACAATATTAAATCCATGCAGTCATTACAATGTTATAACCAATCAGTAATTACAATGTTATAACAATGTAATTACAATGTTATATCCATGCAGTCATTACAATGTTATAACTAGTCAGTAATTGCAATGTTATAACAATGTGATTACAGTGTTATAACCATGCAGTCACTACAATGTTATAAACAATCAGTATAACAATGTTATAACAATGTAATTACAATGCTATAACAATGTAATTACAATGTTATAACCATTCAGTAATAACAATGTTATAACCAATCAGTAAATACAATGTTATAACAATGTAATTACAATGTTATATCCATGCAGTAATTACAATGTTATAACCAATCAGTAATTGCAATGTTATAACACTGTAATTACATTGTTATAACCATGCAGTCATTACAATGTTATAGCCAATCAGTAATTACAATGGTATAACAATGTAATTACAATGTTATAACCAGGCAGTCATTACAATGTTATAACCAATCAGTAACTACAATGTTATAACCAATCAGTAATTACAATGTTATAACAATGTAATTACAATGTTAAAACAATGTAATTACAATATTAAATCCATGCAGTCATTACAATGTTATAACCAATCAGTAATTACAATGTTATAACAATGTAATTACAATGTTAAAACTGTGCAGTCATTACAATGTTATAGCCAATCAGTATTACAATGTTATAACAATGTAATTACAATGTTATATCCATGCAGTAATTACAATGTTATAACCAATCAGTAATTGCAATGTTATAACAATGTAATTACAGTGTTATAACCATGCAGTCATTACAATGTTATAGCCAATCAGTAATTACAATGGTATAACAATGTAATTACAGTGTTATAACCAGGCAGTCATTACAATGTTATAACCATTCAGTAATTACAATGTTATAACAATGTAATTACAATGTTTTAGCCATGCAGTCATTACAATGTTATAACCAATCAGTATTACAATGTTATAACAATGTAATTACAATGTTATATCCATGCAGTCATTACAATGTTATAACAAATCAGTAATTTCACTGTTATAACAATGTAATTACAGTGTTATATCCATGCAGTCATTACAATGTTATAACCAATCAGTAATTACAATGTTTTAACAATGTAACTACAATGTTATAACATGCAGTCATTACAATGTTATAACAATGTAATTACAATGTTTTATCCATGCAGTCATTACAATGTTATAACCAATCAGTAATTACAATGTTTTAACAATGTAACTACAATGTTTTATCCATGCAGTCATTACAATGTTATAACCAATCAGTAATTACAATGTTTTAACAATGTAACTACAATGTTATAACATGCAGTCATTACAATGTTATAACAATGTAATTACAATGTTTTATCCATGCAGTCATTACAATGTTATAACCAATCAGTAATTACAATGTTTTAACAATGTAACTACAATGTTATAACATGCAGTCATTACAATGTTTTAACCATTCAGTAATTATAATGTAGTATTTACAATGTTTAACAATGTAATTACAATGGTTTTTTTTTGTTTTTTTTTTTACATAGTAATTACATCCAAAATTAAAAATTTATAATTACATATGTACTGCATATACTTATGTATAAATATGTATAAATAATACTGTACATGAAATATTTATATATAAAATGTGAGTTTATAAATATTATCTTGGATGTAATTGCGTTGCAACAGCAATGTAATACCATAATAATTACAATGTAATGACACAGTAACAACACAGTAACTGCACACAAGATAAACACTTGTAATTACTTGTGTACTGTGTAAATTTACGTATACAACTATAAATAACCAAATAGTGTACATGCAATATACAAATAAATATTTATATTTATAAATATTATTTTGGAGGTAATTACAATGTAATTACACGTAATGACATAGAAATTACAATGTAACAATAGAGTAATTACATCCAAGATAAACATTTGCAATTGCCTATTACAATGTCATAACAATGTAATTAAAACGTTATAACCATGCAGTCTTTACAATGTTATAACCATTCAGTAATTACAATGTTATAGCCAATCAGTAATTACAATGTTATAACAATGTAATTACAATGTTATAACCAGGCAGTCATTACAATGTTATAACCAATCAGTAATTACAATGTTATAACAATGTAATCACAATGTTATAACCACGCAGTCATTACAATGTTATAAGCAATCAGTAATTACAATGTTATAACAATGTAATTACAATGTTAAATCCATGCAGTCATTACAATGTTATTACCAATCAGTAATTACAATGTTATAACAATGTAAACACAATGTTATAACCATTCAGTAATTACAATGTTATAGCCAATCAGTAATTACAATGTTATAACAATGTAATTACAATGTTATAACCAGGCAGTCATTACAATGTTATAACCATTCAGTAATTACAATGTTATAACAATGTAAATACAATGTTTTATCCATGCAGTCATTACAATGTTATAACCAATCAGTAATTACAATGTTATAACAATATGCTACAAGGTTATAACATGCAGTCATTACAATGTTATAACCATTCAGTAATTACAATGTAGTATTTACAATGTTTTTTTTAACATAGTAATTACATCCAAAAATAAAAGTTTGTAATTACATATGTACTGCATATATTTATGTATAAATTATGTATAAATAATACTGTACATGAAATATTTATATATAAATAGTAAGTTTATAAATATTATATTGGATGTAATTGCGTTGCAACAGCAATGTAATACCATAATAGTTACAATGTAATGACACAGTAACAACACAGTAACTGCACACAAGATAAAGACTTGTAACTACTTGTGTACTGTGTATATTTACGTATACAACTATAAATAACCAAATAGTGTACATTTAATATTCAAACAAATATTTACATTCATAATTATTATATTGGATGCAATTATAAGGCAATAGCACTGTAATTACAATGTAACAAAATAGTACTTGCACACAAGATAAAAGTTTGTAATTACAATGTACTGTGTATATTTACGTATACAACTATATATAAACAATCACTGTACATGCAATATACAAATAAATATTTATATTTATAAATATTATTTTGGATATAATTACAATGTAACAATAGAGTAATTACATCCAAGATAAACATTTGCAATTGCCTATTACAATGTTATAACAATGTAATTAAAATGTTATAACCATGCATTCATTACAATGTTATAACCATTCAGTAATTACAATGTTATAGCCAATCAGTAATTACAATGTTTTAACAATGTAATTACAATGTTATAACCAGGCAGAAAAAAATAAAAGTTTGTAATTACATATGTACTGCATATACTTATGTATAAATTATGTATAAATAATACTGTACATGAAATATTTATATATAAAATGTAAGTTTATAAATATTATATTGGATGTAATTGCGTTGCAACAGCAATGTAACACCATATTAGTTACAATGTAATGACACAGTAACAACACAGTAACTGCACACAAGATAAAGTCTTGTAACTACTTGTGTACTGTGTATATTTACGTATACAACTATAAATAACCAAATAGTACATAGAAATTACAATGTAACAATAGAGTAATTACATCCAAGATAAGCATTTGCAATTGCCTATTACAATGTTATAACAATGTAATTAAAATGTTATAACCATGCAGTCTTTACAATGTTATAACCATTCAGTAATTACAATGTTATAACCAATCAGTAATTACAAAGTTTTAACAATGTAATTACAATGTTATAACATTCAGTATTTACAATGTTACAGCCAATCAGTAATTACAATGTTATAACAATGTAATTACAATGTTATAACCATTCAGTAATTACAATGTTATAACCAATCAGTAATTACAAAGTTTTAACAATGTAATTACAATGTTATAACATTCAGTATTTACAATGTTATAGCCAATCAGTAATTACAAAGTTTTAACAATGTAATTACAATGTTATAACATTCAGTATTTACAATGTTATAACCAATCAGTAATTACAGAGTTTTAACAATGTAATTACAATGTTATAACCAGGCAGTCATTACAATGTTATAACCATTCAGTAATTACAATGTCATAACAATGTAATAACAATGTTTTAGCCATGCAGTCATTACAATGTTATAACCAATCAGTAACAATGTTAAACCCATGCAGTCATTACAATGTTATAACCAATCAGTAACAATGTTAAATCCAATCAGTATTACAATGTTATAAAAATGTAATTACAATGTTAAATCCATGCAGTCATTACAATGTTATAACCAATCAGTAATCACAATGTTTTAACAATGTAACTACAATGTTATAACATGCAGTCATTACAATGTTATAACCATCCAGTAATTACAATGTAGTATTTACAATGTTTAACAATGTAATTACAGTGTTTTTTTTAACATAGTAATTACATCCAAAAATAAAAGTTTATAATTACATATGTACTGCATATATTTATGTATAAATTATGTATAAATAATACTGTACATGAAATATTTATATATAAAATGTAAGTTTATAAATATTATCTTGTATGTAATTGCATTGCAACAGCAATGTAATACCATAATAATTACAATGTAATGACACACTAACAACACAGTAACTGCACACAAGATAAACACTTGTAATTACTTGTGTACTGTGTAAATTTACGTATACAACTATAAATAACCAAATAGTGTACATGCAATATACAAACAAATATTTACATTCATAATTATTATATTGGATGTAATTATAAGGCAATAGCACTGTATTTACAATGTAACAAAATAGTACTTGTACACAAGATAAAAGTTTGTAATTACATGTGTACTGTGTATATTTACTTATACAACTATATATAAACAATCACTGTACATGCAATATACAAATAAATATTTATATTTATAAATATTATTTTGAAGGTAATTACAATGTAACTACACGTAATGACATAAAAATTACAATGTAACAATAGAGTAATTACATCCAATTTAAGCATTTGAAATTGCCTATTACAATGTTATAACAATGTAATTAAAACGTTATAACCATGCAGTCTTTACAATGTTATAACCATTCAGTAATTACAATGTTATAGCCAATCAGTAATTACAATGTTATAACAATGTAATTACAATGTTATAACCAGGCAGTCATTACAATGTTATAACCAGGCAGTCATTACAATGTTATAACAATGTAATTACAATGCTATAACAATGTACATACGTACTGCATATATTTATGTATAAATTATGTATAAATAATACTGTACATGAAATATTTATATATAAAATGTAAGTTTATAAATATTATCTTGGATGTAATTGCGTTGCAACAGCAATGTAACACCATAATAATTACAATGTAATGACACAGTAACAACACAGTAACTGCACACAAGATAAACACTTGTAATTACTTGTGTACTGTGTGTATTTACATATACAACTATAAATAACCAAATAGTGTACATGCAATATACAAACAAATATTTACATTCATAAATATTATATTGGATGTAATTATAATGCAATAGCACTGTATTTACAATGTAACAAAATAGTACTTGCACACAAGATAAAAGTTTGTAATTACATGTGTACTGTGTATATTTACGTATATAACTATATATAAACAATCACTGTACATGCAATATACAAATAAATATTTAAATTTATAAATATTATTTAGGATGTAATTACAATGTAATTACCCGTAATGACATAGAAATTACAATGTAACAATAGAGGAATTACATCCAAGATAAACATTTGCAATTGCCTATTACAATGTTATAACAATGTAGTAATTACAATGTTATTACAGAGTAATTACAACCAAAATAAAATGTGTAATTACATATGTACTGCATATATTTATGTATAAATACACAAATACTGTACATGGAATATACAAATAAACATTTAAGTTTATATGTATTTTCATGGATGTAATTACAATTCAATAGCAATGTAATTGCAATTTAATGACACATTAATTAGGTTTGTAATTACATGTATGTGTATATTTATGTATACAACTATAAATAAACAATTACTGTACATGCAATATACAAATAAATATTTACATTTATAAATACTATCTTGGATGTAACTATAATGTAATTACATGTAATGACATAGTAATTACGTCCAAGAAAAAAAGTTTTCAATTACCTATTACAATGTTTTAGAAAAATATTTACAATGTTATAACAATGTAGTATATACAATGTTATTACAGAGTAATTACAACCAAAATAAAATGTGTAATTACATATGTACTGCATATATTTACGTATAAATACACATACTGTACATGAAATATACAAAGAAACATTCAAGTTTATGAATATTATATTTGATGAAATTACAATTACAATGTAATGACATAGTAATTCAGTTTGTAAGTACATGTGTACCGTGTATATGTGTATAACTATAATACACAAGTACTGTGCATCAAATATAAGAAAACTCAGTCACACTTTATTTTGACGGTCCGTTTGTTGAATTTAAGTTACATTGCAACTAATTATCATTAGATTATAAGTAGACTGTTAGGTTGGGGTTAGGGTTGGGGTTGGGGTTAGGGTTAGTGTAAGTTGACATGTAATTGCAAAGTTTCTTATAGTCAGTTAAATGTCTGTTGAAGGACTGTTAAATGTCAGTGTCAACAGATATTAAGCAGACAGTCTATTAATACTCAAATGGACCATCAAAATAAAGTGTTACCGAAAACTCATTTACAATACAACCGTAGATGTAACTACAACGTTATTACATAGTAGTTATAATGTCATGACATAGTAATTACATCCAAAGGAAAAGTTCGTAATTACATATGTACTGCATATATTTACGTATAAATACATATACTGTACATGAAATATACAAAACACAAGTTTATCAATATTATCTTGGATGTAATTATAAGGTAATTTCGTAGTTATTACAATTTAACGACACAGTAACGTTTGTAATTACATGTGTACTGTGTATATTTACTTACACAACAATAAATAACCAAATAATGTACATGCAATACACAAAGAAACATTTACATTTATAAATATTATTTTGGGTGTAACTACAATGTAGTTAAAATGTAACAACACAGTAATTGCACACAAGAGAAAAGTTTATAATTACATAATACATCTCAGATGTAAATACAATGTTATAACAATTTAATTACAATGTAATTACATTCAAATTAAACGTTTGTAATTACATATGGACCGATTGCACTGAGTGGTACAGTACGGTACGGTATGGGTTGGTACTGGTCACCTTTATCAGGCCTGCGTTTCCACTGCTAAAAGGGTACCAATGGTACTCTTTTGGTGGGCGTGGTGTACGACAGAAAGGTTCAGTCAACATCATTTTCGCTTGAGAAAATGTCTACAGTAAAGCTGTATGGGTCATTCACATATCTTATGAGAAGCACTTCTCACAAAACAGATGCTTTATACACATAAATACTTCTGTATAAATGTTTATTACTAACTTTTCTATAAAATAATAATCATAATTTGATTATAACTGCAGATCAATGACAGTGCGAAATAGCCTACTGTAATGTCTGCAATTACATAAAATAAATAAATAAATGCAACATATATGAACACATGCAGACCCTTACAGTCTCCGACATGTTATCAAGTACAGAAAAACTACACAAAGAATGCAAAAGGATCTGAAAGGATCGGGTTTCAAAAGCACATCAATAATCAAGCCCACGCTATTATCATCAGCTCAAAAAGTTTGTTATTTCAAATATAGACGCGCATGCGAGAAACCGAAACTGCTCTCACTTTAGACTGTAAATGACGTATCTCTGTAAACCAATAGCGTTCAGCTGCACATCTAGCTCTGCCTTTTGGTACCCTTGGCACCCTTTGCAAAGGGTGACCAAAAAATTGTACGGTACGGTTCGCTTTTAGGCACCCTTTGACAGTGGAAACGGCCATAAAAGCATACCGAACCGTACCGTACCCCTCAGTGGAAACGGGCCAATAATGTTTTCATGAATTTTCTCCAAATTTACCCAAAACCAATTAATTTGATATAATATTATTTTCATTCATTTAGCAACTCCACCATGCAACTCGCTGACTTCTTTATTCATTTTGTCATGACAGTTAACCTACTCGGCGTCGCTCCCTGTGGTTTCAAAAAACAGTACAATGGCAAGCGTATCAAGCAGGAAAGCCTCCACAACTTGTAGCTGAATGGTAAAAACTGTAATGGTTGGGGATGGTGAAGACATTAATAACACTGATGGTTGGGTTTAGGGTTGTGGTAGGTATAGACGTTAATAACTGCAATGATTGGGTTTAGGTGTGGAGTAGGTGTAGATGTTAATAACTGATGTACACGTCAACTTGCCGACAACATAGCTTTGACACGTGGGTCTCCATAACTTCAAGTTATGCCTCTAATGTTCTACAAGTTATGCCCCTTCATGTTACACCCCTGTCCATAGACAGACCCTGCTCCTTGTGACTGCAATTCACGATCTCCAGAAATATATATATGGTTACATTTTTAGAATGAGCATATGTTGTTAGTTTTTGCTTAGCATAGATATTTTAATCGGATTTGACCACTAGCATATTGTTCAAAAATAACCAAAGAGTTTTCATAATTTTCCTATTTAAAGCTTGACCTTTTGTAGTTATATTGAGTACTAAAGGCTGATTTATACTTCCACGTCAAGCGCACACGTATGCTACGGCGCAGCCTATGCGTGGTCACATAGGCTGCAAGCTCTGTGATTGGTCGGATTTGTAGCGCTGGCAGAGGTGAGAGCAACGCGAGCCCAATGGAGCGAGTGTTTACAACTGTCGAGTTTCGTGATGGAGCTCCAGATGGAGACTGTTGATTTGTGTTTACCTTATCATTAAAGTTGTTGCACGTCCGCCGATCCCAGCCTCAAAAACAGCAAGTTTGAGCCACTTGTACATTAAGGCAGCGTTCAGAAAAAAACAAAACACCAGCGAAGAAACTCGACACAGAGGAACATAAACACCTACTGCCAGCTAGCGTTTCAGAAGTGTTATTGCCGAGCAACAGAAACAGCGTGCAAAAGTATAAATGCACAGCTACGCTCATTGCATGCACCGTTGATCACGCCAATCACTAGACGCAGAAGTATAAATCAGGCTTAATGTGTAACAACACTCAGCACTGAAGTATGTGTGTGTGCTGTACAACTAGTCCTAGTTATCAGTTTATGAGTAGCTTCAGCTGTGTCTGTCTGCAATCATGGGAATCTAGGCCAGGTGTGTGAGTAGTGCATGACTGGATCTTGTAGTCCATTTAATGGCGGATTTGTAGTTCTATGCAAAACTGTGTTTTTACCATAGACTGTAAAAAGATATGGATGTAGTATCCGTGACGTCACCCATAGGATTATGAAGAACCAAAAAGAAGCTACTAGTAGGCGTGGCCAACCATTGCCAATTTGTTCCCATGTCATCGCACCAACGCATTGTGGCATACCATACAAGGGCAAAAAGGCGGAGCGTAAGCGGAGCTACAGACGCATGAGAAACACTTAATACTTCATTACCTGCGACTCGTTTGTGTTCTGGCCACATGTGCTTGGTTGTATACTATATCAATAAAGTGTTTAGACTTTTAAAAACATTACGGCCCAGTTTCACAAACAGCGCTTAGATTAAGCCAGGACTAGGCCTTAGATAAATTAGGCTATTTAAGCCACATTTATAAAATAGCCTTAGAAAAATATATCACTGGTGTGCACCTGGAGACAAAAAAATGACACTGACGTATTTTAAGACAAGTTATTTTGAGTTGAGACAGCTCAAACATGCAATTTAATCTTGACTAGCCTTAAACCTTGTTTGTGAAACCGGGGGTACAAGTATTACACATTAAGCCACTAAGCATTGTGCTTATGACGTTTTTCAACAGGAGGAAAGTGCGAATTACTTCCAAACACTTCAAATATAGTCCGTGTTAGTAAATGCAGGACTATTGATGGAATTCAGCATAACACTGTATGACAACGCTTCAGACGACTGTTCTAGTGTAACGCCACGCCAGCAGAGGGAGCCCTCGCCCAACTACTGACTTAGCTCCGCTTCCTCTGTGGTTACTTCCTGTTTGTGCAGTATTTCAGTGAGAGCTCAGGCCATGCTTCTTTGCGAAATATTGCCAGTTTACCTGCCTTACCAAGCGTTTGTTCCAAGTGACTCCATGACTGCTATCCTGTGTATGACCCTGCCTGCCTTGATCACGTGTATTCTCTGTATTTGCCCTATTGATCTGATTTGGACTGATTGTTGTTGTACTGAACTCCTGCCTGCATTATCATTACGTCTTTTGGATTTGCCCCTGTGTTTGTCGATTGGATTGGATTGCTTTCCTGTTGCTGACTATTCGCCTGTTTATACGTTGATGTCTCTGCCTAATCCCTTTAATAAACTTCTGCATATGGATTCTAACGTTGCCTCAGCCTCCTCGTTACATCTAGAGCCTACAGCTAATCAATCTGTCAGATTCTGGAGTGCATTACAGGTCTAAAGAACATTATAAATGATAAATGATCTTAAATAAAACAAATACATTTATAGAGATGGTATATAAGTTTATAATTTCACTCACCTGGGAAAAGGAGGGCATGTGAATGGTTTGTGAGCACAATTAAGTGCACACAGCATGCCATATCATCTGATAACTGTAAGAAATAATTCCAAAAGGCAACTGACTGTGTAAAGCCACATAAAACAACACAAAAATACAATGAATATGCTGAGTTAGCGGCTAATCAGCTGAGGTGACGTGACAGCGACCAGCGAGAGCTAGCTGTCACTCAAGTGGCCACGCCCTTAATTATGCAAACTTAATATAACCTAATATAAAGGAAATGGATGAGTTGTAAAAAAATTCACCCCCCACACAGTTGTCACGAAGGGTATTATTAGCTATATGAACCAAAATCGTTCTCTGTAACAGGCTGTAAACACCTTTTTATCTGCTGTAAAGTTGGCCATTTTAACAGTGGGGTCAATAGAAATTTGCTCTATTATGGAGCCAGGACTAGCGGAATTTTGATGAATTGCAGTTTCAGTTACTTCCGTATGGGCTTCCCGAGGGAGGTTGCCGCTTGGTTTTTACCAGCGATCTGCACAGGCTGGAACGTTGGTTATCATGACAATAAAGCAATGTCAAAAGAGTCAAGCTTTAAGTAATAAAATACTCAAAAAAATCTCCTTTTTGAGTGAGATGGTAATGGTCTAATCTGATTCAGTGATCTAAGATGAGCTTAAAGTGTTCCTTCCGGGCACGAATATCAGCTGAATGGATAAAAGAAAAAAGTAAATATGGTTAAATCTATAAGTTGCAAAATGAGCCTATTTTTGTTTTAAAGTTGAGTGTTCCTTTAACAGACACATTGGTAAAAAAAAAAAAAAAAACTTCCCCTTCACCTCCCTTCACACAAACATGGCACACTCCATATTGTGAACCAGACTAAGATATTTATAAATCTGCAAAAACACACAGCCGCTCACAAAACAGTTTGCGCAATCCAATTATCAAGAGTGAACTGAACTGAAGGGCTTGGATGTTATGATGCTGTGTGCATCATCAGAACAAAAGAAATGAACAAAGCACTGTGACTGCTGTTGATTAGAAGTCATGCCCAAAGGGAAAAGTCACAGATGGCATTGTGCATGTTTTATAGGCACTCACTCTGTCAGCCAGCTCCGGGAATACCAAGAGACCAACTCGAGAGAAAGGGGAGAATTTAAAGACATCTCTCGCAGGCATGATTAGAAATAACCCCGCTTTCATTGCTGATAGTGAGCAGGATTTATGAGTGTACAGACTGTATCGCTCTGTTGTTGATGGAGTGGAGGCAATCAGGGACGGAGGCCGTTGATAGAAACACGCTGAAGGTATGAAGTGAAAGGCAGCGGTGCAAACAGAGCAGTGTCCATTTTACTGTCTGCATGAAAGCTGCCATCTTCCTTTCTCTCCCATTGAACACCTCTCTATGAAAGCCTCCCTTTTTAACGGCGCGTGTCCTTCTCTCTCTCCATGTTTCATTTGCTCGAATTCATACCGCCTGTGTGTGGGAAGGAACCTCTGCTCCTTACATTACACCACTGATAAGAACGGGACAACTGGATACAACCCTGGTTTGACTGTCTCACTGCCTGAAGAAACTCAATTTTCAGAATGTTATAGCAGTTTGCCCTGTGGGCCTTCTGCTTACGCAGGCTCATTCACATGTACACACATAAACTTTTCTTTCCTACACACACAGGCCGCAGTCAGGGGTGTGATGGACACTAATGGTGAAATAGAATGTCAAGTAAAGTGTTTGCCTGGTCAAAGACGGGCTGTCAGACAAAGAGCAAAAAATATCTCAGCTTCTTTTCAGAAATCGTAAAGCCGAATATCTTTGTAATTCACTGTTTTTGGCCAAATTAAATCTCTCTCAGTAAAACCAATTTCTCCAGAGGGTTCATATAATGAATGTTATTCTTTATTGCAATAATGTAATGCACTGTATTGTGTAATGTTGGGAAAAAGGAATATATTTTTTATTATTTTTGTTTCTTTTTCTTTTCATTAACCTCTTAAGGCCCAAGGTGTTTTTTTACATGCATTTTTTATTTGTCTTTGCTATTTGGGCTTATTGGAACCTAATTAGAATAAAACCTAAGTATCATCTTTTGATATGATGTACTTTTAGAGAAAAAATATGTCCATATATGTGGACTTGTGGTTCGATTTTACATAAAACACTTTTTCCTGAACATATTTTTTTTTCCTAACATATACATTTTTTTACTCTATCAGAGAGTAAAAACAATTTTTTTTTTGCCAATTTTGGACAGTTAAAAAGTGTTTGGGACATTTCATATGCTGCAAAATATAAAATGCTGTAACAAAATATAAAACATTCAAAGTATTTTAATTAGCCACTTAAGAGCTAAAATGTGCTGTCCACGTATATGGCCACTAAGCCCTCGGAGGTTAAACAATTATTTGTATTGGTCATTTAGAGGTCATATATTAACTGAACTTCTACTGTGTTGTGTAAGATGCTATGTATATTATTAGCATTTTATCATTAGCCTTTAGCTGGTCAGCTAGAGGGCGGCGCGGTGGTGCAGTGGGTAGCACGTTCGCCTCACAGCAAGAAGGTCGCTGGGTCGAGCCTCGGCTGGGTCAGTTGGCATTTCTGTGTGGAGTTTGCATGTTCTGCCTGTGTTGCATGGGTTTCCTCTGGGTGCTCCCATTTATCCCTTTAAGTCCAAAGACATGCAGTACAGGTGAATTTGGCAAGCTAAAATTGACCGCAGTATCCTGAATGAGTATGTGTGTGTGTTTCCCAGTGATGGGTTGCGGCTGGAAGGGCATCCAATGCGTAAAAACATATGCTGGATAAGTTGGCGGTTCACTCCGCTGTGGCGACCCCAGATTAATAAAGGGACCAAGCCGAAAAGAAAATGAATGGAGGAATGAATAGTCAGCTAGAAACTTCCTGTCAGCAGTATTTTTAACACAAAATATGTGCAGTTGAGAAAAGTCTTATGCTTTTATTGTTGTGCAGAAAATTCGTAGAAAAAGAGGACTGCAGTGTCTGTGGTGTGGCCAATGGAGGACTGGAGAATGGTTGACAAGTGACAAATTTCACTATACTCCATTTGTTAATATCAGCAGCCTATATAAGTTGAAGTCAGGAAATTAAAATTGTTGCGCACCTCCTGAATGTAACTTGCATTGCATTGAGGATAACAGAATTCTGTGAACTGAATTGTTGATTTGTGTCCAATAAATTGTTACAATTTTTGACATTGAAGAAAAACCTCTCCTGAACTTTTTTGTTGAACACGCATGGAACTGATTGAATATTCCAACAGTATCTATACAATACCCTGCTGTACATCAGTGGTTCCCAAAATGAGGGTCGCAGGACCAAAAATTTAAAAAGTTTAATAAATTGTATTAATTTATTTGAATTACCATATTTCATCCATAGTCTACAGAAGATAACATATTAGTTATGTAACGATTCACTGTGAGTCGGTTGAAAATCAATTGAAATATGCGATGATTCAAACCGGTAGAAAAGTTGAACAAACCGCGATACATTTTTTGAACATAGGGGGCGCTGTGACTACAGGCGCAAGCTCGCTTTACCTGGACATCAGCGGCGAGCAAAGACAAAACACAAACTGTGTGCAAATACAGCAAAAAGACGTTTACTTACACTAACAGAACAACGAACATGAAATAAACCGTCAGCACAGTGAAAAACTACTGTCACAGACGTCTATACACAAAAAAATAAATTAATTAATAAGCCAAACCGTGCAGACCGGATGATTTGCAGATCCGCTTGCTCCATCAAGTGCTATGAAGATCACACAATGCATCAGTGTTTTCATAGCGAAAGTGTGAAGATGTTTTTTCAGATTGAAAGAGAAAGTTCTTCTGGTACAGTACCAGGTATTTGATTATTTTTCCCTCTCCTTTTCAAATTAGTTTATGCATATTTTAATAATTTGCTTAATATTATTGAATATAAAAAAAAAATCAAGATTATGTCTTAAGTGTATCACACTGATACCTATACTACATAATCATACAAGTAATATTAATGATTCACCTTCATAATCATGCTCAACTCCTGTCTCTATCCTACTATTCATTCATTCATTTTCTTTTCGGCTTAGTCCCTTTATTAAAAAGGGACTACCACAGCGGAATGAATCGCCAACTTATCCAGTTTTACACAGCGGATGCCCTTCCAGCTGCAACCCATCACTGGGAAACATCCACACACACTACGGTCAATTTTAGCATACCCAATTCACCTGTACCACATGTCTTTGGACTTGTGTGGGAAAACCGGAGCACCCGTAGAGCATGCAAACTCCACACAGAAATGTCAACTGACCCAGCCGAGGCTCGAACCAGCGACCTTCTTGCTGTGAGGTGAACGTGCTACCCACTGCGCCACCGTGTTGCCCAATCCTACTACATGATTAGTAACTTTATAATCAGTATTTTATGCCAGTGGCTAGTCACCTGGATCAGAAAGGGCAATAGGGTCTCTTCACCTTAAATTTGTTTTAAATAATTTTGTTAAAAAGTCATGACTAAATCGTGAGATTAGTATCGTGAATCGTACTGAATCGTGAGTCGAGTGAATCGTTACATTCCTATTAGTTACATAAAAAGCAACAACATTCAAATAAAAAGCCACCAGCCTTTCATTTTTTCTATTGCCTTACGTCCCCTGGGGTGTTTATGTTAGATTAACAGCACAGCAATAGCGTTGACCCACCAGTCTCATTAGGTGAGGTTAATATTAAATTAAATAAATGAATAAATAACCATAAAACATTACATGGTTGTTAGATTGCTGCACTTTTTTGAGTTTGTGTTTTTTGGTCTATTGGCCTATTGGTGTGTGTGTCATCATCTCCATCCACTGAATTGGCTGTATCACTGCTTCTCCTCTCCACCTGCTCCTGGAGTTGGGGTAGATGCCAGGTGAATGCTGCAGACAGGTGGTCTATATACTGTAGTCAGCACAGTACTATTACTTATGTTTTAATGGCATTCATGACAAAAAAAATGAAATTAAGGAAAGTTCTGATCTATCATCGCGTCTCATGGATGAGGCTGTGGTGCTCTGTGCTGCGGCTCATGAACCAGACATGCACCATTTCACAATTGTAAGGACCGTTTTATGACTGAATTAAATGAATAATTCTAGGAAATTCTTTTCACACCAGTATACTTTAAGGGTCGGAGCAAAGTAACTTGAGTTTGGGTCACAGGCCACCAGCTGAACAGCCTGATCAAAAATTGAGTGTTGTGTGTTTTTTTTTTTTTGTGATTCTGCTTGTTAACAGCATGAGTTTATCATTAATGTTCAATCAGCACTTAATTAATTACTTAAATATATAATTAGCTTTGACTCTGCTCTAGTGTTATTTTAACTGTCTTTGTGGGAGTGAGATGAAATACTGAGATGAAAAGATGAAATGAGAAGGTCATTTTACGCTGAAGTTTCAATGATGTATCAGATTGTCTATCAAAAAGTCTACATTGCAGTAGTTAAGATAATTAATTTACTTTTAGGTGGGATATATTAATAATAATAATAATAATAATTATTATAATAATAACAATAATAAAGGCGACGCAGTGGCACAGTAGGTAGTGCTGTCGCCTCACAGCAAGAAGGTCGCTGGTTCGAGCCTCGGCTGGGTCAGTTGCCGTTTCTGTGTGGAGTTTGCATGTTCTCCCTGTGTTTGCGTGGGTTTCCTCCGGGTGCTCCGGTTTCCCCCACAGTCCAAAGACATGCGGTACATAGTTAATTGGGTATGCTAAATTGTCTGTAGTATATGTGTGAATGAGAGTGTATGGATGTTTCCCAGAGATGGGTTGCAGCTGGAAGGGCATCCGCTGCATAAAACATGTGCTGGAATAGTTGGCGGTTCATTCCGCTGTGGCGACCCCGGATTAATAAAAGGACTAAGCCGAAAAGAATGAATAATAATAAAAACATTAAACAAGACCAATGACTTAGATTTATTAAACTATAAACACGGTTTTCCCTACTTCCCCATGATTTAGGTACATACAAGGCATTTGCTCACTGGCAACTGTAAAGTTGCTGCTTGGACTTTTGACAAAACCTTATAAATCACTTGTAAGATTTGTTTTGTTTGCATGATTCTAGAGACTTTCATGATTATTTAGATATATATCTGTCAATATGAAAATTGCCTTAGTCTGGAAGGGTTTGCCTTTCTTTTGCATCCTGGAATTTGGGGTAGGGCATTGAAAGCTTCATGTCTTGAAATCTTTTATTTGGTTATTGGCTTGTATAACATGATATATAAAACATAAATAATATTTAGAAAATTACTTTTAAAAGGAAAGTGGCAACTTTAAGTTTATTATAGTATAGTTGCCAGTGGGCTTAAATGGGCTAACTAGGCAACTTAGGCTAATTAGGCAAATCATTAGAACTTGGATCTTGGACTTCGATCTGTAGCCAATCTAAAACAAACAAACAAACAAACAAACAAACAAACTTTGGATTTAGTAATATTGACCTTAGCCATTTTATTACTTTTTTTAATCATTTTATTATTCCAGCCAAACTAAAAGAAAAAAGGCTATGAAAATTATTAAGGCTATGAATGACTGTGAACATTTTCCATGTTCTGATAAAGATCTTCAGCTTTATATATTTGGGGGTTTGTGGCTACTAAAATAAATAATAAATAAATAAATAATGAATGGGTAGCGCTGGGCAGTTCATTCTGCTGAGGCAACCCCTGATTAATAAAGGGACTAAGCTGAAAAGGAAAAGAATGAATGAATGAATGGGTAGCGCTGTCACCTCACAGCAAGAAGGTCGCTGGTTTGAGCCTCAGCTAGGTCAGCTAGCATTTCTGTGTGGAGTTTGCATGTACTCCCCGTGTTAACGTGGGTTTTACTCCAGGTGCTCTGGTTTCCACCACAAGTCCAAAGACGTACGCTATAGTTGAATTGGGTGAGCTAAATTGTCTGTAGTGTATGTGTGTAAATGAGAGTGTATGGGTGTTTCCTGTTGATGGGTTGCAGATGAAAGGGCATCTGCTGCATAGAACATATGCTGAATAGGTTGGTGATTAATTCTGCGCCGACCCCTGATTAATAGAGGGACTAAGCCGAAATGAAAATGAATGAATGTTGCTGACATTCTCATTCATTCATTACTATAACAAATATCCCTAAAATCACAAATTCAACCACCTTTCAATGTAATGCCAGCAAAAACACCAAGGAAGCAACAGTTTTTCTCTCCTTAGGAAACAGACTCTTTTGAAAACTTCTCAAACCACAACAGGATTTTTTACTTTCATAAAAAGCTCAGCCACATGAATAGAGAGTCTCCAAAGAGAATGTCCCCTATGACTGGCTTCCTAGGCTTGTGTTGGTCCTCAGAGTGCAGCATTGCAGGCCATCACTCCAGGCTGGCTGTGCTGATAAGCTTTGTGACCTGATGGGGGAAATAGCCCTCCAGGCCTTATCAATTTCAGACAGAGGACTTCAAACTCTATAACTTTTTAGCCCTGCAGATAAACAGCAGCTTACCTGTAACATTATGAAAAAAAAAAAAAAAAAAACACACACAGAATAACTCAAGGTCACTCCAGTGAGTTTAGGCAATGAGCGATTGATGATGTGAAAGACATATGAAGCATGAGTGTAACAAGCATGAGCAGCAAATTAAAATGGACAACAGCCTGGAAATGGAATTTAACCACAGAGGTCTTGTGGCAAAGCAGAGGCAAACCAGCATGATTCATCAAGATATCTGTTACAGAAACAAGACAAGCTTAACAAGTCTACAAATTTGTTTAAAAGAGCCTGAATGCTGTATCATTTGACATCTGAGATAGAATTCTGATAATTATGCAATTGAATAATTCAATAAATGTAATCAAATATTTATTTTAATTATAATTTTTGTCACTTGGTTAGAACGCAGAAGCATCTTGTTACGCAAGCTTCATTTATTGTGTCGATGTGTTATGAAATATGCCAGAGCACATTTTCATAATGCATGAAAGAACATGAGCAAGTGGAACTAAAGTGGGAATTCATCAATCCAGGCTCTTTACCTCAGCATACATTTTGTAAAAAGAAAAACCCACCAAATATGCTGCACCAGGTATGTTTTGTTGCATGATTGAATGACCAATCCACTAGTGTACATTTGCTGTGTTCATTTTTGCAAATCTGAAAAGCACTACTTAGGGTACATTTTGTTATACTGCATGTTTTTAGAAACAAGACTTGCTGTACACATTACCACAGTGAACTGACCTAAACCCTTTTCTAACCTAACCAAAAGTGTTTTTAGATGCAAATTTAAGAGAAAAATGCAGTACGACCACATAGATTTATTTATTTGGGCTGGCCAATAAATCGGTATTGATATATATTGACCAAACATCATTGTCAATATTGATAAAAAAAAAAATAGATTCGTTATGTGTTTCAGTATGAATCGCTATAGTTTTATTAAAATGTGGCTGCTGAGTGCGTGCCTTGGAAGAATTGCCAATAAGCTTAAGGTGTAAGTTTGTCATTTCCAATAGAGGCGCACGACTTGCATGGCGTGCCTATGGGAGTGACGTGCAAATGTTGTGCATCACATTTTCCAGGTGCACCTAGTTGAAAACATCTTAACTTTTCCAAATGATGTGAGCACACCACGATTCATGTAAGTAGAACTAACCAATCATGCTTCACACTTTGTATAGAAAATATACATTTCAGTGACAACGGTAGACTAATTACCTCAGACAAACACAGCGCATCCAAACATTGCAGTGCTTTTTACTTTTCTCCATAAACTTGTCATCCTTTCAGAAAATGCTTGATGGTCGCTTAGTTACGAGAGATGCCAGGGGAGCGCGAGCGCAAAGCCCATTGTAATTATCAAGGAAACCAATGAGTGTGGTGGCTAGCAGCAGTGAGGAGAATGTAAATAAAAAAGATGTAAGGATGTTGCTAGAGTGGCTTTTTGGTTTCTTTTCTTGTGCATCCCAACCACTAGCTCCCCATCTGTTTTTAGCATAGGGGTTTATTATCCAAGTTATCCAACTTCACAACTTTTAATGTTCAGATATATTTGAATAATGATGGTCTGTTTCTATACTTGAAAGTTCAGATTTGATTATTATGTTTTGTTACGGAGTTTGAGGTTTACTGTATCATTATTATCCACAACTTACAGTTGTTGATCTACCTTAGTTGCACACACTTTGTAACATTTTATTCATCAACTTTTCGAGTATCTTTAACACTCTTTATTTTCTTATAAAGAGATGATATATTTTCTTTAAATATTTTTGTTTTTGACTATTACAACTATTTGCCTTATTCAAGGCATTTAAAATAAAGTCAATAAATAAAAAAAATCCTAATATTCTTAAATGGAATGTTAAAAAATATTCAATGATTATCTATATTGAATGTCACGAAACATGATTTCGTGATAATTTTTTGCAATATCGCACAGCCCTAGTTTTACCTTGATTTTACATTGCTTTTATCTCTCCTACTGTGCTTCATCCTGCTCGAACCCAAGTGCTCTGCATCACAAGCACAACACTGTATACAAAGAAAAGTATCAAGCAAACTGACTGCACTACAAAAGTTGTCCATAGACATAGAAACTGACACCAACTTTTTTTTCCTTTTCACATTCATGATAATTACAAGGACATATTAATCAATGAAGAAATAATTATGTTTGTGTCGTTTTTGCACAACACCAGATACTGCAAAACAGCATGAAGCCCACATTAAATAAAAGAGCCTTTTATTTTATGTTGATGTACTTCCACTGGATATTGAGTAGCGGTCAGACTTTCTTTGGAATCATTAGCTCATAGCAAACTAATGGTAAGAAGGATGTGGCTAAGAATATTTCTGTACAGTTGCAGTTGCTATACAATCGATCATAATATTCTCTTTGATATGCTTGAAATTTATGTTGGTATTACAGGAATTGCATTGGCCTGGTTCAGGTCTTATCTATCTGAACGTTATCAATTTGTATTAGTTAATGAAGAAGCATCATACAGATCAACTGTGGGGTACCACAAGGCTCAGATCTTGGTCCCTTACTTTTCACACTATATATGCTACCGCTAGGCGATATCATTAAAAAACATGGAGTTAGTTTCCACTGTTATGCTGATGATACAGTGTGTGTGTGTGTGTGTGTATATATATATATATATATATATATATATATATATATATATATATGAAGAGTTCAGATGCAAAAGCCGCTAAATGCCACTTCCGCCAAAAATGAGATAATGACATTGAGTGAATGCTTTAGGCATGTAGCACATGTTCAACAAATAGTTTTGCTTCAAATCATCTAAATCACAGCCTCAGCACATTCAGAAATAACAGTTTGTTAAAAAATACGCTTAACACCACTTGCCTTTGACAGCAAAAGCCGCTATATTCCGAGAACCAATCAGAAAGCACGAATTGAATCATATATTTTCAATGTAGCAGTGCGCTGATGAGCCTGCTTTTATGAGGAGACCCAGATAGCAAGCCGACATTGAATCAATGTCGATTATTGGTTATAAGCGTCAGTATCAGTCGTCGATCAAATTTCGACATTGAATCAACGTTCTTTATTTGGTCGGTACGTCGGAAGGTTATTACATCGAGAATAAAACATTGATTCAATGTCGAAATGAAGTTGACTCTTCAACATAGGCTACCCGACGCATCTGGTCGAAATCATAACATTGATTCAATGTCTAAATGAAGTTGACTCTTCAACATATAGGCTACCCGACGCATCTGGTCGAAATCATAACATTGGTTCGATGTCGAAATGAAGTTGACTCTTCAACATATAGGCTACCCGACGCATCTGGTCGAAATCATAACACTGGTTCGATGTTGAAACTTGATTGGTGGACTCGGAGTCGGTTCTTCTGCGCGAGTCAGCGTGAGGCGCAGGTGCTGCTCATCATTTGAATCAACTAACAAACCGAAGGCAGCGGACGGAACTGTAAGGTAAGCACGTTGTATTCGACGTTTCACATGTTTTATTTGTCGTTTTCCCAAGAATTTATGTCAAAATGTAACTTTTAGATGTGTAAATTAACACTTTACCACTTCCTATACGTTTTTTAGTAAGCCCATGTCGCCCTGTGCGTACCCAGGCTATTAACTGCAGCTGATCTATAAAGGTAACGTTAAGGTAAATGAAAAGCTGTTTTGGTTATTTAATTTTCGATTTCAACACGATTAACTTCACTTTATGACTTCAATGCTTTTTAACCTGTGTAAAGTATAAGATGATCTGTCAAATCGATTCTGAATGAGCATAAAACACATATGTAAGTTAATGTTGCTCTAGCTAACGTATAGGCTAAGTTATGAGAAACGTTTCGCAAATAACATTACGTATCATCGAGCTAACGTTAAACGAGATTTTTTAACACGTTATTACGCTAGCGAAGTGAATCGCTGTCAGTTTACGGTTTTGTTGCTCTATTTTTTTCTACATTTAGTGACGAACTCCTTGCCAGAGACGGTCCACAGCATTGAATGGGAAAAGCTTATAGAGGTAAAGTTGGTTTTATATTCGCACATTCGTTCATTTAGAAGTCTCTATATTGTTTACCATGTTACTTTGAATATTCGATCGAAATTAGCATGCAAGTATGACTTCAAAACAACATAAACACTGTTTAGTTGACTGTAAACAATGTTGTACTTTGATAGTCATTTGCTGCTAATATGATTTCCCTATTTAGAATTTGCAAAGAATACTTTTCTGACATTATATTATTGAGGAGAATGTCTGAATATCCGAATATAAAACCAACTTTACCTAAATTGTTCACAAACCATGCTTGTCTGTTTTTTTTTTCTGATTGTAGTGCTATGTTCTGGTGTGCATTTTTTTATTTTCCTGTTTATTAAAATTTATTTTGTCTACATGCTTTTCTCTTGAGGTTACTGCAGTTTACTTGTACAAGTATCTAAACAAATGTTTAAATGCATTTATTTTGAAAAATATTTAATATCATTAAGCTTTTTAGAATTTCACAAGAAAATGAAATCCAAGATCATTTAATTTCTCACAAAATACCATGTTAACTTAATAATCTGCGTGAGGAGTCAAAAATTGTGGCAATTTTATGGTACCAATACTGTGGGTTGAACTGAAAATTTACCTTGGAATTGTACTTTGTAATAGTAGATACTGTACCTGGTGAGATTTTCCTACTGAGTAACATGTTTTTTTTTCTTACAATTTTTTTAATGGCAGTTTCTCTGAAATCTCCAGTTGAAGACATCAAGATCTGTAACCTGTGCCTGGACAGACGTCTATTCCAGTTCTGCCTACACCACACTAATCTCTCTGCCTATGTATGGATCACTGACTATTATGTTCTCTGAAGGTATTACTGGAGCAAAAGAACAGCACCCATGACTGAAGTTTCTGTTAGTGACCAGTATATTTGAAGTCTGAGAAAGTTTTTTTTTTTTTTAACAAGTTGCAAATGTTTTTTTTTTTTCCTCTCTCACACAAACAGACCAAACGACTGGTTGTGCCTATAGTACAGTGTACTGACAATCTTTTAGCGTTTTTATGGTTGTATTAAATGCATCTTTATTGTTACAAAAATCTTAAGTAATTGTCACAACACAATGCACATTTGAGTTTTAATGAGAAGGAGAATTACCCAACAGGGCTCAACACTTAGGATTTTTTTACTGGCCTGGTGTGGAATTTAAAATTGAAATTAAGATGGAGAGCAGGAAGTAAAAAAACTGAATAGGAGACGTAAAGGAAAGTCCGTATTTTTTAAATTCATACCATATTACAAAGAAGAAATAAATAGAAATATTATGAAGAGGACCGTTTTTTACTGAAATAAAATGTATGCTCAGCTCTGACGAGACGCAGTTTAAAGTAGTTTTGTTTTTTTACATATAGATTTTCATTGCTTTAAATTATTTTAATGTTTTTATATTTACAGTTTGTATATAAAATGAATGCTTAGCTTATTGTTTGCAGTGATCGTTATAATAGGATCATGTGCATGGCATATGATTATTCAGTATACGTTACATTCTTTGGTCGCATCGCTGTATTTTATTTATTGCATTTAGTCATTAAACAATGATATTTTGAAAAAAAAAAAATAATTGTAATTAATAAACAAGCTTGCAATTCTTACCGGTTGTTGTAATATTTGAAGCTTGTTCTCAGACAAGTGTCTGGGTCACTAATACTTCGTATTTCTGGAAAATCCGGGATGGAATTCTAGTAAATGGTGGCACTGTAGACGAATAGCTTGCCGATAGTTTCACACCACCTAAAATAATTTGTTTTTATTTATTTATTTATTGACCTTGTTAATCCAGCAATAATATTTTTTCTATGGTTGCATCTGAATTTTAGTTTCTGTGATTGTATCTTTCTAAATTAATTAAATAAATGTTGTTCTTTAAACAGTTTAAACATTGTGATTTAAACCTGTGTTTTGACCCTAATAGTTAATTTTGTTATTATGCACATCTGAAATAAAATGCATTTTTTACTCTAATGAAAAATACATGTTGAAATAGAACACAAATAGACAAATGTATTTAATATTCTACAGTTTTACTTTGAGTAAATGGTTTTGACTATTTTAGTCAGTAATTTAAATGTTCTCTGTTTGTTTGTGTAGAAGGTTTGAATGAATTCATGCTCTTAAAAGATATTCACAGCTGTGTGTTTGTATCAATAAAAAATGATGACAGATTGTGGTGTGTTTTGTTATATATACAGAATAAATTATATTATGTAGGCCAGTGGTTCTCAACTGGTTTGGCCATGGGACCCACAATTTTACATGGTCATCAAGCCGCGACCCAAACTTTTAGGAACTATAATATAATTTTAGGAATTATAATTCATTTGTATTTATTTGTTAACATACACAAATAGTGACAGATAAATCACAAGTCACCAATATTTACAAATAAACAATATTTTATTGCTGTCATTTAATACAATATAAAATTATAGAAATATTACAAAGTAAGGGTAAGAAAAGGTTCAGTTACCATGAACTAAACTGAACTGTTATTAAAACATTAACACTGATCCTGTTGAACAGAACAAATCAGCAAATTACAGTAAAATTATTAAAACAATCATAACCATTTTTACATCTAATATGACAGCAATTACAAACATCTGTTTCACTTAACAGTAATTTGGGAAGCTGATGAGATAACTGAGTATGTGCTTTACTCATGATAAGAGTTTCAAAGTCTGGGGTGATGGTAGACCCGAAGATCGTGCTCTATGTCCAACCTGTTCCTTTGCTTTGACTTAAGCTGCACCAAGGAAGAGAAGCCACTTTCACACAAATACGTAGTGCTGAATGGTAGGATGGATTTGATCGCACGAATGGCAAGGGAAGGGACGAATACTCAGAAAGCACTTTGCGGCAGCAAAACTGGGAGAGACTTTACTTCACTGAATTTCTTTTTCAGCAACTTATCACATGACGGCTCCACAAGCTGATTCTCTTTGTTGCTCGGCAACGTGACGCTTTCCACGTCGATTCCAAAGGGATTGCTCATCCACGGATCATCATAGTAGGTGCGTTCGACTTCATGCAGCGCTGCGCAGATCGATCGAAGTCTGTCTTAAAGCGGTGCATGCTGGTTAGAAATTTTGGCCGGATTGATGCTGCGCCGACAGCATGTGACTGTCACCTGTGGCATCAAAGTACCGCGACAGCGCTTCGAGATCAGACGACTGACTCAGCCCGCGCAGCACCTGAAGAGCGCCTGCATGAGCTCTGATGACGACAACAGTATAATACGATTGGCCAAGTTCACCGCATGACAACAACCACGTGTGATTCAGGTTTATTATTGGACAACATCCTTCTCACAAATTTCAAAACAAACAATTAACTGTTGTTCAAACCCTCTCTATCTTGTACACATCATGCTTATTAAAAGACTACAAATATTTTACAGCAGCATCATCTTTTGTTAAATAATTTGTTCATACTGACTAGATTGTTTGCACAGGTTTATTCTGCCTTTTTTATACAGACTACTGTATTTAGCTCCATAAACGATATAAATGATATATTTTAGTAAATAACCTAAATATTAACTCAAATAACTCTTACAGACTTGTAATACAATAATTATCACCATTGATCCTGACGATTTCTTAGCAAATTAAGTTATATAAAAATATGTAATATAAAAATATGATTCTAAAATATTTTATTTTCTGTCAAACCATATTACGCAGAAATAAAAGTTAAAAGTGTCATTGATGTACCTGCTCTTTCTGGGAAATTTCTACTGAAAGTGTAGCTCATTTATTTTGGTCATTTTGTTCAATCTTTTTGGATTAAAGGGCTTTTTTAAAAATGCCTTCATTATTCAAAATAATCCTATTCGTGGATATTTATTTCATTTTTATGTGCCCTTATTTTCCCCCTTATTTCTCGTGCATTTGTATGTAGGCTACTTAATTTTAATTCATAATTCCCTTACTGTTTAAAAATAAAGTTTGTAGAGACTGTATTTTGATTTTATTTGTACTTTATATCTTTTGTTGTTATTTCAATAAATAAATAAATAAATGATCACGCCATGTGATCGGTAATCATGACTGCAGCAACTTGAGTCCCCGAAGTGGCCGGCTTGACGGCTCCGTTTTCAACTCCGCCCCCGCCTGCGCTCGGCTAATCTCGTTGATCACCGGCTGCAGCTGTGCTTAATGTCGAACGCACCTAGTGTTTATCGGGAAGTAGTCGGTACGGTTGTCGCGCGCGCATTTCAAAATAAAAGTCCGGTATAAGCAAAATAAGTTAAAAAATGAAACTTTAGTTGTTTTTTTGACCACACACTCCGCGACCCACTGAAAATGTTCCCGCGACCCACTTTTGGGTCGCGACCCACCAGTTGAGAAACACTGATGTAGGCTATTCTTGTAAAAAAAATGGTGATTAGGTCATATGGATTGGTTTAATGTTGAAAATGTTGTTTAAGCATTCATTTCAACGTTAAATCATTTAGATAGATTTTATGTTGAATATGTGTGGATTCTATGTTGTTCCAATCGACTTAAAATCAACATCGTTTCAACATTAGATAGACAAACTAATTAGGTCGATTATATGTTGAATATGTGTGGATTGCACGTTGTTCCAATCGATTATAAATCAACATCATTTCAACATCAGATAGACAAACCAATTAGGTCGATTATATGTTGAAAATGTGTGGATTCTACGTTGTTCCAATCAACTATAAATCAACATCATTTCAACGTCAGGTGGACAAACCAATTAGGTTGATTACATATTGAAAATGTGTGGATTCTATAACGTCGTTTCGATCGACTGAATATCAACATCGATTCAACGTTGGGTAAGTAACCAATTGTGTCGATTTCAGGTTAGATTTGAATGGAGTGCCTGACGTCGTTTCAACATTACCCCGATGAGCAAAACGATGTTGAATCGATGTCAAAAGAAACGTTGATTTTAGGTTGAAATGATGTCATTTTGCTATCTGGGGACTGTTTTATTCCGCTTTCGATTTAGATTTTAAAAGATGGAGTTCGATGAACTGGATGAGCCTGTCCGACTGTCACTGCATGGCAAATAAAAACGCCCCTTAATGTAACACAATGTTCAGTCGGAAGAGTAATCCCACGTAGGAGGGGACGTTTTCGCGACCTTGCGCAACGTTCCCTAAAAGTTCTGTAAAGGTGACGAAAGTTCCAAACCTTTACAGAACATTCGGGACGTTCTTAAAACGTTCTCCTTTGGTTATGAAAATATTGTTGTTCAACGTTCCCAATATGACTTTAGGGGAACGTCCTGTATTGGTTATTCTACTGTCATCTAGCAACGTTAAAAAGAGAACATCTGGGACTTTAAAAGAACGTTCCCAAATGGTCCTCTGTTGGTCAGATGATAACGTTCCCGATGTGACTTATGGGGGACGTTCTGCTTTGGTCATTCTGCGGTCATACGGCAACGTTAAAAAGAGAACCTCTAGGACTTTAAAAGAACGTTCCCAAATGGTCCTCTGTTGGTCAGATGATAACGTTCCCGATGTGACTTATGGGGGACGTTCTGCTTTGGTCATTCTGCGGTCATACGGCAACGTTAAAAAGAGAACATCTGGGACTTTAAAAGAACGTTCCCAAATGGTCCTCTGTTGGTCAGATGATAACGTTCCTAATATGACTTATGGCGGACGTTCTGCTTTGGTCATTTTGCGGTCATACGGCAACATTAAAAAGAGAACCTCTAGGACTTTTACCGAACGTTCCCAAATGGTCCTCTGTTGGTCAGATGATAACGTTCCTGATGTGACTTATGGGGGACGTTCTGCTTTGGTCATTCTTTAGTCATACAACAAAGAGAACATCTGGGACTCTAACAGAACGTTCCCAAATGGTCCTCTGTTGGTCAGATGATAACGTTCCTGATGTGACTTACGGGGGACGTTGTGCTTTGGTCATTCTGCGGTCATACAACAAAGAGAACATCTGGGACTTTAACAGAACGTTCCCAAATGGTCCTCAGTTGGTCAGATGACAACGTTCCTAATATGACTTATGGGGGACAATCTGCTTTGGTCATTCTGCGGTCATACGGCAACGTTAAAAAGAGAACATCTGGGACTTTAACAGAACGTTCCCAAATGGTCCTCTGTTGGTCAGATGATAACGTTCCTGATGTGACTTATGGGGGACGTTCTGCTTTGGTCATTCTTTAGTCATACAGCAATATTAAAAAGAAAACAATGAGGACAAATTAATGTATTTTTAAACTTTTTATCTTATTAGCAAAATTTCACATGCATAAAACTTGCTTAATCTCCTATTAGTTTTGTTTGTTACTTTTATATTTCTTCACTGTTAAAAAACAAAATGTCTAAAAGAGTATGATACACTCAATCCCTTGTACATTGTAATCCTTATTCATTACAATTGAAAATGATGTATGCTTTTTTCATTTTGTCTTATTTGTTCTTATTTTGTATTGTTCTTATTTGAATGTTACCTATTTCAATTTATACTTTTCAATAAATAACACTTTAAAAAATAATAAATTATTAATATGTCTTGCTATGCAAATGTATTTTATATGAAATATCTTATTCAGGTCAGTACTAAAAAAATACATGCATTTTAAAAACCCTCATTCACGTTCTGAAAACGTTCTGGCAACATCAAATTTCTAAATAAAATAAGGTCCCCTAAACGTTCTAAGAACGTCCTGAAAGTTCTGCAGAGGTCCCCTAAATAACGTCCCCTAACCCTTTAAAGAACTCAACATCATGACCTTCTCAGAACGTCCTGGGGACGTTACCATGTGACGTCCTTACCACCAGTGGGACGTTCTGAAAACGTTCTGGCAACATCAAATTTCTAAATAAAATAAGGTCCCCTAAACGTTCTAAGAACGTCCTGAAAGTTCTGCAGAGGTCCCCTAAATAACGTCCCCTAACCCTTTAAAGAACTCAACATCTTGACCTTCTCACATCTTCCCATGTGACGTCCTTACCACCAGTGGGGACGTTCTGAGAACGTTCTGGGAACGTACAATTTCTAGCGGGGATATGCATTTATAACGTGCTTTTGCGCAGTGACGCTACTTTGAATGAGTCCGATTTACTTTACATTAAACGGCAACACTGTTTCACGAAAGATAAAGTTAAGATGCTGTTCTTTTATTCCACATGGATGCTATGAGGATAAACAAGAGACCAAGACCTTAAGTAAGGTGAGAATGAATAAATGACAGCTTCTAGAATTGTCTGAGAGATCTCCCCTTTTTGCCCAGTAGACCTTGTGTTTTATTTGCTAATGTAAGCTATTTTTTAAAAGACAAATATAATGTATAAAACTATGCATTATTTATATTACTTCATATTATACCTCTTATAAGCTATTTATATTAATGGACAATGCACAGATATTGATGTTTCACAATTTTTTTACACTACATTATTTGAATCTAACAAGCTTAGTTTACACTGTTTACATTGCTCTACATACATTAAATCTAAATCCCAAATATCAGAAATGACAACAGATTGTTAAGATTTAATTAATGTCAGTTTTAATGTTATTGATTAATGCATTTCATTCATTCATTTTCCTTCTGCTTTTCCCTGGTTCATCACAGTAGAATGAACCTCCACTTACTTGACAGATTTAAGTGTTTTTAATTTCAGGTGGTTTGTGTATGTGTTTTATGTTTGGTAAAATAATATGTATCTTTAGTTATTTTTCAACTAATTATTCAACTGAATAATTTTGAAGAAAATTTCAACTGTCTTGTTCCAATAGGTAGATTTAGAGGTTTTTGCAAAAACAGCACTGGTGGATTTAGCTGGTTTTAACGCAAAAGAAAATGTACCTTGTTAAAAGCCAAATAATTGTCTAAAGTGACATTTTTGAAATAAAGGTATTTTATTTACTAGCTAATAATCTTATCATTACATATAAAATGAAACTTCTGAACCTAATCAGAGGAGCCTGATAGAAAATGCTCATTTAAACAAAAAGAGGTCTGATGGATTTAGAGGGTTTTGCATCTGAACTATATATATTATTTTTGTTTAGTATAAATGTTTTGCAAAAAGTATGCAGTTAGCTTGGATATATAAAATTTAGCCTAAGTTACTCATTTCCCCAACTCTTTCCCAAACTTATTTGTTTTATACTGTATAATTAAATTCATTCATTTAGCAGCTCCACTGGTGAATTCTTTTTTTTTTTTTACTCCTGTTTCATCATGCCCTAATACTGCCAGGTAGTGTTCATACAGTAAGTTTGTATTTGCAGTTGCACAAAAATGTAGGCTAAGGCATTTTTTTGTCTGTGTTGGAATTTATGAACATGAAACACGTTTTTCAGGACCATTCTTATGATACACTTTAAAACATTTTACTAATGAAACTTTTAAGTTTGAAGCTTGAATACAATCATCAGAAGTTTACAATTTTTTTTTTTATAAAATAACTATACGTATAAAAGTTATGCTATAATTCATGACTTCAGTGTCACTGTGCACAAAACCTCCAACTCTTTTAATCCTTTATTAAGTTGTTGAAAATGTTCAAAGTAGTTTGCAATAACTCAATAAGCTGTCAGTTATATAATACTTCCCAAAATTGTACTGTATTCATAATTCATAATATGAAATAAATAATAAAAATATGTTTACTTCTGTACTATATCTCCACAGTATTAGCTTTTCTTCAGGATTCAAAAGAAACCAAACACGCATAACAAATGAGTTATCTGAGTAAAAAAAAAATAATCATCACCAATATACTGTATGGAACACAAATTTATAACCACAAGTTGGCTGGTCTGTGAATTGCTTTGTGAAGTTTCAAAAGCTTGATTTGCAAATAATTAGTTTTGAGTCAGTGTGTCAAAGTACAACACCAGAAAATGAGCTTTTACCTCACACCTATTTCAATTTGTTTAAAAACTATTTGTAGTTTTTCATGGGTAGTCGTTGTAAACCAATTAATCAATTATCAAACCAGTGACACTTTTTACTTATTGGTATTTGATGATTTGTTAATTGAATTGAATATTCAATAATTGCAATGAAACATTTGTAATAGGTTTCAAAAGGTGCATTGCTCAGGTTTTTATGTTGAAATGACTGATGCGAGATAATGTTTTTGACCACTAGGCATCACCAGTATGTATTGTGTGAGCACATCAAAACTGTGAAACAATTTGAAAAGCAATTAGTTCTGCATATTTAGAGCTTCGAACAGGTTTGTTTTACCCTATCACCAGTACAAATATAACAAATAAATTCATTTGAAGAAAAGGGTTTAGTCCAAGTCTTTGAGACATGCAGTTGTTTAATATAAAACTTCAGTTTGTCCTTTATTTACAAACACTGAACATTGAACATCAACAATCTCAAACATACAGGTACTGTACTTGCTTGACACGCATGAACAAACTCCACTGGGCCATGCAAAGTTTAGACATGCTGGAGTGACACACAATAATAAACCTATTCGGTTTGCACACCTCAAACAAATATGCTTGGAATTCTTTGTTCTGATCTGAATGCTATGAAGAGCACTTGCCGATCAGATTAATGTGACTTTCAGACTTTCAATGGAAGGACAGAACAGAAATATTTCATGAAATATCTTTATTTGTCTTCAAAAATGAATCATATTTTATGGGTTTGTAATTGCATATAAGAGAGTGTAACTAACTCTTTTTTTCTAACAATGCCTGAGAGTGCAATATGGCTTAGATGATGCCACACACACACATACAGTTGCAATCCGAATTATTGAACCCCCTTTGAATTTATTTTTCTTTTTTAATATTTCCCAAATGATGTTTAACAGAACAAGGGAAGTTTCACAGTATGTCTGATAATATTTTTTCTTCTGGAGAAAGTCTTATTTGTTTTATTTTGGCTAGAATTAAATAAAATTATTAGCCCCTTTAAGCTATATATTTTTTCAATAGTCTACAGAACAAACCATCATTATACAATAACTTGCTTAATTCCCCTAACCTGCCTAGTTAACCTAATTAACCTAGTTAAGCCTTTAAATGTCACTTTAAGCTGTATAAAAGTGTCTTGAAAAATATTTAGTAAAATATTATTTACTGTCATCATGGCAAAGATAAAATAAATCAGTTATTAGAGATGAGTTATTAAAACTATTATGTTTAGGAATGTGTTGAAAATTTTTTCTCTCCGTTAAACAGAAATTGGGGAAAAAATAAACAGGGGGGCTAATAATTCTGATTGCAACTGTATATGTAATCTAACTATACTAACTACTAACTACTATATATATACTATAAATACTTAACAATGCATATACCATGACAAAACATAAAATAACCTTATCCAGATTTATGAAGTCATATGAAGAGTTAAAAAACACACTCTCTTCTTTCATTCATTTAACTGTAATTACACTAATTAAACAGCAGCAATCAGGCAACACACACTGATGAACCAGACATCCGTGTCCTCGGGAAGGGAAAAGATGGATGTTCCGGATTAACAAGAAAGTGGGGAGTAGCGAATGCTCTGCATCACAATGAATGTGATCAAAATGTGTGTTTTCATATTCTCATCATATTAACCTTAGCTTTTTATAAAAACATGTTAGACAATGTTTTTGTGTGCCTGTAATAGAAAAGAAAATAGTGGTAACTACCGAATGGTAATCATAAGACACAATAGCTTTTGTAAATGTTGTAAAAGGGGGGATAGAGAGTGAAATGTGGATATATTTGGAAAACATACAATGTAATTGATGAAACGAGTATTGCAAATGTTATCCTGACCACATTACATCATGAAGGCAAGCAGACTTACTGTTTATATGCTGCGTTCCAGATGAAGTAGGGAGGCGAGAATGTGTCAGGTTGTGTGAATTTTCTTGAATCCAACCTCAAAATTGTTCCAGTCAATCATACATCACAGTCAGATGGAAAAAAAATGATGATGCATACAGTAACTTCGGAAAACAGAAAAACAGTTACTATAACATGAATTGCTTGGGGAAAAATGCATTAAATAATAAATTAGATAACATAAGATGGTGGAAGATGAAATAAATGAAGGTCCATCTACTTTATCTGATCTAAAACATCTTGCCAAGTAATATAAAAACATATCAGTACAGCCTTTTATATGATATCGTATTTTTTCATGTGGTAAAAAAGGACCATAAGACCTTGCTTAAAGTTTGGAGAGGATATATATTCCACTTGAGCAATATTAACCTTCTATCTGGTAGCATAGCAAAGGCAATCACATTTTTCTAACTTTTATTAAAACAAGGACTGCAGTGTAATACCAAAAATTTAAAGGGTCACGAAACAAACACATTTTGTGAGATGTTGACAGTCATATATATGTCAAACATTGCTAATAACACTATTAGTACACATATATTTCACTAAAAAAGAAAAAAAAGTGGTTGTTTTTGCATTGTTTAGCTCTTCGCTCTTCTGGTTTAAAAAAAAATTTGAAGCAACGTCACAGCGATGAGATCATTGTGTAAATTCCAGCGTGGAGACTGGCTATCTGTACCGGCCGGTACAAAGTGACATCATTGAGTTTTCAGCACATCTGTTCATTAATTCATGAGAAAGACTTGGTTCAAACCAATCAGCATGCTCTATTGTGAACAAGATGCAACTTCCTTAATATGCATGATATAGCTTGTTTTACCTGTTACAGTGTTCAGGGATACACCACGTTGTCTTGCCAACTGTAATTCAAACAAGTGGAAGCAGAAGAATTGTTTGGAGACATGGGCTGTCAGTGTTGCACTTAAAAATCTGCCGCAACGATGATTTTGTTTCCATTTCCCTGCGATGAGAGCACAGTGTCTGCTAATACGCGACAAACATGTTTGTAAGGAACATTTTTTACCTGAGAGCTTTTTGCATCTGGATATGGTGTAATCCAAATTTACCACTCATTTTCTTTTTAAAAAAATATGCGTTTGCAGTTTGTGTTGATTGTCCTGTCTCTACAGATTTGGTAAGTGTTTGATCAATGTTCTTTGTTTACGTTTATTCAGATGGCAAAGTTAGTATCTACAGCAGTACTCTTTCAGTTTTTAAAGATATAGTCAAAATGATTTAGTTACTAAATTTACAGTAATATCACTACAATATGATGGACTGAAAATCAGCTGTTGTAGACATAATGAAACTCTCTTTTTCATGCAAACCCTTCCCTCTTTCGCCACTCGCCACTCTCACCTAAACAAAGCTGGACTTCACTTTCCTGAGGGGTGGGAGGGGGGTGTTTGATGGCCCTTTAAATTATGTGCTCAGGTTCTTTTTAAATGTGTCAGAATGAATTGTGAAGATTTCTGAAGTAAATCTTATTTATAGAAATACTTAACACTAGTAACAATGATGTAGAATGTATGTTTTTATATGAAAAAAAACCCAAAAAACTTTAAGATACAAAACTGCATATCAAATGAATATCGTCACCTTGGAATTATAAGGTTCTGTCTGCATTCTAAATGATTTTGAGATATTGAGCTTCAAGGTTTTTGCATTCCATAGCAAACACTATGCATGTAACAATTCTCTTTTTATACATTAATATGACAGAAATTTTTGCTTTCTATAACATTTATTTAATGTTTTAGATGCATAATTTTTTTGGTTCAAATTAAGAATACAAGGCTGTGCTAAATGTTTTGTCCAGTGCAGATGTTAATTTTATGTAATGAATATGATCATATTTATGAAAATATATGCTTTATGTAAATTATTGAATTATATTTATTGACTTATATGCCCCATTAATTAAAATAAGTATTTGCTCTTCAAGGCTTTATATTAAATTTAAAGACTTTAAAAGAAAACAGACAATGAGCAAATGAGTTGTTTAACAAACAATGAAAAAAATGTTTCACTATATATACAAATAAAAAAAATCAAATTTAATATATTACATTTGTTTAATAACTGTTTTTTTTCAACAATGTAAAATTTAACATTTCCTCCCAATTTCAAAACATGCTTCTAAATCATCACATTAACACACATCTTTTCAGTTTCAAGTTTTGTCTCAATTTTGTATGGTGCAGCATTATATACTCTGATTTTGTGTTTCTTTCTGGTCTTTCCTGCTGTCAACCGGCGAAAAAAACAAAGAAAGCTGATCCTGATTGGCCCTTGTGAGTGCATTCGAAATGCTGATTGACTCACAGGAAGAACCTTATAGAGCCAAGCTAGAGTTCGACTTTGTAGATAAAACCTTTTTTTTTTTTTAAATAAAAAGTCTTAAAATGTAAACAACTTATAAAAAAACATCCCATAATGTAAATAAGTTGTCATTTAATAAGAATGTGTCAATACCTCAATTTTGACAAAAATGTCAGATAGCACCTTATAATTCTAAGGTGATGATATGAAGAATTACATTCTTTTATTTGTTTATGTTATTTTTTTTCTCAGTGTCAGGAGAACTATAATCTGCACGAGACTTTAAATCTGGCAGACCAAATTAACTTCTCCTCTTATGATTTGAACTAATTTTACTATAGCTGACCATCATAATTGGTTAAGCATATGGGTTAATTCAATAATTAATACCCATAAAATGATTCAAACCAGTGTGACCTGATCCTTGTGTGCACAGCTGAGGGGATTACTGATACAAAAAATTGCTTGAGTTTTACGAATATTATGATACATTTTACATAATAAAATATGGAATGAAGAATTATTGTCTAGTAAATCACTAGTATCCAGGAACAAGAACAGAGGCTGCATACATGTTTGGATTTATTATCCATGACATTATCGATAACAAAACTGAATCCTGAGGGGGAAAAATACATTCACCTCAATTGTTCGGTAAAAGCTTTTTCAAGAGGTGCACTATTGTAGGAAAACAACCTTGGTTCCCTTCAAAATAATGAGCCCTCTATTTAGCAAAGAGAACCAATGGAAGTTTTCCCTATCCACTGCGTTCTATCCTAAAAGCACAAAATGACACCCTCAATTGCTCTTCAGAGAGCCCGCTTTGGCATAATGGTGTGATTATTTTGCTTGTGCCATCCTTTTGTTTCTTTCTTTTTTCTTCCACTAGTAGGCTGATCCAAGGCAAGAAACCATTTGATGTCAGTGAGCAGGCAGAAATATCCAGGCTTTCTGAGAACAACACTAACCTACAATCGCTCAATGCAGCAGCCTGTCAAACAGTAAAGGTGAGTTGAGGTCGAGATATGAGTGAGATGCCGTATTGCAATCTTCCCAACCATACTGTCACAATAACAACTTGATAAACATCTCGCCGGCCATGCTAACATTCTTGTAAAGTGTGAAAATGATGTAAGCAACCTGTGCTCGTTCAGTGCTGTTGATGGAGGCCCTGAGGTGCTTTTTGAGAGGACGGATGGAGGTGAGCAGTGAGCTGTGTTTTGTCAGCCATCGATTGCTGACATTCTGAGAAATCATCTGTTTTTTTTGGCGCTCAAGATTTTTGGCACTTTAAATCATCAATGAACCAACATGCCTTTACCAACATGTTCAAATCACTCTTGTTTTCCTTAGGGCTAAAAATTCAATGGAAGTATAGCATATTTATGAATGGCAGTAGTTTGATAAGGTGATATTTTTTCCCATTGAGTGCTTGGGGCTTGACTTTCTTATTTTTTTTTTTGAATGTTAAAAATATGATACATTAAGTAAAATGCATTCATGAGGGTTTGCCCTCCAGAGTGAGAGTTTTGAATAAAGGAAGGGTGTAGATGACCTCTGTGCCATATAGTGCCATCTTCAGCATTAAATATGAGCAGTGGTGGAAAGAGTACTGAAAAATCATACTTAAGTAAAAGTACCATTACTTGCCCAAAAATGTAGTGCAAGTAGAGTAAAAGTGTCTGTTGTAAATATTACTCAAAGTATGAGTAAAAAGTAGACCTTACAAAAGTACTCATGAGTAGTGAGTATTACGCCGTAAAAAGCTGATACATTTACATGTAATTTGTGGATGTGTGTAAACGTAACATTCTGTAGTGCATTTAAGTATTGCCCAGCAGACACACAACATTATTAGACATTAATATTAGGTTAGATTTAGGTTGTGATGTCAGGTGACCAAAATTCATTGTCTATCCAGCGTCTAAGTACAACATTATTTTGATGTCCAAAAACAATGTAAAATTATGTTGATATTTGGTTGATTTTAGGTTGTGTTAGAAAGTGACCAAAATCCAATCCATCTTAAACCAAGGACATATCAATGTCAAATACTGACATTTATTCGATAGACATCATATATAGAAACGTCTACGCAACATCAAGCTGTGACATCATTAGACGTTGATTTTAGGTTGGACGTTGGACATTGATGTCAGCTTGACATTGGGTTCTGATGTCAACCATATTTTTATTTCCAAACAAAATGCAACATCCCCATGATGTTTGGGTACAATGTCAATCTGACGTTACGTTGATGTCTTGTGTCTGCTGGGTGTTTAAGGCCAATTCGGGCATCATACAGTAAACATCCGTCACCTTCTTATCAATGACATGCATCTAAGTGAAGTTTATTTATAAACTAATTTCGAGAGGATCACATGCTTATGAATGCTAGCGGCTGGGCCCACATTATCCAAATTCACCACGCACCAATCAGACGATCCCTAAGCTACTACAAATACCCTGGGTTACGTATCTTCGCTTTGAAGAATCCCCCTTCCACCCCTACTCCTCCTCCTTCCTAGATGGGTGACACGGTGGCCCAGTGCTTAGCACTGTTGCCTCACAGCAAGAATGTCAATGGTTCTAGGCTTTACCAAACCAGCGGGCATTTCTGTGTGGAGTTTGCACGTTCTACCCGTGCTCACGTGGGTTTCCCCTGGGTTCTCCGGTTTCCTCCCACCGATTAAAAACATGCAACCTAAGTTATTGACTAATCAACACTACAGACTTGCTCCCTACCTAGTACTTATCTGGTTAAAGAAAAACTACTATATGCTCTTTAATCACTTTGACAGGGGAATTCTAAAGATCTACCTGAGCTCGATCTCCCCTCTCGCCTTGCAACGGGAGGGAGCCCCAGGCTCGAGGACCTTATGAGCTCAGGGCTCTCTCCCGGGACAGCATGCCAAACAAGCTTTTTAATAAATCATCAGCTAAGTGTGAACTCTTGAAACAGTCTTTGAGTCAATGCGTGTAAAGATTTTGCACATCTTCTTGGACACTTTTAACACTAGAACCGCCGGAGGTCACTGTATACCTAAAACTGCCAGTGCGGGTAAATTTTACCCAGCACAAATTTTGTTTAGATATTGCTAAAAAAAAAAAAAAAAAAAAAACATACTATTTCACCGTTTTTCACCACTGTTAACAAAAAGTGTCTAGACTCATGAAACTATTATTTCAGGATAACAAGATTATTTTAGAAGTGGGTTATAAGTAGGTTAAAATATTTAAATTTGAACCATCATACTCTGATGCATAACTTATTTGTCCAGATTCTCTATCATTCATTGCATTTTTAATAGCTTTACAAATCGCCATCTTTTAGTCATTGTGACTATTCATTTATTATAACCACTAATTCAGTGAGTGAAATTGAAAGACATTGGTGAGTAATTTCAAACATACGCAGTGCATAAATAATTTTTTTTTTTTTATAGTGGGTAAATTTGACCCACGCTGGTGCTTAAAGGTATAAATGTCCCACTTTTTAAATCTATTTTTATGTAAACAATTTTTAATATCTGGGAATTGTAAATAAGGCAATTCTAGTAAATGACTGGGAGGATTTAATGCTTTATTGAAGGGCTGTTATTGTCACGCTGGTAGACAAGGAGACAGAGATGGTTATCTAGTCACAAGTTTTATTCAAAGTAAGCAACAAAGGAATATCACACAGGTTGTATGAAAAGCAGATCTTGGGTGCCGGTGATATCGCTCACAGTACTGCTGGAGTGGAGCTGGTGTTAGAGCTGGGCAGTGCTTTGTTGTAGCACAGCAGGAAAAAAAAAAAAAAAAAACCCAGTCACACAGTTCAATGGGAATTGGAAGATTGTGGAGGACCACCACATAAGTCTCCGCCTTGCAAGTACGGTGAGAGTTAAGCATGGGTTAGCATCCTAAACCTCCGTTGATGGTAACAGGCATATAGAGCATGAGGGTGATTACAGATCTTCAGACAAAGTCAGATAGTAAAGTCACTTCCCTTTATCAGTGCGATGGATACAAAGGAGGAACATCCATGGAAGAAGAGAAGACGAAGGAGCTTGGGTGAAGACAACCATACGACTTCAATACCAGTCAAAGTGTGAACGGAGGAGGTGAGTGTTTATAGTGTCCAGGCTGATGATGAACAGGTGCAGATGGTTAATACTCGGGGGAAGGTTCTCGTGATTGGATGGGACTGGTATGAGGTGGTGGAACTGGATTGGGTGAGTAGGAACGAGCCGGGGATGTTACAGTTATGTACATTTGAATAACAGGGATGGGTTAAATTGACCCCATGGCGGTTCTAGTGTTAATGCTTCCAAACAGTTTGCTGCAATTATTAATCGCCCGTGTCTTTAGGTAGTTCATCATGATGCGATTTGCCTTCTATGTGCGGTTTGATCGGACAGGAATCTCAGGACTGATTTTTCTAATCCCCATAGACAGGAAAAAATAAAGTAGTGACTGCAGGTTGAAGTAATGTAGTGGAGTAAAAATACCGATACAGCACTAAAAATGTACTCAAGAGAAAGTAAAAGTACACATTTATAAAAATACTTAGTAAATTACAATTTTTGAGAAAAACTACACAATTACAGTAGTTTGAGTATTTGTAATTTGTTACTTTACACCACTGAATATGAGCAAGAAATCAGGTGAGCAAAAAGTGTCCATAACTTGAACCTACTGAAACCCTTCATTACATAGGGTACTTTGAAGGTACCAGTTTTTAGAACTTTGTATTGGAACAGTACAGCAGTCAAGATTATTCTGAATTATTTATTCTTAAGTGACTTTTGAACATTCTGGAACACAGAAAATCTTAATATTCATCAAGAACATCAATCAGGAAACCAAAACATTGTGCACATTGTATTAAATAACAATGGAGAAGTAAATATTGCTGTTCCTAGGGTAAGTTGCAATGATATAAAAGTTTCTTTGACAATGATTCTAAAAGTTTTGCATATTTATTTATTTATTTATTTATTAATTTATTTATTTTGCTTACACATTACAACATTATTAAAACAATCCCTGTTCACAATTATCCACTGAGAACTTGTCTGAAAACTACTCACATAATCGTCTTAACACATAAAATGCATACACATGACATTAGTTTTTTTCACAAATAATTTTTTGCTGTTTACAGAGACAATTACATTAAATTATGTTTTCAAAAATTAGGTGTTTCAGGTCCCCCCAAAAATGCTGTTGTTCTGTAAATAAACTGCCAAAGCAATATATTAAAAAGTTCAGATTTTTAGTTGAAAATTGTCATATCTAAATGCACTAGAATATATATTTATAGACCTCCAGACTACGACAGCATTAAAAAAGTATACAATGAGGAAAACCTCATTCACCATGGGCCAAGGTTTTATTGTTAAGGGAAAACAAAATACAAAACTACATAGCCCTGTGTGACATAGTATTTGGCCTCTAAACCTAATAACAGGTTGGGCCACCCTAAGCAGCAACAACTGCAATGCAATGAAGTAATTTCGATAACTTGCAATGAGTCTGTTACAGCACTATAAGGGACGTTTGGCCTACTCATCTTTGCAGAATTGTTGTAATTCAGCTACATTCAAGCTTGAACTGCCTTTTTTAACGTCATGCCACAGCATCTCAGTTGAATTCAGGTCAGGACTTTGACTAATGCCCAGTTCAGACTGCATGATTTTTAAAGTAGTCACGTCACAGATGTTTTCACACTGCATGACTATCTGGGGTAGCGTTTTGTTACTGCTTTGTTTGCACCGAAAGATGGATAGGGGGGTTTACACTGCATGACTTTGCAATAGGAAGAATCGCCGACAACTTTGTTGAAACTACGTCTTACAACCAAACATACGTGAGAAGTGAAATGGAAACAACGTAAGGTCAAGTCGTATATCTTTTGTTATTAACTACAGAATGAGAAAGAAGCCTTCAGTGGAGTAGAAAATCTTATTTTGCTCACCTGGCTTTTTGAAAGTTTTCATTTTTTTTCTTTTTCGACCCGGTTGTGGTATTGCTCAGATGACACGTCAGACAGACACAGGTGCTCCTGCCAAACTTACATAGTTTTTCCTCCATTTCTTGGGTCCAAATAAAGTGAAAATGAGCACTTTTAACTTCTCCCCCAACCTCCAACTGGCCTGCAGGTACCCATACCAGTAGATGCTGTTCTCTCGTTGGCTGTTAGCAATCGCCAATGTTATTTTCAATCAGAAAATGATTTCACACGGCATGATTTGAATCGCAGAGAGATCCAGATATTTAACATGCCAAATATCTCATGGGCATCGGCGACTCATCTGCGATTGTTTCAGATCGCATCTTTGATAGTGTATACTGTGTGATTGTTACTCACGTGAACGAGCACCGATTTGCCTGTGATTTCAGGCATTTGTCTGTGACTTCACAAAAACTGTCAGCGAGTCAAAATCGGGGATAAAATCATGCAGTCTGAACACGGTATGAGGCACTCCAAAGCCTTAATTTTGTTTTCGTCATCCATTCAGAAGTGGACTTGCTGGTGTGCTTTTGATCATTGTCCTGGTGCAGAAGCCAAGTTCAGCTTGATGTTACTAACATCATGATTGACAGACATTCTCCTTCAGGATATTTTGGTACACAGCAGAATTTATGGTCCTGAAGCAACAAAACAATGCCAAACATTACACTACCACCACAACATTTTACTGTTGGTATGGGGCTCTTTTTCTGAAATCCGTGTTACTTATATGTTACTTTTTTTTACATATTTGGACACACATTCCAAAAAGTTCAACTTTTTTCTCATCAGTCCACAGAGCATTTTCAACACAATCTCACAACAATTCGTAACTTTTTGATTTAGTGGCTAATTCGTATGAATTCGTACAAACTAATTAGTACAATTTAGTATGATTTGCTCATCCCCCAATGACGGTTGGGTTTAGGAGCCACGGCCTCCTTTTTAAAATCGTACAATTTCGTACAACTGAACTCGTACGAATTTGTACGAATTAGCCACTAAACTGACAAAACGTTAAATACTTACGTTTTCTTGTGAGATCAAGCTGGTATTTTCCCAAAAATCTTGGGGATCATCAAGATGTTTTCTTGCAAAACTGAGCCTTTATGGTTATTTTGCCCAGCAATTTCCCTCTTTGAACGCCTTATCTCAGGCAAGTTGTTGTTGTGTAGTTGTGTCAGGCAGGTCCTAAAACTATTGTGCATAAACCTAGAATACTAACTAAAACTTGATTTTAAGTTAAGGCCTCGTAGCAGTCAAAAAAATACAGATAACAAATGGGGGTGATATTTGATAGCAACCTGCCATTTGAAGGCCACATTACAATTGTTGCTAAACTATGACATGAACTATCAATAACTGATGCTGAAAAGTTTATTCAAGCGTTTATGATTGTAATGTGTTACTAGGTGACTGCCTTGTAGGCCTAATTAACAAACTTCAGCTGATTCAAAATGCAGTTGCGAGAGTGCTTTCTAGAACTAGAAGAGTTTTAGAAAGCACTCTAAATCTAGGAAATATGATCACTCTAAGGAATATGATCAGACCACTCGTTTTTTCATCATTGCATTTGCTATTAAGCATTGTATATATATATATATATATATATATATATATATATATATATATATATATATATATATATATATATATATATATTAATTTAATTGACTACCCACAAAGGCTTAGCTTCCCGGTATTTTAGTAAGCTCCTGGTGTATTACAGGCCATCACATTCATTATAATCAATTCATTCTGGACAATTGATTATTCCTAGAATATCAAAATTGATTGTAAGTGGTAGATCTTTCTGATTTGTCACCTTAACTCTGGAACAGCCCTCCCAGCACAGTTCGGGAGGCAGACACACTCTGTTGGTTTAAATTGAGACTATAAAGACAAATCTCTTTGCATTAGCATATACAGTACTTAAAACATAAACACATACAGTACCGTTGAAATCCAAATCTCCACACCTCTGATGACAAGACATTTTGCGCAGAGGAGAACTAGACACTCTGGCTGAGTTTGATTTTTCCCCAAGGTTTCTTCTTCACATCCGTCAATTGGTGGAGTTTTGGTTTCTTGCCAGTGTCGGCTCTGGCTTGCTTGGATGGAGATGTGCTTCGGTGGAGCTTTCAAAAGTAACATTTATACTAAACTTAACTTAACGGTTTCAGACTTGATTGGAATCGGACATTACCTCCCAATCAAGACTCGAATATATATGTATCTCTCTCTCTCTCTATCTCTCTCTCTCTCTCTCTCTCTATACTGTATATATATATATATATATATATATATATATATATATATATATATATATATATATATATATATATACACATTTTTTTTTTTTTAACACATCTATAGTTATGCGGTGGCACAGAGTTAGGCCTCTTTCTTTACTTCACACAGAAACAGCAACGCGTGGGGCATGACATCACTTTGTTGCAGAGACGCTATTGGTTAAATGCCGGCAAAGTAGAACATGGAAGCAGCTTGAAGCGGAAAGCGCGAGTATGTCTGCGGTCTGGAGGTATTATAAAGCTGATGACGACAACATTGCCATAGAAACTGTGAAATATGTAAACTTGGGATTGCCTGCTGGGTGTTTTAAGTTGAGGTGCTATTTGTTTTTATATTATATTTTCTTATATTTACTGTTGTACTAAAGTCCAAAAGTGAAGAATTTGTGTTATTACTTCAATAGGTAGTTCAAACTACCTCACAGAAGTGCTCTGTTTGTTAACAGAGTAGTTAAATGTTAAAATAAGGTGAATTAAATAAAAAAAATAAGGAACATCCTGGATCTGTTTCTTTGCTCTTTATTCTTTTTTATGTATTATAGAAGTATCGGATCAGGTTTCGGTATCGGTACATACTCAAAATCAACTGATCAAAAACCTGATCAGGACATCCCTAATTATTATGTTTTTGTATATATCTTTTCTTCATCTATTAAACTACTTTGAAAAAAAAAAACACTATATAAATACAGATAAATTGAATTGAATTATATTGAATATAATTAATATGTAAAATATGCTAAAACAGCACAGAATCATATCAATACAATTCAAAAATCCATATGACTAATTTTTATATTGTCACAAAGCCAATCTAAAATATCTCAGACTTTTGGCAGATACTGTTTATTCACTGGACGTGTTGTCCACTGCATGCTGGAATCTGTGATGGTATTTTAAAAACACAAACCACTTTCTTGGTAGCCTAACTGTCTTCACCTGCTAAGTTTGGCTACTAGACCATAATTATTTTATTTATTTATTTATTTTTTCAATTATTATTTTAGTATATTTTTTTATCCCACACTCCAGCATAAATCACTCAGAACTCTACCCCTCCTTCGTGATATATGTTTTGCCTCAGATAGTGTTCTCTATTTCTACTTTCTCTCTTTCTCATCTGTAATACTATCACACAATGTCTTGGTCTTTCTAGCTCTCAGTTTCAGTCTTTCATCTCAATCTCTCAGCTGTTTCTGACAGTATGTGCTCATGCTAGCTGTATGTAAGGGGTGGCCACGCATAATTAGGCCTCTCATAACTACCACTGTATTGCAGTTAAACATAGAAATCCCTCGGGCGATGAGGGAGGCATTGTGAGGTGACAAAACATTAACTATTATGTCCAGATGGGGGCGATGTGGCTCTGCTTTGATCACACAAACCTCTGACTTGCCTTTTCTGTCCTTTTGGTTTTCTCTGCAGTGATCAGTTAAACATAGAGGAGAGAGATGAAAGAGATGAGAAGGGCAAGAGCGAGCGAGAGGGAAAAATCTGATGGTAATCAGTGATTGTGCATGAAATTCTCAAATCCGTACTGGAAATCCTAGAAGAACAAGTTATGTACACCATTTTGAAAATGCTTTCACCTTCAGGCCAGACTTGTCCATTTCATTACCAGAGGGAAAAAAGGGGGTTATAAATTTTGTATATGTACTAAACAGACATGTGTATGTGGGTTGTGTTCAACTTGATTTTTTGCAACCCTGATGTTTGCGCTATATTTTGCCAAGAAAGTGCAAAAACCTGTAAAACAAAATGGATAATAACAAAACGTGATTAATTGTATCTTCCATTAGGAATTTTAATCATAGTTGCGTTGAATAAAATGTTATTTTCAAGCATTGCATTATGGCGCCCTGATCTCTGTTTTGTGCCCTGCAGGCACAGAATGTCAACATGACGTCATATTGACGTTGTACCCCAACCTCATGGAGACGTTGGATTTTGTTTGGAAATGAAAATCGGGTTGACGTCAGGCCGATGTCCAACATCTAACCTAAAATCAATCAAATGTCAACATCTAATCATGTTACATCTTGATGTTGTGTGGATGTTACCACTATGACATCTATCAGATGTTGGATTTTCCAACACAACCTAAAATCAACCAAATATCAATGTAATTTGATGTCTTTATATAGTTGTCCTTAGAGGCTGGCCAGACATTGAATTTTGGTCACCGGACGTCATGACCTAAATCTAACCTAATATTACGTCTTATGATGTTGTGTGCCTGCTGGGTGAGTTTTTGTTTCTGAAAAATGTATTGTTTAACAAAATATCTTTTATTGAGAGTTTAGCAGACTTAAATGTTTTTTTTAAGAAATGAAATAGATCGTACTAATTTGGTCAGTAAAAGTTACTTGGTTAAACTTTTCAGCATCAAAATTGGCGAAGCAGAGATCCGATTGCCGAGCAGAGAGTTCCTAATGCAAATTGTAATAAATAAATGAACAATTAAATACATTTTATATGAATTTTCCCAGAGATGGGTTGCGCCTGGAAGGGCATCCGCTGTGTAAAAACGTGCTGGATAAGTTGGTGGTTCATTCCGCTGTGGCAACCCCAGATTAATAAAGGGACTAAGCCGAAAAGAAAATGAATGAATGAATGAATGAATATATATGAATAGTAATTATTTTTATGCAGTATTCATATTCATTGGTGGCTTTTATTTTATTTTTTAGACATTCCTTTTTCAGTATATTATTGACATCGTGTTAATAATATTCTATTGTTGTTTATTTGTTCATTTGTTTTTATTAATTAATTGAGTTAATTGTTAGTTGTACTATTAATTATTTTATTTTTAAAATGGTTTTAAAAACTTTTTTCCACTCACTTCAGTGGGGTCATTAGATGCCAGTTTGAAAACCACAAATAGCTGCTAATAAAATAAAGTACATAATTAATGCCATCAAACATCATTTGAAAATTACCACAAAGAACATGTAGGTCTAAATCACAACTTATCTGTCTAAATTAAATGTTGTGTTTTGTTACTCATCGTTAGGTAATTTGTTAACAGCTGTAGCAATGAGCAATCCATCTGTTACAGTATGTATAAATCAATGTTAACATCTCCTAAAATATAGTCTGTATTAAAAAATAACATAAATAAGTACTTTAGAATTAATTGTATTTTAGTGGCAGTCTATGCTAACTATGTGGTTATTATTTTTCATATTATCATATGAACATATCATATTAACATAACAACAGCTACGGAGCTTATTATTAAATTCAATCAATTCATCTTTATTTCTATTGCACTTTTACAATGTAGATTGTGTCAAAGCAGCTTAACATAGAAGTTCTAGTAAATTGAAAATGTGTCAGTCCAGTTTTCAGAGTTGAATTTTAATTCAGTTCTGCGTGGTTTAAATTTCACTGCTGAAAGTCCAAACACTGAAGAGCAAATCCATCGATGCCCAGCTCCACAAGTCCCCACCAAGCAAGCCAGTGGCGACAACAGTGGCGAGGAACAAACTTCACCAATTGACAAAGTGAAAAAGAAAAAACCTAGAGAGAAACCAGGCTCAGTTGGGTACAACCATTTATCCTCTGGCCAAACTTCTTGTGCAGAGCTGCAGTCTAGGCGAAGAATTCTGGACGTCCATCGTGGAGAACTGCAGGTTCAGGCTGGCCCACAGGATCAATGCGGAGACTCAGGAATCAGTCTCACACTCTCCACTCCTCCATGACCACCACATCAACAGCTCAGGATATGGTCTGGTCCAGGATTATGGACACCTTGCCATCATTTCTTCACAGTTCTTGAATCACATCAATGGTGCTGCATAATTTCTAGGGGCCTCGGGATGTGTATTCCCAGGTGGAAATAGAGAATAAAGAAAATAATTAGCATAGCTGCTGTTCATACTGTATTTAAACGAGATGCAAAAATGAAGCATTATAAATGACAATAGCAGTTATATAAACAAACATAGAAACAAACATGTAAAGCATACGAGTATTTCCAACAAAATGTCTGATGTATTAAGACAGGAGGAGTGTGTCCTACAGGTGGTTGTCAAGCCCACTCACTTGCATGGAGCACACTCATGCATCATACCGTTATGTGATGCATTGTGTGTATGCTTTACTAAAAAGATAGGTATTTAATCTAGTTTTGAACTGAGAGAGTGTGTCTGAGCCTCGGACATTATCAGGAAGGCTGTTCCAGAGTTTAGGAGCCATAAATGAGGAGGCTCGACCTCCTTTAGTGGACTTTGCTATTCTAGGTACTACCAGAAGCCCTGAGTTTTGAGATCTTAAAGAGCAGGTTGGATTGTAGCGAGACAGAAGGTTGGTTAAAAAAACAGGAGCTAGATTATTTGAAGCTTTATAGGTAAGAAGCAATATTTTATAATCAATATGAACTTAACAGGCAGCCAATGTAAATAGGTTAAAATTGGGGTAATATGGTCATATTTTCTAGACCTGGTAAGAACTCTGGCAGCTGCATTTTGCACTAACTGAAGTTTATTAAAGAGGATGCTGGGCAACCAGTGAACAGAGCATTACAGTAAATATTATGTAGTTTTATTGTAGGTAAATCATACGAAATGTAACATTAGCCCTGTTCAATGTAAAATAACTCAAGGTATATTTATAACAAACTGTGATAATAACAACAATAACACATTTCTATCCTAAATATAACCCTATAGAAAGTACTTTTTTGGTACAAGGACACAGTAAAATGGAACATAAGCAATGTCTCCTTTTTCATATTCTTTCTTTGAGAGAGTATTGGCATTTTATGAGATGTGGCATTTATTTGAGATTTGGCATTTAAATGAGATGTGTCTTTTTTCTCCCTTCAGTGCTAATTTTTCTAATTTTTCAGTGCTAGTATTTTCATTTAATTGAAAAACATTTATAAAAATGACTGAGACAACATCAATATTAAAATGATCATTGCTGCAGCATGCATAGAAACAGGAATTGTGAGAAAAAAGACTTCATAGAAGAACCAGGAAGGAAAAAAAAACATGAAAGCTGCATTAATTGTTTATTTTTAGTAAAAAAAAAAAAAAAAAAAAAACATATGCTCTGATTAGCAGTGATCACAGGACTTTCATATGTAATTGCTGCAATCAGCCACACTCACGTAATAAAGGCACCAACAGAGAATGAATTCGCTTCAACAGAAATCATTTAATTCTGTCAGCGTGCAATTAATCTGTGATGCACAAATGCCTTTGACCAATGTAATCACGAGGTAATGCAAGTAAGACTTCAGGCTCAAGCTGTGTATGATGAAGGGCCACCACACTTTGCTTGCAGTGAAGAGAGATGCGGTTTCACCTGCAGCCTGTTTGCTTGACCGGATATAATCTTTTATTCATTCAACTCTTATGTGACAGTGGGAAACCCACTCAGAATCTGGCTGCTCACATCAATCAACATCCTTCAGTGAGCAAGAGAGGAGACGTGGTGATTGCTGCATTGCTTCATATAATCTGTAACAGAACAGGCCATCAGTGTGTTTAAAGCTTGACGCCATTATTTGGATTTATAAAATGTCACAGTATTACGCATCTTGGGCTGCATGTTGGTAGAGTGGGTAGCACGTTCGCCTTACAGCAAGAAGGTCACTGGTTCAAGCCTCGGCGGGTCATTTAGTGTTTCTGTGTGGAGTTTACATGTTCTCCCCATGTTCGTGTGTGTTTCCTCCGGGTGCTTCGGTTTCCCCCACAAGTCCAAAGACATGTGGGATAGGTGTAGTGAATGAGTGTGTATGGATGTTTCCCGGTGATGGGTTGCAGCTGGAAGGGCATCCGCTGCGTAAAATATATGCTGGATAAGTTGATGGTTCATTCCGCTGTGGCGACCCCAGATTAATAAAGGGACTAAGCCAAAAAGAAAATGAATGAATCATGCATCTTGCCTTATGTGGCGACTTTGAAGTAATATTATTGAAGACATTGATTTGCTTTTACCAGCTGATTCTGACTCACTAATGTAGATTAGTGTCCAGCACTTTAAGACCTTTTTTGTTCCGCACGGTTTATATATTTGATTTGTGTCTAATTGTTTTATTTTGTGGCAAGTAGCCGTGTAATGAGTGGATTTTTGCAGAATAAATCCGCGGTCACACTGGACTTTTCCCTCCATAGACTTCCATTCATACGCACGCGAATGTGTCAGACCGGAAACGCAGGGTCATGTACATTTACTTATTACTCGGCTATCTGGAATACTCATTTCTGATTAGTTAGTCACGGCATTCCAAAGTATGCTATCCAGAGATAACAACTGCTAAATGACAGAAGCTTATCCGGGAACTTTGATTCACCTTGACCGACAGTGACTATGTCCAATTCCATATACTTACTGTCACACAAGGAAGACAAAGATGAATAAATCTTTAAGGGTATTTTTTTTTATGCAATGCAACAACAGCTGAGAGATGAAGCAGGTAAGTGGTGTAGTAGAGAATCTCACACAGTTCAAATGGTAAGTTTCAGATCTTCGGTAATACACCAGTTATATATAACTTTAGTCACTTCCCTTAAGCAGGTGCATTTGCATCCAAAGGGGAGTGAGGACATCCACGGAAGAGCACAGGAGGAATAGGGAGAGCCAATGAGGAAAACCATCTGACTTCGATTCCAGCCGGTGAGTGAATGAATGAGGTGAGTCTTTATAGTGCATGGGTGATCAATTCAATTCAATTCACCCTTATTTGTATAGCGCCTTTACAATATAGATTTTGTCAAAGCAGCTTCACATAGAAGATTATAGTAAATTGAAACAGTGTCAGTTCAGTTTTCAGTATTTAGGTTCAGTTCAGTTTAGCTCAGTTCAGTGTGGTCTAATAATCACTACTGAGAGTCCAAACACTGAAGAGCAAATCCATCGATGCGCAGCTCTACAGATCCCGAACCATGCAAGCCAGTGGCGACAGCGGCGAGGAAAAAACTTCACCAATTGGCGAAAGTGAAGAAAAAACCTTGAGAGAACCTTGAGAGAAACCACGCTCAGTTGGGCCCGACCATTTCTCCTATGGCCAAACTTCTTGTGCAGAGCTGCAGTCTAGGCGCCGGAGGCTGGAGAATGCTGGACCTCAGCGAAGATTGGTCTGTCCCTGGAGCGTCACCGGAATCAGTCTCATGCTCTCCACTCCTCCATGACCACCACAGCAGCTTCCCAGGATACCGCCTGGTACAGGATTATGAAAACCTTGGGATCATCTCGTCGCTGGTCTTGGATCGCATCAGTGGCGCTGCATAGTCTCTGAGGGCCTCGGGATGAGTATCCCCAGGTGGGAATAGAGAATAAAGAGAATAATTAGCGTAGCTGCTGTTCATAGTGTATATAAATGAGATGCAAAAACCTGTGTGGGGCACATTCATGTATCATACCGCTAATTGATGCACTGATTGTATGCTTTGCTAAAAAGATATGTTTTTAATCTAGTTTTGAAGAGCGAGAGTGTGTCTGAGCCTCGGACATTATCAGGAAGGCTATTCCAGAGTTTAGGAGCCATAAAGGAGAAGGCTTGAACTCCTTTACTCGACTTTGCAATTCTAGGTACTACCAGAAGCCCTGAATTTTGAGATCTTAAGGAGCGGGTTGGAGGGTGTAACACTTACGTCCACATTCATAAGTATTTGCCTGTCTGTAACATCCTGATTTTAAATTCTGCAACTGACTCAAAATATTCTACCAGTGGGGTAATACAAGTAATCTTATATATACAAAAAAACAAGATTATTTTGCTTACCCCATCGGCAGATTAATTTGCGTGTTTTTTTTTTTTTTTAAACTTACTTAATATCAGCATATTATTTCTGTAAACAAGACATTATGTTTTGCTTGCCTAGAAAATGCTTCTTGATTTAAGAATTTTTAGATATTTGGACTAGAAACAAGAAAAAATCAAAGTAAGAAAAGCATTTTTTGAAATATCTGTAATTCTGATTCTGAAATATGTGTAAGAACCAACATGGTATTTTGTATCTTTTTGATTTAGTGGCTAATTCGTATGAATTTGTACGATCTCATTTGTACAATTTAGTACAATTTGCTCATCCCACAATGACGATTAGGTTTAGGGGTGGAGTTGGGTGCCATGCCTCCTTTTGAATTTCCTTTACAAATTTGTACGAATTAGCCACTAAACTGACAAATTGTAAAATAGTTACGATTCCTCGTGAGATCAGCCTGGTGAGAAAACATATTTTGTCATTTAAATAGCTCAGTAATTATAGTATTATTTGATCTGTGTATGATGGGTGTGGGCATGACGTGTATCAGCGATGATCTGCTAGATTTACATAATGTAAATTCACCAATTAATCTTGAAATAGATGGACGTGGCTGTTTAACTAGCAAAAGTAGGCAATTCACTCACTCATTGACTTACCTTGTTTCAGCTTATTTCCTGACTTATCAGGGATCACAACACAGATGGAACCACCAATTACTCATGCATATGTTTTACCAGGGGATACCCTTCCTGCCACAATTCAGCCCTGAGAGTAAAACCCACAGTGCTGAGAAACACCCACATACTCTTCCATTCACAAACAATAAACAATTTAGTTTAACCAATTTACTTATACTGCATGACTCTGGACTGTGGTGGTGACCGAAGAATCTGGAGGAAACCCAAGCAGACACTAAAAAAACATGTAAACTCTAAACAGAAAGGCCTCCTGGTCCAGCCGGGACTCAAACCAGCAACCTCTGAGGGAACCATGCACTTAACCACCCTGTTACCCATGCATTTTACAAACTATATTTTTTGGTAATGTGAATTTTAATGTCGCCCGGCGCAATAAGGTACAAGACGTGTTTGGCGTGATTTGTTGCTATTTTCAGACCAGCGCAACCCTAATTTTCATGTTTCCCACCACATTGTTTAAATAGAAAATCCATTTGCGCCACTTTGTGAACTCATGAGTGTGCCGGTCTAAAAAGAAGGTGTGTTAAGGCACAATGTTACCTCGTTGCTATTTTGAGGAACTGAAATAGACCACGCCCTTGACAAACTAAAAGCTGGTCTAAAGTTCACAACAGATCATGCTAGTTATGCACCTATGAAGGTTCATACACTTAATACACACAGGATGTACAGCAATACACAAATATATTTACATATAAAAAAATAATAATAAAAATTAAAGATTAAAATGTTAATGTCAAAATGTCAATTATTGTTATTGTTATAATACATGTTATTATTTTCTACATAAATATAAAACCACAACCTCCATGTCTTCTTCACCTCAGTTGGCTTTTTTCAGTTTATTCATGACAATTTGCGTATGTATAATGCTATTATAATTGACAGTATTATTTATTATATGTTATTATATGTTTTTCGACCACACATTGTTATTATTGTTCATTTATTCATTTGCTGGAAATTAGAACTGAATTTAGAAATAGTTTTGAAACAAATCTTTGTGCTTTACAAACTAAATTAAATATGTAGGCTAATGGATGTCTTAAGTGGAGTGAGTGCAACAGTGTTTTCTTATCCACAAAAGTAAAGGAGTAAAGTAAAGAGAAAGTAAAGAGGCCGAATGGAGGACACTCATTCTTTATCCTTGTGCAGATGGTCTGTTCAACTGTTTTCTCACTAGTGAAGCATACAGTTTTTCCACCTACAAAGTCCGTCATGTAAATAGCAAATGCGCCATGGTGTGACGCAACTGACTCTTAAAGGGAATGAAAGATAAGACTCTGATTGATTTAATGCACATTATGCTAAAAACGCACCCATAAATCATTAAGAGAATAAGCACAACCCTTTTAGATCTTGCGCCAGGATACAAATCATATTTTTTCATTCTTAAAATAGCAAAAGTGGATTCGGACACGCCCTTAATGCTTCTGCGCCATGCGCTTTAGACTTTGTGCCTCGATTGTTAAAATAGAGCCCAAAGTGACTGAAAACACTGATAAATTGTGATCTGACAAGTGCTGCATGTAACAAATGGGTCGGAGTGATAACAGGGCTTGTATCCACATGCAGTTTATTTAATGGTCACACAGGCAGGATCAAGACCAGGAGCAAAACAGTGGCAAAAGGGGTAATCCACAAACAAAATCCAAAGAACAGGCAAAGGTCAGGGCAGGCAACAAACATTTAGAACAAAAATCCAACAATCTAAAACACAAAAGGCTAGAACAGGAACAAGGAAACACTAGGAATTTGTTTTAATACATTTTCACTACAGTGAAACAAGACTGAGCAAAGACATGCGTGAAAGTGGTGCTTATATGTTGTGTGTAATCAGTGTAAATGATCTGCAGCTGTGTGTGTAATTAAAGTTCATGAACCTCAGGTGTGAGGTGCTGAAGATTCGGGGATGTGTAGTATGGTTCAGTGGCAGATGTGATGTGTAAAGTGCCCTCTAATGTGTCTGGTGGGCACTCAACTTAGTGCCTGTGACATAGGGCATGCCTTTTTCTGGCCCAGCGCGAATCATAAAAGGTTAATTAAAAACTTTGACCTAACTGAAATCTATTTACTCTGGGAGAAAAAAAAAAATCAGCCCAGTTTTTGACTATTCACATTTAAATCAAATTTGTTTAACCCCTATAGAGACATACATCATATTCCAGAATAAGTTTTCCATGGTTAGGTTGCTCTTTAAGTTACTTGTGTATTTTATTTTTTTTATTTATTTTTTTATTTATTTATTTTTAGAAGGGTCAAAAAAGAGAGCACTTAGCAATAAACTGAGATGAATATAATGGACAACTGCAAGCAGTGTAATGCAATCTACAGTATACCAGTTAAGACCACACAAAGATTTCTTGGAAGAGATAAATGATATGGTGTCCTTGATTTGAGAAGGATGATACATGGCAGGTATGAGTGATTATATAAAAGACCTGGCAGCTGGAGCAGAGAATGTGGAGAGTCTGTTAAAGACATGACAATAATACTAATATATTTTATGGGGCATGATGTAATTATTTTTAGCCTCGTAAAAATTTTAATTGACATATAATTTACATGTCACATGTAACACAGTTTTATACTTTTTGGTGTTTTCTATTGTTTTTGGCATTAACAAGGTTTTGATTTTATCATTATGTGTTGCACTAATAGGTGATTTTTGTTATGCTGGTTGAAAGTCTCTTCATATCCTGATAGCAATCATTCAATTAAGTGGTCCAAATGTATTTATTATATGCATTGTAATATTCTATGGGGCAACCCAGTGGCGCAGTAGGTAGTGCTGTTGCCTCACAGCAAGAACGTCGCTGGGTCGCAGGTTCGAACCTCGGCTGGGCTGGGTCAGTTGGCGTTTCTGTGTGGAGTTTGCATGTTCTCCCTGGGTTTGCGTGGGTTTCCTCCGGGTGCTCCGGTTTCCCCCACAGTCCAAAGACATGCAGTACAGGTGAATTGGGTAAGCTAAATTGTCCATAGTGTATGAGTGTGAATGTGTGTGTGGAAGTTCCCAGAGATGGGTTGCGGCTGGAAGGGCATCCGCTGCGTAAAATCGTGCTGGATAAGTTGGCGGTTCATTCCGCTGTGGCGACCCCGCAAGGGACAAAGCCGACAAGAAAATGAATGAATGAATGAATAATATTCTATGGAAGGTGTAGGACCAATGAAAGCATGTCCAATAAAAATATTTGGTTCAAATGTTACGATAGGCTGTCATACTTGCCTGTCACACAAAACAAATTATGTCATTGGTGTGTTCAAGGACACGGTTTATAGAGTATAGCGGAGCGCGGGGCACAAAGTAACGTGGGGTTAAATGTAACACAGAATTTTAAGGTATTTGCTCAGGGTTAATCATGGCATGCTTCCGAGCTTTTTACCACAGTGTCGGCAGACGTCTTCCTGCCAATTATTGAAAATTTTCGGCAAAATTTGGATGAGAAACACAGGAGAAACCATTTTTGCAGCATATAAGTATTTTTTATTACAGTCGATATTTTTTTATTTAAAAAAAATCGGTGAAAGTATGAACGTAAAATTTTATATTGCTGTGATCACCGTCTTCTAGGCTAAATGATGAAACCATTTTGAAAGATGTATAAAACACACAGTGACTGCTAGCCAGTTTTGAGTAAAACATGACACAGCGGGGCTAGTTGCAACAGGGTGTTACAATTAAGCCATAATTTTTTTTTATTTTGAGTGTAACGTTGAGAACTTTTTAAATAAAAATGTTTTTTTTTAATAGAAAATATTGTTTTAATAGAAAAAAAATATTTTATTGCTAAAAATGCAAATAAATGCATTGTAAAATAATGGATAAATGGATAATAATGCAAATAAATTCAAAATTGTTTTTCCAATAAACAAAAAAATAAATAAACATTGTGCTATGTAGAATAAAAAAGAAATGAGTTAATTACTGAGGAAATACAGCTACTATTTAAAGTACACTAATTTTAAATTAACTGTGTAAAATCTGACTTTATAAGCATGTGTTACAACTAACCCTCTGTCTGTTACAACTTGCCCCGCAGGTGGGGTAAATACTGTAGTAACATTTATACTCCTGGCGCTTTTGGCAATACTGCACAGAAACCATAGGTCTGGCGATCATAATTCCCGTGCTCATTTGTAGGAGAGGCTTGTGTGTTGTTGGTAAAAAAAATATGGTTTGTCTAACCCCATTACTTTGTTCATTATTTGACCAAAACCAAAAAGTGTTACTTTGTGCCCCGCTCTCCCCTAACAAGCAAGAAGGGTGGTTGGATAGTCCTGTATTGCACGAAAAGTAGGGGAAACGGTCCCAAAATTGACGAAAATTGGAGGGTTATGGGACATCGCGGGCAGGCGGGCGTACCTTTACAATACCGCCCAAATATCCACTACCCGCCTATGATATTTTTTACCAGCAAACTTGGATTCAAAACCACCCAATCTGGCAACACTGGGAGGGGCGGAGCTTTTGGGCGCACATGTTGGATAACTTTATTTATTTCGGATTGTGAAAGCGAAATTCTCCTATGAGAGTGATTATAGCGCCTCCCGATGGAGAATGCGGTAATACTCACAGCAGGTATTATTTGATAGTCATTTATTTCACAGATTTGACAACCATTAAACGTCATCTGGGAAACAGGTTGAATTTCCGCTTAGTAAAAAAAACATTAGTGCTCCATTTGGGACGACACTACAAACATGTACTATGCTGTTGAGTGTGTAAGTGCATAAGTACATAGTGCATGAGTGCATAGTGTATAGTGTGCCATTTGGGACGCAGCTATAGTCTTTAATTTCTATCAGGCTAAAACTAGCATTTTCCAAGATCTCCTATTGCACTTTTAAAGGGTGTAGTCAGTGGTGTAGTCGGGGCTATATGCACATACTGTATAGTCTGTATGCCTACTTTTTTCCACGAGCTGTTTGAGTATTATGACTTCTGAGGATTAATAATTGCGTATATCCTCGATATACTCACTTGTTTTGCTGATTAAACTTCTCTAATTTATGTGTACTGTATTAGCACCTTTAACTGTATACCAAATGTTATTTTTAACTTGCATCTTAATTTGTTGCAATTGGTGCATTTTTGTTTAAATTGCGCCATTTCCCGCCCCCTAATGACCGCAGCAGCTGTGAGAACATTTTGTAAGAGTTTTTCGAAGACGACGACAAGTCAACTGAATAATGTCTCGCTGAAACGTTCAGGTAAAATTATAAAACAGCATGGGTGTCGATTTAGCCCCACTATATTTCTATTCAGCCCCCCTAAAACCTTTGCTATTACGTCACCAATTATGCAGAAATCACTTTTAAAGGGAGTTTTAACACGTTTGTGTGGCAGGAGTCTGTAAATATGACTAGATTATAATGTTAAAAATGTATTATTTTATTTTTTATAATCACACTTCATTAAAAAAAAATTACATTCTTTATGCACGTCATCAGAGGGGAAAGCCCCGCCCATTCATGGCGATCTTTTCCTCATCATTAGCATAGGATGTTAGTCTTTGTTTTTGAATCTTCCACTATGCTGATACATAGGCATTTGTAGATCTACTCTCTTTTGAAAAGAGAGCTGGGAGCACAATCTCATTTCAATGTAAAGTGACAGTCATCAAAATGGCACAATTGGGATCAAGGCCTAAATGGGGCAGTTTAAAAGAGTTATAAACATTATTTGTGGGATATTTTGAGCTGAAACTTCACATACACACTCTAGGGACATCAGAGTCATATTTTACATCTTGTAAAAAGGAGCATAATTGGTCATCTTTAAGATTAGCACAAAAGACAATTTAAAGTCCTATTTGAGACAGAGCATTCAGACTGAGATAAAGCAACAATTTTTTTGGAGTCTATATAAAGCTACACATTTTAGCTAGGCTTGGCAGGTACACCAACATGTATATACCAAATGCACCAACATAGAATTGTGACAAACATCACCATATATTTATTGTTTGCTTCTGACAGTTTTGCTTGTTATTTTCTTCCTTTTTTTTTGATGGTTTTGTGTTTAGAATATGAAAGATGAATTGGGTTACTGCTGTGCTCGAAGGCAAGTGCCCTACTTTTGCCACTGTAACCTTGCAGACTCGCTGGCTCTCTGACAGGCCTCTTAGGAGATTTCAGGTCTTTAGGTGAAACGTTGGTCATGTGTCCGCAAGCCCCATCGGAATAACCTCTAAACAATGGCAAATGCTTTTTCTTTAAGCAAGCCGTAAGGCGGTTATTAAATATATAGAGTTCAAGTCAGAATCATTAACCCTCCTGAATTATTAGCCACTTGTATATTTTTTTCCTGTAGTTCTGTTTAATGGAAATACATTTTTTTCAACACATTTATAAACATAATATTTTTACTAACTGATATCTAATAACTCTAATAATGTTCAGCTAAAAGTGCTATTTAAAGGCTTAACTAGGTTAATTATTATTATTATTATTATACTGAAAAATTTTCAGTTTAACCACTGTATATATACAGTTGAAGTCAGAATTATTAGCCCCCCTGAATTATTAACCCCCTGTTTATTTTTTCCCTCAATTTCTGTTTAACGGAGAGAAGATTTTTTTCAGTACATTTCTAAACATAATAGTTTTAATAACTCATTTCTAATAACTGATTTATTTTATCTTTGCCATGAAGACAGTAAATAATATTTTACTAGATATTTTTCAAGACACAGCTTAAAGTGACATTTAAAGGCTTACCTATTTAATCAGGTGAACTAGGCAGGTTAGGGTAATTAGGCAAGTTATTGCATAAAGAAGGTTTGTTTTGTAGACTATTGAAAAAAATATATAGCTTAAAGGGGCTAATAATTTTGACCTTAAAATGGATTTAAAAAAATTAAAAACTGCTTTTATTCTAGCCAAAATAAAACAAATAAGACTTTCTTCAGAAGAAAAAATATTATCAGACATACTTTGAAAATGTCCTTGCTCTGTTAAACATAATTTGGGAAATATTTAAAAAAAGAAGAAAAAAAATCACAGGAGGGCTAAGAATTGTATTTCGACTGTAACATCAGTGGATTGTAGATTTGAAAATACATTAACTTATCTACTGACATTGTATACAATTGTTATTATAATCTGGATTATGTTATGCTACCTATGTTACTTATGGACAAGCAAATTAGAGGAAGATAAAAATGTACAAAGTTCTCTTGGAAAATTTCTAATTTTTTGTTTTATTGAGAGGCAGTCTATTCTAGGTAAATGTAGCCAATTATATGATTGGTCATATTTGCATATGAACAAAAAATGCAATGCCCCAAAACAAACTAATTAATGTATAATAATATAACCTTTTGGGACCCTTCCTCTCTCATTTTCAGTGCATTTAAACAGCCTCTACAGTCAGGGCCATTTGTTAAACATGACAATAAAGCTTTGAACTTATAGGGGGAAATTATGCAAAAAAGATTCTACTTTGAAGTCATGCAGACTGGGCCTATTATACAATTATCATAGCTATTCTGGTTGTAATCATTATGAGAGACAAGAGAGATTAAAAAATAGAATGAGAAAGCCAGTGAGAAAAATGGTTAATAATAGAAAAGAAATGAAAGAGTCTTTTGCCAGAAACGCAGACATTCTGCATATAATTACCCTTGGCAATAATATATAAAAATCTAAGATATTTTGTGTAGATAGACAGTCCTTAATAGATCTTTAAACACTGTAAAATTACAAAACTGTGCAATTGCACATTATTATAATTAAACTATATCAAGCTGTTGTGCTGCGTATCAGGCTGTGATTCAGTGTGCACCTTTTCAAGCACAATATTGCGAGTAATTTTGAGCTATTGCTGCATCAATGATCGTAATTCCAGTTTATGTTCTTCAATAACACATTGTTTGATGTAGCATTATCTATTAAACTTTAAACCTAATCTACATATATGGTCATTTCAGTATAAATGAGCAGTGCATGCAATTAAGATTTAAATTCTCTTGCAAATACCTAAAGAAATATACAGTTTTAAAGAGCACTGTTTCTTTGTAACTGGTTCTAATGACAATGGGTGCATCCCAGTCAGCTTCCTTGTTTAGTAGTCAGGGCACTGTTCAGGGATTCAGCCATTTTTAAGGGCTGTCTCAATTGCAAAATTATTCCAGTGCACTGATATGTTCGCTTCCAGAAAAGTCCCAGAATGCACTATGAAAATCAGGAAGGATAGATGCTTGCTATGCTCTCTTGAGGCTTAAAGTCTGTGCCAAATCATAATTTACAATGTTTATTTCACTAGCACAGATTGATATATTTAGGTGATCAATTAATCTGCAGTTAATCCACTGAAAATGTTTGTTTTGATAATATTTAATCAAATGGAGAGTCAGTCCTTTTCTCTTTACAGTATATCATTTTGATGGCTTTAGCCACAAGATTCTTAACCACACCCCTCTTCCTGTTAGTGAGGGAATGATGTGCAAAAAGAAAGCAATATTCAGATTATGTTAGAAGTACATCAACACACTGAAATAAAAGTCTTAGCAACTTCTGGTTCACTCTGACTTTAATGAAGAACTTCAGTGCACTGGACCAAAAGTTTAAGAAAATGCATTTGGGAATGGAAGGGCAGGGATAACACTTTATCTGGTTTGAGTTTTGAGTACGCACCTACCTATAGGTGGTTAGAGGGTTGAGCCAAGTGGCTAGTAGAGCAGATTGTCCTGAAACACTTGAAAACATGTGGTCCTGCTTCTAACAAGAAAGATCTGGCTGAGATCTGAGTGTCTGAAAGTAGCAGCTGGTGGAGTTTGCAGAAGTTTAATCTGCTTCAGGAATCTTCTATTGATTCAGGTTTCCATCATTCTTTGTATTCCCTTCAGCTTAGTTCCTCAGTCCTCCATCTTATTTTTTTCTTCTCCTGCCTCATCATCTCTCTAATTAATCTTATTCTGTTCTGCTTATTTTCCTTTACCTCCATTTCACACTACAACCATTAGTTTTGCCTCTCCTTCTTGTTCTATTTCTCTTGACTTTACAAACAGGTGCTTCTTTGGTATCTTACCACATTTCTTCCTACACTTCCTGATATTGACAGCTTCTCTACCCTGCCCCTGTCAGCAGTGGTTCTGGAGGTTAATTAACAGCTGCCCAATATTGTACTTTTATACGGTGGCCGAGAGAGCTTTACATTCTGCAATTTAAGAAAACACATGCAATTACAAAAACTTCAGCAAATTAGGAAACGATCTTCATCCTTTTGACAGCGCACATGCTGCAAATCCTCACAACACATGCAAATAAAAAAAAATGCTTTGCATTTTCTCACAACACAAAAAGAACGGAACACAATGGAAATGTTTCAAGAGGGCTGATGTGCTGTGACTATTGCTCAGCAAAGTTGTAGGTGATCATTGAAAGGTGAGTTTTTTGTTTATTTATTTTATATCCCGATTCCCATGTATTTATTAGCCTAAATAGTCATTAACTTAACATCTGGGTCCATCACGTTTTAGGGTCTCCTTAAACATTTCCATTGTGTTTTGAGAAAATGCAGCGCGTTTTCATAAAATGTTTGCATTGTGAGAAAATGCAGTGCGTTTTAATAATTTTTTGCGTTGTGTGAGAATGCAGCACATTTTTTAAAAATTTGTTTGCGCTATGAAGATTTGCACCACATGTGCTGGCGTTTTTTTTTTCTTTTTTTTGTAATTGCACGTGTTTTCTTAAATTGCAGCATGTTAAACTCTCTCGGCCACCGTACTTTTATTCACAAAATGAGAACATTTTTAGGTATATGCAATCATCCGTATAAGCAAACAAACTGGGACACAGCATACCTGAACAGTTCCAAAAGCTTCTAAAAGACCTTGTTGCATCAAATGTAAAACTGCATTTCCATTTAGGTTTCCATCCAAAAGAAATAAAGTAAATTAATTGCATTTCAATTTAGGTTTATGCAGCGGCTGATTGTAGTATTAGTCACCTAATAACCAACAGTAACCAAGACAAGCATAATGGAGACAGGACTGCAGTTAGTAAGGATTGGTCAAGAAGTGCAGCATGCAACTGCGAAAAATAATGATTTACACAAAAGACAAAATGTTCAACTTTTGACAAATGCATTGGGAACAAGGGTATTAATGTCCTGTTTACACAATTCTCATTGACTTTAATGGAGTCATGTCAAGCATTCCCAAACTTAATTGTTGATCCGACTAATTGTCTTGCCTCCATAGCCTCCTGCAGAAGTTGACAAACTTTGAACTTCTGAAGCGCCAATGGAGGCATCATCCAATCAGATTGCTTAATGCAAATACTAATGCAGATGCTAGCCAATCACATTCATGCTGTGCCAGAGAATATGGGTATGTCAAATTGCAAAAGCCTCAGAAAAGTCAATCAGCTGATTAATTATGTACTGTATAGGTCTAATGTTCGTTGCATCACAGTTTATTCAGTTTATTCTGCTAATGCATTTTCATCTCCCTTTATTTGCATAAACCCTTCTTCACCCAAACCATCTTAAGCAAAAATAAAAACATTAAAATTAGTTTCTCATGCAATATTTCAAAATGCACATTTACAAAGGGTGATGGAAACTCAGATATAGACGTATCGCAACAAAGTGGACAACAACAAAATATTAATACAGGCATTCATACAAGAGCAGAATGAGGTAGTAGAGTGAAATGGACCACTTTATTTTTCTTAAACTACTGTATATAGAGCAGCATTAATTGTCTCTGATCAAAATGCTCCCTGGCTGATTCATATAACACTTTCAGAAACAAAACAAAGCTAAATGAACTGCCTCTGCTGTCTTCCTGTCTGTTCCTTTGTAGTTCAGCCACAGCAAACTAAACACAATGAAGTTCACAGACTGTTATGTCTTCAGGGGTTGAAGACCAAACAGGACCCCAGGGAGTAACATCTCCCATTTCTTCAGGGACTTCGATGTTTTTTCTTTTGATTTCAACAAAATACAGAATTATTTAATAGGGCATTAAATAAACCATGAAAGGCAGACTTTAAATAAATTTTTCACAGTATTTCAAGCCTAAAATTGACAATTAATTTTCATGATTTTTTAAAGATATGTAGTGGGATATTTACACAATATATGCACAATTAAAGAAGTTAAAATTAATAAATAAATAACAATAATCATGCATTAAATGTCACTTGGCTTCCAAGGGTTCAATAACTCTAGAAAACAAACTTTAAAACCTTCAAAACTCTAGAAAACAAACTTTAAAACCTTCAACAGAAATGAGATTTCCAGCTTTACAGTACAAACTTGTGAGGTTTGAACAGACTATCTGCATTATTTGCCAAGGTTGAATATTTCTTTTCAGCTCCAACTGAATTATGAGTTGAAAAAAATTACCTAAGGTAAAAACACACATAGAGAAAGAGGTTGTCTCATTTGGGTTTATTTATGCCAGTCAACAGCGTATAAGCGCCACTGTCTTTCTCCATCTGAGTGCTTCACTTTTTTTTGCATCACCTTTAATAAATCACAACATATTAGGATCAGACTGACAAACATTCACCGGTCTTGATTCTGTAAATAAAAAAGTAGAAGGCTTGTGATTGCATCTGCTTATAAAGAAATTTCGAGGGACGCATAACAAGTTTCTAAAGCCACAAACAGATTTTTGCATACTTGTATTTGTACTGTAGCTATGCTTAAATATGACTTACTGATGAATAATTATTTTTCTGTGGGAAAAAAAAGTTTGCACACGATTTACTCACAAATAGGTTTGCAAGGTTAGTAAATGAGCTCCAATGCAGTTGAGAGTACATATCAAACAAAGAGATTTATGCAGCTAGTTTTTCTTGATGATGGTGGCCTTATAGAGATCTGGAGTGAAATTGTGCCTAATATCTCTCTCTTTGCTCCAGTGGCCTCCGATTCTTGATTTCTTCTCCACTCCATAAAGTTTGATGTTCGTAAACGGTGAACCCATCAGTCCTTATCAGAGGCCGTCCAGCTCAACAGAGATTAATTGCTTGGCTCCACTTCATCACCCTGATGTTGGTCTAATGCTCACCAGCCACTGAAAACAAATTAGTGTGCTCACTAGTGCCAAATATGGAGCAATCAGGAGTAGGCATTAATCTATTTCTATTTCCTCTTTTCCCTCTTTTCTGCCCCCTCCCTTTATTTCTTTCTCCATTCTTTTCCAGAGGTTCAGTGACAAAGTGCAAGTCAATATTCACCTTGGTTGCAGATTGTTTTTGAATGTAAATGCTGCTAAAAGAAGTAGAAAAAAGAAAGAAGAAAAGAAAGAAAGAAAGAAAGAAAGAAAGAAAAAAAGAAATTTTCCTAGCATCTTCAAAAGCAATTGCGATATTCTGCCATAACATAACTCTTACAGCCTCTTCACACTTGTGTATTACTCTGCCCACATAGAGTGATAGCAGATCAATATACTCACTACATTTTGACAAATATTGCAGCTGTTGGACAACATAATGTACTTTTGAGGCCTTTTTAAGCAAGGATGTAGTTGTTTAGATTGCAGCTATGCAGTTTATTTAAAAGGACACTGCTTATTTTAAATATTTAGAATTTCAGAGATCTGTGGCCATCAGCCAGTCATACTGAGCAGAGCAAAGAAGGTTGCAGCACAATACAGCGGCAGATACCGCATAATAAGTCCTTCGGGGAAAAAACTACAGCTGATCAAATCATTATAAAAAAGGTCAATTTCTCTCTTTTATATGTTGTAATTCTGTATTTATACATGTACCAAAGTAATCTGCTAGTGTTTGCTTTGGCTTTTTCAGGGTTAATTATTGTGATCTCCCAATTGCAACAGAGAAATACCGGAAAAACTCTATAGACTGATGGCATTTCATGCTGTTCAACCTTATAATCTTAAAATGTGAGCAAAATCACCTGTTTTGTCATCACTTTAGACAGTACGCTAGAGAATAATTCAAACACTAGGTCTAAAGTGATGTGTTTTTAAGCAACGGTTGAATGGCAGAAGAAAAAGACTCTCCATGTTTGATTTTTTTTTTTATATACACGATTATGCCATCGAACTGTTGTATAAATGCAATATCACATTCGTAGCATTGCAATGCTACTTGTGGATATACAGTTAAAGTCAAAATTATTAGCCCCCTTTCAAATTTTTTTTCTTTTTAAAATATTTTTCAAATGATGTTTAACAGATTCAGGACAATTTTACAGTATGTCTGATAATGCTTTTTCTTCTGGAGAAAGTCTTATTTGTTTTATTTTGGCTAGAATAAAAGCAGTTATTAATTTTTTAACAACCATTTTAAGGTCAAAATGATTAGCCCCTTTAAGCTATGCATTTTTTTTTCAGATAGTCTACAGAGCAAACCATCATTATACAGTATATTGCCTAATTACCCTAACCTGCCTAGTTAACCTAATTAACCTAGGTAAGCCTTTAAATGTCACTTTAAGATGTGTAGAAGTGTCTTGAAAAATATCTAGTAAAATATTATTTACTGTCATCATGGCAAAGATAAAATAAATCAGTTATTAGAAATGAGTTATTAAAACTATTATGTCTAGAAATAAGTTGAAAAAATCTTCTCTCCGTTAAACAAAAATTGGGGGGAAAATAAACAAGCGAGCTAATAATTCAGGGTGGCTAATAATTCTGACTTCAACTGTATATAATATATATAAATATATATATATATATATATATATATATATATATATATATATATATATATATATATATATATATATATATATAAATAAAAAAATATATTTTTATTTACGTTTTTGGACACTGTTAGACTTAAACAGTTTTTTAAATAGTTTATGAAATACATTAAACCAAAATGATTTCCCAGAGATAGGTTGCAGCTGGAAGGGCATCCGCTGTGTAAAACGTGCTGGATAAGTTGGCGGTACATTCCGCTGTGGCGACCACGGATTAATAAAGGGACTAAGCCGAAAAGAAAATGAATGAATTAATTAAACCAAAATGAATAGAATTGGTTTCTAAGAACTTGTCTTGGTTAATGACCGTTTAAGTTTTTATCCCTTTCTCCCTTTGCCATTGACCCTTTTAACACTGTAATGGTTTGCTTTGAGCTGTTTGAGAGTGGGCACACAGATACTAATGTCAAAACCTTTATATCTTTGTATCTTTTATTTATATCGGTTCTTATGAATCTATTAAATCTGTTTATTCCTGAAAACCAGAAATAAACCTCTCTGTGAACTTGCTGTACAGGCTTTCTTTCGCACTTGCTTTCCCAATAATCCCTCTGTCAGTCTGAGACTCACGTCCTCAGTGCTGCATTGGACTCTCTCCAATAGCTGTTTAAGTCCGGCCTGGCTCTGTTTAAGGCTGCAAAACTCTCCTGTGCTGACTTTGACAGTGGAAAATTAACTTTCTTTTCTTCCCTGTGGTATCTAAGAAGATCCTTCCAGCATTCTCTAGTCTTTAGGGATTGCACATCATGCTAATGCTCTACACTGGGGAATCCAGCCTGTCCTCTCAGGACAGAAGTGAATGCTCACTGGTCAATTGGAGTTAAGCACTTAACTGACAGCAAACGGAACAGTCTACATGGAGACGTGCGGTGAGAGAATGAGAGAGAGAGAGAGATGTTATTTTGGCAGGCTTCTTGGACAAGACCCACTTCAGATAGGTTAATAGCTTTAGGAAGGCAGCCGGCCTTGGCCATATACGGCCCGACTTCAAGTGTATTGAGGAGTTAAATGTCCCTGCCTTCAGTGGACAAGGAATCTCAGAGACTGCTGTTTGGGTCACTGAGCAGGTTTACTAAGACCACACGGTGACCTCAGCAGAAAGACCTTGGGCTATTGTACCTGATAGACAGTCATTGTGTATAGTTTTTAGATACCCCTGCTGAGAAAAATAAAATAAAATAAAACAATAAATAACAAGTTCTATTGGTTTTCTAATGGTTTTAATGGTTATAATGGAAATAGTATTGGTTTTATTGTAAACTGTATTAGTCTGTATTTTACCCTCTATTGGTGGCATGTTAAAATCCCTTTATCCAAATGAAATATGTCCTAAAACACATTAGGAACCCCATACTAGTTTATGGTAACTTAATCGTTCAAACTTGATGGTTTGTAATGGTATTATAGTATAAATATGTCATCAATTGTTGTAATACAACAACATCTTAGGGTTTTTGAGTGTCAACTCCCACAATATATCAATTCAATTCAGGTTAGGACTTTGACTATGCCACTCCAAAATCATAATTTTATTTAATTTTTCTTTCTTCCATTCAAAAGTGGACTTGCTGGTGTGCTTATTCAGTTTAAATTGCAACCTTAATCAGGATAATCATATCCAGTACATTTACTGTAGCTTATGAACAAAAGATTAGTAAATGTGATCCTGACCCCAAAAAAAAAAAAAAAAAAAAAAAAAAACAAGCTTTTTATTATTGTATAATTTAAACAATTAAAAACATGGACTCTGAGGGTGTTAAAAATATATATATATATATTGAGAAAATCATTAGAATTAAAATTAAAGTTGTTTGAATAAAGTGTTTGTCAATGCACATTCCCAATCAAAAATGTGTTTTGGTATATTTACAAAAGGAAATGTCTTCATTAAAGGTACTAATCTATTCATTTGTATAAAATTTTCATTTTCATAAAATTGCCAAAAACATAACTATACAACATAAGACATACATGATTTAATTTATGCTATTTGAATTGATGCTTTTTGTTTTTTTTGTAATCTGGATAAAAGCAAACACACACAGTATACATACACATACATACACATATTTATGTGCATAAAAACCCTGGATTGTAAAGTGGATTGTTTTCTGGATAGTGGCAACATGCATACATATTATTATTATTTTTATTATAATATTATGTATTATCTAGGAGCTGAATCATCCACATTAGATGCACATGTAGGTGACTAATGTATATTTCTAACTGGTAACACTTTATTTTGATGGTCCGTTTGAGTATTAGTAGACTGTCTGCTTATTATCTGTTGATACAGCTCCTTCAACAGACATTTAACTGATTATAAGAAACTTTGCAAGTACATGTCAACTTACATTAACCCTAAACCTAATCCCAACCTAACAGTCTACTTATAATCTAATGATAATTAGTTTCAATGTAGCTTAAATTCAACAAACGGACCATCAAAATAAAGTGTGACCTTATAGCTTTATATTTATAGCAAAATGTCTGACTGTAGACTGTTGATTGTTTTAATCAATGCCAATCATAAAATATAGAAAAAAATCTATATTTTTTGGGGAATAAATCTGTGTATGTAGGTGTGCTGAATGTTGTTTCCCAAAATGCCTGAGCCATAATAAGAATAATGTGGAAGTTGTGTGAGAAAGGTTGTGCTGAAAGGAGTGAGCACACAAACACAGAAAAATACATAAAATATATTTGCAGCTGGAAACACTGTTGACATTTTTCAGTGTCAACATGTATTGCTGCTTCTGAAGCAGTTAAAAAGTTAGAGCTTCACTTTGAGTAGAGATGCTGCTATTGACTCAAAATCAATCAATCAATCAATCAATCAATCAATCAATCAATCAATCAATCAATCAATCAATCAAGTTTAAACCTTTGCTATGCACTGCTATTTTATCAACACAGGCACATTGAAAATACATGCTTCAGATATCTACATTTCTCAAGCTGTATTTAAACATATTTTTAACTGCAGTTTCAAGATAAAATGAACGCTATGGGGCAATATGACACCAACATTTTTTGTTCCTTGCCCCACTAATGATATTTACACTTTATTGACAAAAAAAATCAGCTGTTCTTTGGAAAACACCAATAAATACCACAAAACACCTCACTTATCTACATTTCTGGCACTGACAGTTTGCTCAGTAGCCTTGCCGCCACAGACACATACAAGAAGAATGTGTATCTAAAATGTACACGAAAATGTACCAAAAGTGTACTGAAAGAAACATATTTCAGATTTCCAAAATGTGGAGTTTGTTATCTGAGACAATGCAATGAAACTGGAACAAACAGGACTAGTACCACGCATCCAGCCAGCAGAGCGAGCCCTCACATGAATTCTGACTGCCAATTCTTCATTGGTTACTTCCTGTTTGGTGGCCATATTAACCTGGCCACACCAAACTGTAGCTGCGTCCCAAATGGCACACTATACGCTATGCACTCATGCACTTACACACTCAACAGCATAGTACATGTATGTAGTGTCATCCCAAATGGAGCACTAATGTTTTTTTACTACGCGGAAATGAACAGTTTCCCTGATGACGTTTGACTCTTGCCAAATCAGTGAAATAAATGACCAAACTATCAAATAATACCTGCCATGAGTAGAAGAGGCGCTATAATCACTCTCGTAGGAGAATTTTGCTTTCACCATCCTAAATAAATAAAGTTATCCAACATGTGCGCCCGATAGCTCCGCCCCTTCCGCTACGTGAGCAAACCTGCGGTCGTTGAGTGTGTGAAGTGTCCATCATTCCACACTTCAATTTAATGGTTGAATGAGAGCATCATCGGGGTAATTAAAGTGCACTTATTATTTTAAGAGTTTTCAGTGTGAACGCACTACTTACACTATTTATACTACAAAATGGCATAGAATAGTGCATAAGTATGCGATTTGGGACGCACCTAATAGCTGTGTCCGAAATCGCATACTTCCATGCTATATAGTATGCTAAAAACAGTATGTGAGCCTGGTAGTTTGTCTGAATTCAGAGAATGACAAGATTTTGAAGTGTGCATCGGATGGACGCTGCGCTATCCCATGATGCACCGCAAGAGAATTCATAAATGGGAGTGAAGCGACGCAACTGACACGGGTAGGTCATGTGATGATGACAAAATGGCTTGTGTAGTACGTCCGAGTTCCATTCATACTACTGACATTCATACTGTATAGAACATATTTTTCTAACGGCGAGTAGTATGTTTAAATACAAATGCAGTACCTACTGAGTGGTAGGCAATTTTGGATGCAGCCACCCACTGCGTAGTATTGCCAGAATCTGCTGCCTTACCAAGCAGTCTCTCATTGTTTTGTATTGCCTTTCTTTAGTGGTGGGCAGAGCGAGGCTTTATAAAACACTAAAACAGTTGAAGCAAATGTGTCGAAGCTTTGAAACATTTCGAAATTCGTCTCTACAGTGACACCTAATGGTAATATTGATGTGAAGAGTTCAGATGCAAAACCCTCTAAGTCCATCAGACCCCTTTTCTTGTAAATGAGCATTTTCTATCAGGCTCCTCTGATTAGGTTCAGAAGTTTCATTTTATATGTAATGAAAAGGTTATGAGCTAGTAAATAAAATACTTTTTTTCAAAAATGTTACTTTAGACAATTCTTTGTTTTCTAACAAGGTAGATTTTCTTTTGCATCAAAACCAGCTAAATCCATCAGTGCTTTTTATGCAAAACCCTTTAAATCCACAATGTAGTGTAAAACATTATGAAACATCAATATCTGTGCATTGTCCATTAATATAAAAAGCAGACGTATAGGTATTACGAAGTTATACAAATAATGTATAGTTTTATATTATATTTATATTTAAAAAAATAGCTTAAATTAGCAAATAAAACACAAGGTAGGACTACTGGGCAAAAATGGAATGCTTCTCAGACACTTTCAGAAGCTGTCATTCATTCATTCATTCATTCATTCTCACCATACTTAAGGTCTTGGTCTCTTGTTTATCCTCATAGCATCCACGTGGCATAAAAGAATGGCATATTAACTCTGTCTTTTGTGAAACGCAGTTGCCGTTTAATGTATAGTAAATCGGACTCATTCAAAGTAGCGTCGCTGCAAAAAATCATTATGAATGCATGCTACACTCAGTTTTGAGGTAAGGGACATTTTCATTTGCCATTCATTGACAGTCGGACAGGCTCATCCAGTTCGACAAACTGTCTTTAAAATCTTTAAACTGTCTTTTAAAATCGAAATCAAAAGCGGAATATGTCTCCTCATATAAGCCGGCGTGTCAGCACACTACTACATTAAAAACATATGATTCGTTTTGCGCCTTCTGATTGGGTCTCGGGATTTAGCGGCTTTTGCTGTCAAAGGCAAGTGGCGTTTAGCGACTTTTGCCAACAAACTGTTATTTCTAAATGCGCTGACGCTGGGATTTAGATGATTAGAAGCAAATCTATTTGTTGATGGTATAGTATGTTCTTAAAGCATTCACTCAATGGCATTATCTCATTTTTGGCGAAAGTGGCGTTTAGCGACTTTTGCATCTGCTCTGGAACAGCTTCAGCAAAGAAACTGTTACAAAACTTGAAGAATTATAATTATAATTATGTAAAATTGAGATTTCAAGTGATTTAGTGAAGTGGTAAGAGTTCCTGACTAGCATGCAGAGATAATGGGTTCGAATCCAGGGTGATGCAGCTATAAACATTAGTTTTTAAATGCTCTGTTCTTGTAAATAGATTTGTTTTAACATTGATCTGACATCCCAATAAACACTTTGTGAATAAACATATCTTATTTTGGTAATAAAAAAATAACATTATTAAAATACATTAAGTCACGATTTCTGAATATTTGTACAAGTTGGGGTTAGAACTCAAGACATTTGCAGCACAGTTATTCTGTGTACACGCACAGTCTACTAGGATACATGATATAGAGGTTTTTCCCGACCATGTCAATCAAACGCAGATTCGCCAGGTCTTGAATTGCCTCTGAAATGTCCGATGCTTTGAATCGCTTCGGTGTTTTGAACAATTTAACCACATGACCTGAGTGCTTAGGATCATGCTTCGGTGCAGTGTTTTGAAACACTTGTGCCTTGGGATCCCAACCCTGTTTCGAAACATCAGTTTTGCATCAGCAATCCCTACCTTTCTGTTGTGACAATTGTGTCAGTTTTTTCGACTACTACCTTTTGCATTACTGATTTTGCCTTGATTGCCTTGTTGGACCAACTGTTCATTTATCTGAAATGTGCCTGCTTCACTGACTATGATTTAGCATTGTGATTTGGATTTATTTGCTGAGAACACCCCGGTTACTAAGGTAACCCTCATTCCCTGAGGGGGGGAACGGAAATGCTATGTGAAAAAACTGGAGATTTCGTTCAGAAAGCATGTATGTAAATGGGCCAATGAAATGCCAATGAGTTGGCAGCTTCAGCTTGCGCAGCTGATGCTCGTTGCAATCAATTTGGCTATAAGAGCACAGCACGTGCAAAGCCAAAGCATAATTTTTTAGCGGAAGAGACTTTCATCTCAACAGCTAAGGGGCGAATGAACATAGCATTTCCGTTCCCCCCCTCGGGGAACGAGGGTTACCTTAGTAACCGGAGCGTTCCCCTTCAGGAGGGGAACTTCAATGCTATGTGGAAAAACTTCCACTATGGGGAAATGTATGGAAAATTGCATAATGATTGAACCTTACCTTCGCCCCCGATGAGGTTTGTCAGGCAAGAGAGAGCGTGAGCGCACCTGCATCACCAGAGGCGGGGTCTTCCAACGTGTTCCCTGGCCCTTACTTATCCCACTTCAACAGAAGATTTATGGATTTAGATATATTTTTCAGGAGTCGCAAATGCATCTAGATAATTTCTAGGAATTTAATACGACAGTACGTTGGGAAGCGTGCAGTCCCGATAGGGAGGACGCTGCGGAGGCCACCTGCTACCCAAGTGGGGAGACTGGTGGCAAGAGAGCACATGGACTAGCCCTGAGAAGGGGAGTACGCATATGAATTTAAGATGGTTAGCGGTGAGGGACGACATGGGTCTGCCTGTGAGGGGGGACTGCACCGTGGCAGTATAAGCATATGGGATCGCCTAGTGGGGATCGCACATAGCAGGCACCTATACCCAGAACACGGGCTGACCAGCAGGCATACCAACAACGTAACGGGCCAGCGCCTGACTCCTCCGCTGAGTCAGATGCTGGGGGCCTCGGAGGAATATCTGCAGGGTTCGCCAAGCGGAGAACTTTACTGACAGAGTGAATAAACGCACGTATCTCCGTGTTAGAGAGAATGGTGCAGCAAGCGCTTTACAACACCAAAACGAATTTCTCATTCATCGCATGAGGAAATCGGCTACCCTCAAGATAAATCTCGCAATAGGTGTCGCCCAGCCCACAGCTCTACAATGTCTGTTAGAGAGGGGCCGTGTGCTAACGCCCAAAAGGTTGCGAGCTTCGAGGAGTGCGCTCTCACTCCTGGGGGACACGGCTCGCCCTGGCTCAGATGAACGAGGGAGATGGCTTCCACTGTTCTGTGGTTATGTTCCAACCTCTGTTTGGATACGGCACTTCCCTTGTGCCAATCACCGTAACAGATAAAAGAGCTGAGTACGGTCCGTATAATATGCAAAGCGCGAAGGACACAGCAAATAAAGGGGCTGGGTCTGCCTCCTCCGTGGGCAGCGCTTGCAGGTTCACTACGTAGCTGAAAGAACGCTGTAGGAACCTAGGGCACCTAGGTCAGCTGGGGTCTTAGGTAAACGTGAGAGTGGGCCGGCCCAAAACGCTGGCACATTTCGCTGATCGAAAATGCCTCCAGATACCCACCCATTTGGCCGATGCGAACGCGACCAGCAGAGCTGTCTAACTGGACAGAATCTTAAAGATACTGAGTCGAGTGATCGAGCAGACCTCTCCTAAGAGAAATCTCCAAGTAGGTATGAGAGGGGAACAGGAAGGATTAATATCCACGTCTCGCGCCTCTGGGAACTGGATGATGAGACGATGCTTCCCAGCGCGGCGCCATCGCCGCATCCTCAGAGCGGGGATGATCGTAATGCCAACCTCTCAGAGTGGAGGGGACAGTCTTAGCTCCAGCCAACTGAAGGAGGATAGCATCACTCTGATCTGGCATGTTCAGGGTTTCCTTCTCTGGGAAAAAGGTAACCACACAGCGAATAGACTCCACTTCAGGGCGTGGGCACCTGAGTGACGGTGTTAACCACCTAATCGGTAGGTCACCCAAGTCTTCCGCGCTCCATCTATGAACCATACGTAAGGCATAGATCTAGGCGCGGGTGCCAAACGGTGCCTGTCCCCTGTTTCCAGGGCATGTGCCAGGGAGGGGCCATCACGAGGAGAGAATTGAAAGCAGGTCCGATTGGGCCAGAGAGGCGCAATACGAGAGCTGTTCCTCGACCTCCCTGACTTTACACAGTATCTGTGCCAGTATGCTCACTGGAGAAATGCGTATTATGCACGCCCCGGGGCCAGCTGTGTAGCCAGTGGACTTTGCAGTGTTCGCCAAGTGGGGAACTCAAGCGAGAGCACACGAATCTCTGACTTAGAGAGAGAAAGGCGCAGCCCATAACAGCTGGCCAGTCGGCGGTGAAGTCTCCATTTTCCCAGGCGAAACTGCCGTGAGAGTGCATGGGCTGCACGGTTGAGCTCGGTGGGGAAAAATGAAATGCAGCGATTGCACCGCTTATGACTCTGGGGGAGCAGATGGCTAGCGAGCTGAGACATGCGGCGAGAGCGGATACCCCCATACGGTTGATATACGCCAGTGCCGCTGTGCTGTACGCCCTGACCAGCACGTGCTGTTGCTCCAGCACCGGTAAAAAAACGGGGGTGAGCTAGGAACACTGCAACAGCTCTAGGCGTTTGATATGCCAATGCAACTGGGTTCCTTTCCACATGCCCGCAACAGGCCCGCCTGCTGCATGCCCGCAACACACGGCCCCCCAGCCAGTGCTGGAAGCATCTGTCAAAATGACAATATGTCTGGACGCCTGTCCTAGAGGCACTCAGGCGTGTAAGAACGAGGGGTCGTTCCAGGGGTGCGTGCCATGCGCAGCTGGGGACTCGATCGTGAAGCCAGTGCTGAAGTGGTCTCATATGGAGTAATCCAAGCAGCGTACAGTGGCTACGGATGCCATATGCTCCAGGAGCCTCTGAAAGATTTCAGTGGGACCAATATTTTGCTGTCAAACTCTTTCAGACAGTTCAGCATTAGCTGAGCGCGCTCTCTGCAGAGGCGCGCTGTCATGGTGACCGAGTCCAGCTCTCGTTCACTCTCTGTCTGAAACTCAGCTAGAGGAACTCTCATCGACTCTCTCAGAAGGCTGTTGAAGTCTCTGAAGCGAAAATGATGCTTTGGCTTTGCACGTGCTGTGCTCTTATAGCCAAATTGATTGCAACGAGCATCAGCTGCGCAAGCTGAAACTGCCAACTCATTAGCATTTCATTGGCCCATTTACATACCCTTTCAGATGATTGGCTTTCTGAACAAATTCCCCATAGTGGAAATTTTTCCACGTTCCTCCCGAAGGGGAACTAAGAAAATTCTCGCTCTTAGATCTACTCAGTTTCCATGTTGTCACCACCGCCATCATCACAGAATACTTCGCCTGCCATAGATCCATCAGAAGTTTTCCAGATGCAGGCTGCATTTGCTTATCAGAGTGACATACTAAAAAGATATTAGGAACAGCCGATGTAAGCTGTAAGACTAGCTTTGCCTTACAAATTTAAAGGCTTGCCTGACCAATGTCGTGGGTTTGTTCACCAGTGTAAAATATTCTTTACCAGCCAACCTGACACTTATACGCAAGATACTCAGAAGTGGGCTGTGTAAATGTCACTGTTAACTGAGCAAGTCCTAGTTTGGGCATAAGCTGTTTGGGAAAGCAATTGTAATATACAATTGTCAATGTACAATTGTGTTTGCATATCATGAAGGGGGACAGAATATTTTTGAACAACTGTTAAATTTAAAACAAGGAGCACGCATAGCAACAGATTATGCTATTGAATTCAGAATGTTGGCAGCTCAAAGTGGATAGAATGACATTGCTCTCAAAGCAGCATTCAAGCAAGGATTAAATATGAGAATACAAACTGAACTAGCCTGTGCGGTGGACTCATCATACAGTGAAATCATGACTCTTGCCATCAAGATTCATCATTTACTACAAAGCAACCCACATATTTATAAACAGAGAACCACCAACCTGGAACAAGCCCAGACATACCCACACACTCCAGAACATATGCAAATTGCACCAACTCATCTCTCAACTAAGGAAAGAGACTGTCATCAGCGCAAAAACCTGTGCTTCAACAGGAGTATGGCTTTCTACCCGAGACCTCAGACTACAACTACCAAGCAGGAAGCTCTCTCCAAGGTATGTAGAATCCTTTAAGATTTTTAGACAAATTAACAATTTAACATACCTGTTAGAGCTTCCTGCTGATTCTTGCATCTCCCTTTTCTTCCATGTTTCCCTCTTGAATCCGGTCTACCTGACATCTGACCCCAGCACCTCAAACCCTGAACCTCCCCTACCTCTGGAAATTTATTGAGCGTCCGCTTATGCAGTCAACGAGATCTTGGATTCTCACTGCAGAAAGGGTCAGTTACAATACTTGGTGGACTGGGAGGGGTATGGACCAGAAGAGAGGTCTTGGGTACCCTCAAAGAGTATACTGGACCCATCTCTGACCCAGGAATTTCACCATCTGTAGCCCAGTCATCCAGCATCACAATCCAAAGGTAGGCTTAGAAGTACGCAAGGAGGTGTCCCTAGAGGAGGAGAATCTGTAACAAACATGACTAGTAACCATGCATCCAGTCAGCAGAGGGAGAGCTCGCCTGAATTATGACTCTATGTTCTTTGTTGGTTACTTCCGGTTTGGTGGCCATATTAACCTGTCCTGGTCACACCAAACACTCACTGTAAAGTATTGCATACTGTATTGCATTTTCAATGAGTAAGGATTAATATACTTTACAAATTTACAAATCAGGTGAACGCTGTAGGAATTACAACAGTTTGCATATCTGCCTTAAACTTGTTAAGGGTCCAAAAGTTATAGGACAGAATAATAATTATAAATCAAACTTTCACTTTTTAATACTTGGTTGCAAATCCTTTGCAGTCAATTACAGCCTAAATTCTGGAACACATAGACATCACCATATGCTGGGTTTCATTCCTGGTGGTGCTCTGCCAGGTCTCTACAGCAACTGTCTTCAGTTCCTGCTTGTTCTTGAGGCATTTTCAAAACTTTGAGTTTTGTCTTCAGCAAGTGAAATGCATGTTCAATCGCATTCAAGTCAGGGGATTGACTTGGCCATTGCATAACATTACACTTCTTTCCCTTCAAAAACTCTTTGGTTGCTTTTGCAGTATGCTTTGAGTCATTCTCCATCTGCTTTGTAAAGCGCCATCCAATGAGTTCTGAAGCATTTGGCTGAATATGAGCAAAACATATTGCCTGAAACACTTCAGAATTCATCCTGCTGCTTTTTTCACCAGTCACATCATCAATAAATACAAGAGAACCAGTTTTATTGACAGCCATACATACCCATGCCATGTCACTACTATCACCACAATGATTCACTGCTTAGGATCATGAGCAATTCCTTTCCTCCCTTATACTCCTTTCTTCCTATCACTCTGGTACAAGTTGATCTTGATCTCATCTGTTCCCTTCCTGTTTTTGAGGCTCCCCAATGGTTTACATCTTGTGGTGAACCCTCTGTATTCACTCTGGTGTAGTCTTCTCATGATTGTTGACTGTGACACACATACACCTACCTCCTGGAGAGTGTTCTTGATCTGGCCAACTGCTGTGAAGGGTGTTTTCTTCACCAGGGAATCATCAACCACAGTTGTTTTCAGTGGTCTTCCGGGTCTTTTGGTGTCGCTGAGCTCACTGGTACATTCTTTCTTTTTAAGAACGTTCCAAACAGTTGTTTTGGCCATGCCTAATGTTTTTCCTATCTCTCTGATGAGTTTGTTGTCAGCCTAATGTTGGCTTGCTTGACTGATAGTCTTGACTTGACTGCTCTTTGGATCTCATCTTGAGAGTTGACAGTAACAGATTCCAAATGTAAATAGCACACTTGAAATGAACTCTGGACCTTTTATCTGCTCATTGTAATTAGGGTAATGAGGTAATAACACACACCTGGCCATGAAACAGCTTAGAAGTGGATTGTCCAATTACTTTTGGACCCTTAACAAGTGGGAGGCACATATGCAAACTGTTGTAATTCCGACACTGTTCACCTGATTTGGATGTAAATACCTTCAAATTAAAGCTAACAATCCGCAGTTAAAGAGTTTAAGCACATATTGTTTGTTTAATTAAAAATCTATTGTGTTGGTGTATAGAACCAAAAATGTTAGAATTGTGTCAATGTCCCAATATTTATGGACTTAACTGTGTTCATATATATATATATATATATATATATATATATATATATATATATATATATATATATATATATATATATATATATATACACAGAGAGAGAGAGAGAGAGAGAGAGAGTAAGGAATAAAATAAGTCAAACATTCAACACTGTAACAATACTGGAATGAGAAAATAATGAATTTTCCTTTCTTCTTGAGGGACTATTTAAGGCTTTATTTTCCTGCTATGTGTCCTTTACAGCCATTTGTTGACAGGGGTCTCTTGTGTTTGGGGTCTCGGTTATGAGCTGATGAGCTGTTCACACTACATTCAGCATTAATACTGGAGAACACACAATATTTACTCACAGAGACCAGCTGCGGAGTCCACCTGGGGCCAATTTCACACATCTCTCTCTTTAGATAACAGTAAACAGATATATGTCCCGCAACCTTGTCAAATCATTCACTTGCTGTGCTTTGATATTTGTGGCACTATCAGTAATGACACAGATTTAATGATCCCCTCATGTTCCTGATTTGTAAGCGCTTTGGCTTTTCATCGCTCCTGTGTGGTCTTAGAAAATTGATACAATCTGCAAACATCTACTTGACATTGTGTTTGGTACAAATGATCATTAAGCTCATATTGTATATGGAAGTGGCATGTGCTCATCCACAAAATTATCATTGTTGGATCATTGCAAAGCTCTTCAGTTTTGCCTTGGCATTCTTGAAGTGCATCTGGCCCAGCATCACATACCATGATCAGAGTGTTTTGCAAAATGCTGTAAATATATTTTCAGTAGGATAAATTGTGTCCATGTTTTTATAAATATGCAAAAATTATAGACTGTTACATTTATAGAAGTGTATAATGTAAATAGTTTATCTACCACTGGAATTGTTTTTTCAAAAAAAAAAAAAAAATTAAAATGATGTGATTAAATAGTAATAATAAATATGAATCTTAATTTTTATGAATCTTAATGTTGTGTTTTTAATATATATTTTATTAAAATTTTAGTTTTGTAATAATGAACATTGCTGTTCTGAATGTTCAGCATTTTACTATCATACTAATAATTTCAGAGTTAAAATGTATAATTTTATTTAAAGTTGCCATGAAATTAAATAGTAACAGATCATTACTTCCATATTGTGATGTGCCTCAGAGTGAGATTGATTATTGGCATGCAGGTAAGGATGATGGAGCGTGAAAGATTATACATCCACATATCTCAGGAAGGCAGCACGGTGGCACACTAGGTAGCATAATCGCCTGACAGCAAGAAGGTCGCATGGTTCGAGCCCCAGCTTGGTCAGTTGGCATTTCTGTGTAGAGTTTGCATGTTCTCCCCGAGTTTGCGTGGGTTTCCTCCGGGTGCTCCGATTTCCCCCACAAGTCCAAAAACATGTGGTACAGGTGAATTGGGTAAGCTAAAAATTGTCCGTCATGTATGTGTATATGAGTGCGTATGGGTGGATGTTTCCCAGTGATGGGTTGCAGCTAGAAGGGCATCCACTGCATAAAACATATGCTGGATAAGTTGGCAGTTCATTCCGCTGTGGCGACCCCAGATTAATAAAGGGACTAAGCCAAAAAGAAAATGAATATCTCAGGAAATTTGTTATTTAATTCAAAATGTGTCATTACAATTCTTCAGTTTAAAGAGCCCCTATTATGCATTTAGAAGGGTCATATTTTGGTTTTGGGGGTCTCCAACAACCGGCAATTTCAACCCCCCACCCCATTCCTCCCCAAACCCCCACCCCCACCCCCGGTCCTCAGCATTTTGGTACAGTCTGTGGAACCCCTGGGTTGCCAACATTAGTATAGGATCCGATTGCAGCGGCCGCCCGAAACATGCTTCATAGTACAGTTACTAACACTACAGTACACGGTACCCGGTTCTCAACAGTGTTATTTAGACACCTCACCCTCGAACTTAATAAACCCTACCCCCCTCCCCCGGTCTCCTGGATTTTCAGGGACAAATGTTGGCAGGTATGTGTGTGAGCCCAATGCAGGAGTGCATTAAACACAAGCATATTGCTCTATTTTTAACCATAAGTAAAACAGTGTCACACATTCAGTATTACTCCACACAGTGGCAAAAGCTGAACTATTTTGAACTGCATGTGTGTAGGAACAGCTGATGGTGAACTGGTCCACGAACTGTGTACTATAAAGTTCCTGTCAAGCTCTGCAAAGTCCCATACATCAATAGTCTTTTCTGATCCTTCCTTTAACAAACAAATCCCCCGTTGTAAGCGTGTAGATTGTAGCGTGTAGAACACTGGGGCTATAATGCTGAGGTATTTTTGCAAAAATAAACCTCAACCACTGACTCTTCACAGTTTTATCTTTGGTTAGTAAAAAATAACACTAATTTTCCCGCACACTTCCAATAATATCCAGCTGAGCACAACGTCTTCGCGACATGATTCAACCGGGGTCTGCTACAGTGTTCTTCTTATTTTTCTTGATACTCTGTTTGTGGTTGGGCCAGGGGTTTCAATTTTCCTGGGTTTGCACGCACAACATATGGGCAGGGATTGAGTTCAGTATCGAGTTCACGCCGGCACGGCTAAAGATTCGTTATCAAGACGATTCATTTGAAGCACTTTGAGTCGACTCTTTTATAATTAAATCAATAGTTTTAAACATGCTACACTTTCAGATTTAAGCCTTAGCTGGATATTTCACTTCACTTAGAGCTGTGTTACGCGCTACCTGGAAGATCATTTTCAAAAACCCATAAAAGGGGCTCTTTAAATTCTTTTCATGCCAACTTTATTGCAGGTAGAGTATAGTTTTCTGTTGATGATGTTAATTTTGTTTGTTGGCTTTTATTTTATCATCCCAAAGCTTAAAGTTTTATAATTTGGTAAATGTACCTGTGTGAAAAAAAAAAAAAAATGTTATAAAGCAGTTACCAGAATTTGTAAATAAGGTTTTCACTATTAATCAACGCATAAAAGTTTTGTTTTTCGTAATACATTCTGCAAATGATTTTTTGTTTTTGCTTTCTGTTCCTTGAACCGTTTCTAATCCCTGCTTCTTACTGGCAGGTTTATGAATTTATAAAATGATATCATATTTTATCTGGGTCAATGCATTTTAGGATTCTTGCCTTCAAAAATCCCAATTTAAAGCTCCTGTGGAGAGAAGTTTTAATCTGTTTTCAGAGTGTGCTCAAAACTATCAGACAGAGTGATTTGTCTTTTCAAAATAATCAACAAGTTCTCTGAAATGACTTTCCCCTGCAGTGTTTTGATGTGCTGTAATAATCATGGGCTGGGACACTGCTGTGTGTCTGAGTGCTCCGGATGTTTGAGAGAAGTATTTTCTGCAGATTTAAACCTCAATGGGAATAATGCTAATATGCATGTTCTCACACTCTCTATTGTGTTAAATTAATTCTTAGTTATTATAGCATATGTACAGTTGAAGAATTATTAGCCCCACCCCCCCCCCCCCTGAATTATTAGCCCCCTGTCTATTTTTTCCCCCCAATTTCTGTTTAACGGAGAGAAAATTCTTTTCAACACATTTCTAAACATAATAGTTTTAATAACTCATTTCTAATAACTGATTTATTTTATCTTTGCCATGATGACAGTAAATAATATTTTACTAGATATTTTTCAAGACATTTCTATACAGCTTAAAGTGACATTTAAAGGCTTACCTAGGTTTATTAGGTTAACTAGGCAGGTTAGGGTAATTAGGCAAGTTATTGTATAACGATGGTTTGTTCTGTAGAATATCAAAAAAATATATAGCTTAAAGGGGCTAATAATTTTGACCTGTTAAACATAATTTGGGAAATATTTAAAGAAAAAAAAAATCAAAGGGGGGGTTAATAATTCTGACTTTAACTGTATATATTAACACACACACACACACACACACACACACACACAGACACACACACACACACACACACACACACACACACACACACACACAGACACACACACAGGGAGACTGAAGACAGCCCAAAAGACAAAGACAAACAAAAAATACTATAGTAATTTGTAGTAAATATTTAACTTTTTGGGCTGCACGGTGGAGCAGTGAGTAGCATATTCGCCTCACAGCAGGAAGGTCGCTGGTTTGAGCCTTGGCTGGGTCAGTTGGCGTGTTCTCCCCGTGTTCGAGTGGGTTTCCCCTGGGTGCTCTGGTTTCCCCCACAAGTCCAAAGACATGCAGTACAGGTGAATTGGGTTGGCTAAATTGTCCATAGTGTATGTGTGTGAATGAGTATGGATGTTTCCCAGTGATGGGTTGCAGCTGGAAGGACATCCCCTGCGTAAAACATATGCTGGATAAGTTGGCAACCCCAGATTAATAAACGGACTGAGCCGAAAAGAAAATGAATGAATTTAGCTCTGCACATAGTTTTGTTCCAACCGTAATCAAACACAGCTGATCCAACTAATCAAGGTGTTCAAGACTACTTGAGACTATAAGCAGGTGTGAATTGGAGGTGGTTGGAGCTCAAATCTGCAGAGCTGTGGCCCTCCGGAATTGAGTTTAAGACCATTGTAGTACAGTGTTTTATACTGTATATATTATTCACAACGCTTTATACAGCTTATTGCAATTTTAACAGTGAACTGATGAATGGTGATAAGTGTTTTAGTTTTTGCTTAAGTAAGTTTGGTGTATTGAAATATAATATATCCTCTAGTTATAAAATCTGTATTGGGTAATTTGTTTACATGGCAACTATAGAATCACCACAACATATTAATTTAAGTATTTTACTATATGGTTCAAAGCACTATAGTAATTACTATAAATTACTATAGAACCAGGTATGTTTATTGACATTATTATTGTAAATAGAACTGCAGAACAGGTAATCTTTATTGGCAGAAGAGCTTTAATGAAATTCTTTGTGTGCAAGTGAGGGTATGATCCAGACAGGGCCGCTGCTGGCCAAAAGGGTGCCCTATGCGGAATTTTACTGTGGCGCCCCCAAAAAGGAACAAAAACACACACACATTTGTATTTAAACATAATGCATATATAAATATGCATTTAAACACTCAAAATTATACTATATTTCAAACAATTACAAAAGGTAAGGAATAAAACCCTCTCTGTACCTGTAGAGATGGACGGTCCTCAGTGCTGCATCCTGTGTCTGTATCTGTGCAGCTGCTGGTGCCTCTGGAGCAGTGCTGGTCATGTCACCTCATCTTCTTTTGTGACAAATTTCAGCATTGAACCTCCATGTACAATACAGAAGAAATTAGTCATTTAAAGGAAAAAGCACTCTTCATAATGTGTCTAAACTACAACCAAAATGTGGATTTAACTTGCACTATAATCTATGGTGACAAAAACTGACCCTTGCTGTCAGTATAAATCAAAGACATTTGTGGTTTTTAAGAATTAAAGTGTATTAAAATGAGTGTATTTTTAAACAAAAACTGTAACATTCAGAAAAAAATAATCATTAAAGAATTCATGCAATTAAAATGGTTTATGGCTCGTGGCTTACAGTAATTTGACTCATCTTATATTATTCAGAAATCACAGAATGAGTCAGTTTTGTTATTTCATATTGTAATGTACAAACATAAAAACCGGCCTAAAACACACCAATCCACCGATGTAAAGACTAAAGAGACTTTGTCATTGCAGTGATACAAGCAATAACAACAGCAGCAATAGGAAATGTATAGAAATAGACAAAACAATAAACAATGATAACTGCAAAGAATGATATAATATATAATTATAGAATATAATAACTATATAATAAATAATACATACAGTGAAATAATTGTGCAGTGCATGTGCATGTAACTGGTGTGCAAACAGAGTTGTAAAGTATTGCACAAGTTAATAAAAAATATTGAGTTTGAGTAATTATCAGCAACATGGGAAAGAGCGGCAAACGCGAAAAGTCATAGAACATATTTGTCATAGTTTAAGCACAGTGCATAGCTGCAAAGCAAGAAACTGAACGTAAACAACAACAAATATGGCAGATTTGGTGCCGTTGTGGCGAAGTTTAAACGTTAGCCTCAATAATTTACTTGAACAACCAAAATATGTTTTCCAGATTCATGGACATAAGTTACCTGAAAGTGATGCACGCCATTCATCTTGTACTTTTTTCCTCTTTTCGGCTCCAGACTGCTGTTGTCTTTTCCTGGGCATAGAGCTGCAACTTGCATCAATTATAAATTGTCACCTTGGAATTATAAGGTTCTATCTGCGTTCTGAATGATTTTGAGATATTAAGCTTCAAAGTTTTTGTATTCCATAGCGAACAGTATGTGTGTGACATTTGTTTTTTAAATAAAAGGTCTTTAAATGTTAACAACTTGTAAAAAAAAACATCCCATAATATAAATAAGTTGTCATTTAATAAGAATATGTCAATAACTCAATTTTGACAAAAATGTCAGATAGAACCTTATAATTCTAAGGTGACGAATTATATGCTGCTAGCAGCTGCAAAGATAAGTGGACCGGACTGTGCTGCGTGTACGCGGAAAAAATTACATCACATGTTTGTTTTTACTTTTATCATAAAATATATATATTTTTAATGTATTCAACAACACATTATCAATACAGTATATATTTATTTACACTCAGTTCATATTAATATTATTAAATAAATGTTAATAAATTTTTTTTGAGCAACTGAGAAGATGCCCCCCTTAGGAGTTGAGGCCCTACGCAGCCTACGTATAGGGAGCGTTGGTACTGGATCCAGAAATACATAGTGAATGGACATTCTTGTGAAGTCCGGTCTTGCCAAGTTACATCAGAAGAACTAACTCCGAAAAAAACTGCAACAACACAGAACGCATCCTGTAAGAAATGAGATGCTGCAATGTTCCTGATGGTCAGATGTTTTTAATGGAAAATAATTTGAACATTACACCATTCATACACTGATTTATAGTTTTCCCCCTTTTTTCAATATATTTAACATGTACAAAGGCCTTACAAAGATAAAACTGATTTTACAAAAAAAAAAGCAGATTTTAATAAGAATTTCAGCAAATAATCACATTTCAAATGTTTATGCCTTTATTACATTTTTCATTTGAATGTTTACTTTCACCATTTAGGAAAGCTACTGAGATAAACAAGTTTGACTATATCTCTGTAAATACCAGTGAATGTTGTGATTTCCTTTAACTTTATTTACAGTAGCTGCAGTTTGCTTTGTTTATTGAATACACTTTGTATTGTTTTTAGGGAGAAAATTTTGCAGCTGTCATGGAACAACAGGTGAAATATGTATGTTTGGCTAATTCTTGTGCATTTGCAGCAATACTAATTAATGTGCACTGTCCTTGCCAACTGACTGACTGACTTACTTCTGGGACTTTGAGCCAGTGCTGCACTCAAGTCTGCATTCAATGCATCCTTGATATGATCCTTTCACACATTGTCTGTTCTTGCGGTCTTGAATATTGGAATTGAATTTTGGCATTTTAATGATGTTGGAAGAAAACACAAGGAGCCACGTTTATGTAAGCATGCATATTGAGAAATAGCTCAGGAGACGACAAATGGTATATTCAGGTAAGTATACTTCAGAAAGTTATGGTGTGGACCATAGAGCGAACAAGCGAGAGTTTCAAATGGGATATATCACCTTCCGAAGAGCACTTTGGACTAAAAACAATCATGGCTGGCATATTGAAGTGTCGTTCCAAACTGAAGTGCTCAAAACTGGCCACTTTAAAGGTCTCTTTGGAATGAAGGATTTTGAAGGATACAACTGATGGACACTTTGGGCCATGATCCTTTGAGTAGGGAAGATGTCTGGTGTCATGCACTGCAGCCAATTTGGAAGTTCTCGTTCCTATACTCTAATCCTTTCAGAGGGAACTGCCAAAGGGATTAGGGCATAGGGATAAGTCCTTCAGAGTGGATCCCAATGAAGAAGTGAATGTTTATAAAGAGATCTGATGATGGAGTGCACAGGTGCTGGGAATTAGTAATCAGGTGACTGTGAACAGGTGAAGTGACTTAGGTATAAATGGAAGACGGAGCCAGCTCCAAAAGGGCAAGAAGGGTATAATGCCGCAGTCACACCAGAGTTTGTGTGTGCGAAATTCTGTAGTATGGCGCTGTGAAAAGGGGCGGAATTAAACAAGATGATTAGACATTAAAAAAAGCGAGCGATTGGTCCATGTTTTAAACTTCTGTACAGAGAGATCATGTTTTGATTTTCGATTGGTCCCAAGCAATCATGTGATGCGATTTCGCAGGTCAAAGTTTACCAAGCTTGAACTTTCCAATGGATCGAACTGCAAAAAATTTTGCACAAGCTTGTGTTTCCGGTCTGAGGCATACACGTGTGTATGAATGGAAGTCTAAGAGGAGAAAAAGTGCAGTGTGACTGCAGCTTAAAGGAGTTTCAGGCCAGCTCTAAATGGGCTGGTCCGCTCCAAGTGGGTGGGATTTGAGCTCCAATTGGGCTGTACAAACCTCCCAGAGGTTTTATTTATTTATTGTCTTATGAATGTCTACACCAACCCTAAACCCAACCTCACAGTAACCTGTTGTGTTTTATTGATGTCTAATACACCTGCACCAACCCTAAACCCAACCTCACATTAAACTGTTGTGTTTTATTAATGTCTACTACACCTACACCAACCCTAAACCCAATCTCACAGTAACCTGTTGTGCTTTATTGATGTCTACTACACCTGCACCAACCCTAAACTCAACCTCACAGTAACCTGTTGTGCTTTATTGATGTCTACTACACCTACACCTGCACCAACCCTAAACCCAACCTCACAGTAACCTGTTGTGTTTATTTATGTCTACTACACCTACACCTACACCAACCCTAAACCCAATCTCACAATAACCTGTTGTGTTTTATTGATGTCTAATACACCAACCCTAAACCCAACCTCACAGTAACCTTTTGTGTTTTATTGATGTCTACTACTCTTACACCAACCCTAAACCCAACCTCACAGTAACCTGTTGTGTTTTATTGATGTCTACTACACTTACACCAACCCTAAACCCAACCTCACAGTAACCTGTTGTGTTTTATTGATGTCTACTACACTTACACCAACCGTAAACCCAACCTCACAGTAACCTGTTGTGTTTTATTGATGTCTACTACACTTACACCTGCACCAACCCTAAACCCAACCTCACATTAAACTGTTGTGTTTTATTAATGTCTACTACACCTACACCAACCCTAAACCCAATCTCACAGTAACCTGTTGTGCTTTATTGATGTCTACTACACCTGCACCAACCCTAAACCCAACCTCACAGTAACCTGTTGTGCTTTATTGATGTCTACTACACCTACACCAACCCTAAACCCAATCTCACAATAACCTGTTGTGTTTTATTGATGTCTAATACACCAACCCTAAACCCAACCTCACAGTAACCTTTTGTGTTTTATTGATGTCTACTACTCTTACACCAACCCTAAACCCAACCTCACAGTAACCTGTTGTGTTTTATTGATGTCTACTACACTTACACCAACCCTAAACCCAACCTCACAGTAACCTGTTGTGTTTTATTGATGTCTACTACACTTACACCAACCCTAAACCCAACCTCACAGTAACCTGTTGTGTTTTGTTGATGTCTACTACACTTACACCTGCACCAACCCTAAACCCAACCTCACAGCAACCTGTTGTGTTTTATTAATGTCTACTACACCTACACCAACCCTAAACCCAACCTCACAGTAACCTGTTGTGTTTTATTAATGTCTACTACACCTACACCAACCCTAAACCCAACCTCACAGTAACCTGTTGTGCTTTATTGATGTCTACTACACCTACACCAACCCTAAACCCAACCTCACAGTAACCTGTTGTGCTTTATTGATGTCTACTACACCTACACCAACCCTAAACCCAACCTCACAGTAACCTGTTGTGCTTTATTGATGTCTACTACACCTACACCAAACCTAAACCCAACCTCACAGTAACCTGTTGTGTGTTATTCATGTCTACTACACCTACACCAACCCTAAACCCAACCTCACTGTAACCTGTTGTGTTTTATTAATATCTACCACATGTACATACACCAACTCTAAACCCAGCCTACTTGTGGCAAAAGTCGCTCCCACTCACCAAACCTACTTGTGGTGTAGTTTCTCTCACTTGAAGGTGTTTTTTTTAGGAGTTTTTCATCTTATTGTATATTAATGTTGAGACAGGGAAGTGTGGGCAGCAGAGAGAGAGGAACAGGCTTGGCAAAGAATTCTGAGATGGAAATTGAACTCAGGTTGTCAAGAACAGCTCAATGCTATATGTCGATGCATTTAATCACTAGACTATTGGTGTCGTCTGCAACAACATACTTGAGCAAACTCAGATCCATGTTGAGGAAGAGGATGTGATGATGGCATGATATACATTATTTTGGCTAATTATTAAGTTCATTGAACTGAATGGAAATTAATAAAATCCTGTGAAGGTATGAAGGTTAAATATAATATACAAATAAACATGTACAGAGAGAAATCATTATAAAACATAACGTGTTCTCAAGCCTTTCCCTTTAGAACAAAACAACAGACTTTTCTAAAGGACCTGTTTTCTGAAACAAGACGGAAGGGGAATGTTAATTTCTGTGTTTAATATTCTAGATTCTTCTAAGAATGTTTGGTGCAGTTACATCCTATTAAAATTTAACCAAGTCGAGTATCTTGATCTTAATCATTCTTCACTACCGCCAGCGTTGTTTGCCATCAGTGTTCGCCCGAATCAAAAACGTGTAATCCAGTGGTTCAATGATGCATTGGAAATGCCCTTCAGCAAACACACACACACACACACACACACACACACACACACACACACACACACACACACACACACAACACTTTGATTTTGTCTGCATGGCATGATAGTGTCAGGATAAACCAGACATAAAAGGGAGATGGCTGACTCTGAAATCAAATAGTATCTCATTGAAAACAGATTAGAAAATGGGACTGAAAGTACAGTAAGAAAAAAAAAAGCAGACGTATTGATGAATGACGGCAGAGATTGATTTGATTTCCTTGAAGGATAGCAGATTGGAGAACATTAAGGTACATATAAGTATACTAGTGAGCCACTAGTGGACACTTTGCCATTGTATAAACTGTCAGCAGGTACAATGTAGCATGTATTTGAATGAATGAATGAATGAATGAATAAATTTACGTTACGAGGCTGTTGTCTTCACAATGTCTAAAGTCATGAAATGATATTTAATGCTGAGGTCACCCATGCATCACTCACCTCTAATATCAACTCACCATCATTCATCAGTCAACACATCTATTTGGCATCCATTAAAATTGAATAACTATTTCAAAGGATAAACATAGAAAGCTAAAACATAAGCTGTGCAAAAATGATAAAATAAATGCTATATAGATAAAATGGACATGTTTGGGCTGCACGATTTTAATTTGGTTTTATATAAATGTTTTTTTTTTTTTTTTTTTTTGCAACAAGGGATTGTAAATGCAGTTTTAGTAAAAGTCAAATACTTGTGAAAATATTTTTATATACTGTACACTTGAAAAACAAGCACATGTAAATTGTAGTGTTTTAAAGCATTAGTTCATCTTCCTGACTTTCTGATTTTCAAAATGTTCATTATATGATAATAGGATTTAATTAAGGATTTAATTTAGACTTTTATTCACATATACACATTTTTGTTTAAGTATTTAGATATGCATGTTAGTGAAATGTGAATAGAAATGTTGATGTATTTGTCTTGGCAAAATAGATCTGCTACACTGCTGCCAAAGTGGTTCCTTCTTGCATGTCACTCACTACCCGCTGAGTTTTTTTTTTTTTTTCTGTCAAGCAGGCCATACTGAAGTGCAACATATTCACACATATGCACGACATTGTTGAATATATATTTTAAAATATTTTCCTAATTCATAAAATTCCTAAATAAATCTTGCTAACTAAAACGGTTTCCTTCTGTTTCAAGGATGAACAAAAGTCTTTTGGGTTTGCAATGACATGAGAGTGAGTAAATGATTGCTGAATTTTTCTTTCGCAGTGAACTCACCTTAAGTAATTTTCCTCTGATGATTTTCCACTCCATTTGACAGTTAACTGTTCCAACAAGATTGGATCAGTCTGATTATAATGGTTTTATGAACTGCATCGGCTAATTTATTAAAAAGACCAATCTCCGAAAATAATAATTTGCCACTCAACACTTTTTTATGCTATTTTTTTTATTTTTATTTTATTTATTTATTTTTTTTTCATTTTGGAGCATGACAGCTTCCGCCTATTAAAAAGCTTGACTTGTATATACTTGTGTCTAGAATATTCTTGCTATTCTTTCTTCAGAAATTGATTAAACAGTAGCTATGTTTTCATCCAAAGATGCCAATTAGATTTATGTAAAAAACAATCTGAATTTGCACATAAAAAAAGAGAACAAGATCCTCACTTCCTGATCAACTTGTGGCAATTATTAAAAAGATAAATGAAATTTAACCCCCCACCCCCCCAAAACATGGCAAATCCTGCATTAGTAATCACATGATACACCAATTTGATTAATTTGAATATGTATAAATAGCCAGATTTCCTTACCGTAGTCATTTTCGTCTTAAAGAATAATACCTCCCTTCCAGCCCTACTCCTTCCCCTCTTTTTTAACTAAATACGGGGAGCTCTCAAGTCTTACCTGAGCTCAGACTCTCTCACCTGATGAAATGGGAGGGAGCTCAGGGCTCTCTAACCGGGACAGCATGCCAAACTCGCTCTTACTTATCAATCATCAGCTAAGTGTGAACTCTTGAATACCAAACCACTTTAATGACGAAATTTGGCAAAATGATTATTATTATTTTTTTTTTTGTGAGTGATTTGAGTGATTTTAGAAGGACAAAAATGACACGATGGGACAACATTTTTGGACAAACCAGCAAACCGTCGACATTGCACAATATCTGAAATGTTACTTTCATTTTAGATATTGTGCAATGTCGACAGTTTGCTGGTTTGTCCAATAATGTTCTCCCATCGTGTCATTTTTGTCATCACATGATCTGTTAAAATAAAATCACATGACTTTTTTGATGGCTGTGCAGGAAATTATTCAATAAATGTGTTTGCATTGTACTGTAGATTATGCACATTTTTTTTTCTTATCGGATAAAAAGTTTTCTTATTGTGTGCATATGTTTTTTTTTATGTGGATTTCCAAAATGTATTCACATCTTGGCATTTCCATTAAGCATTGTTATGCAATATTCTAAAATGCACATAAAAATGTGGATGAAAACATGGCCATTACAATTAAAGCGCCGAGAGACATTCAAATGAATTAAATTTGCATGCATGTAACCAGAGGCTCTACTTTACATGTTGATTAAAATACTGAGATTTTTGGAAGCTTGCTAAATAATCCTCTGTCTAATGCTTCAGGAAACATATAGTGCTAAAAACTAGTGCAATCTGCCTATGGAATATGATATTCTGCACTTCAGGTGATCAATCAATCAATCAATCAATCAATCAATCAATAAAGTAAGTAAGTAAGTAAGTAAGTAAGTAAGTAAGTAAGTAAGTAAGTAAGTAAGTAAACAAAAATAAATAAATAAATAAGATTGACCACATTTTCAAATCTGGTGAAAAATGGAGACTTAAATTCAAATGTTTCTATATTTTAATGTGTCTCTATTTTAATGTTTCACTATTTTTTCTCTATATTTAAAATATATTTGAATGTTTCTATAGTTTCAAAATGTTTGCTATATTTTGAGTCAATATTGAGCTCATATTATGGCTTTGATCTTGGATGTCTAATATCACAATGCACTATGTACAAACCAGTGAACTTAGAAACAACATGTACAATGCAACAGTCATATTAATTTTAAGGTCATCAGAGGTAAGTCACATTAATCAATACCCAAGAAGCATGTTACGTTGGTATGAAACAAGAGCACAAGTAAACAGTGTGATACAAAACATGGAAACTCAGTAACCATGGTTGGATAATGTTGCATGGATGACAGATCAAGGGCTCATAAATTGAGAAACCATGTATGTATGTATGTATGTATGTATGTAAGTCAGAATTATTAGCCCCCGTTTGAATTTTTTATTCGTTTTTAAATATTTCCCAAATGATGTTTAACAGAGCAAGGAAATTTTCACAGTATGTCTGATAATATTTTTTCTTCTGGAGAAAGTCTTATTTGTTTTATTACGGCTAGAATAAAAGCAGTTTAAATTTTTTTATGAACCATTTTCAGGTCAAAATTATTAGCCCATTTAAGTTAAATTTTTTTTGTCTGTCTACAGAACAAACCAGCATTATACAATACCTTGTCCAATTACCCTAACCTGCCTAGTTAACCTAATTAACCTAATTGAGCCTTTAAATGCCATGTTAAGCTGTATAGAAGTGCCTTGAAAAATATCTAGTAAAATATTATTTACTGTCATCATGGCAAAGATAAAATAAATCAGTTATTAGAAAGTAGTTATTAAAACTATTATGTTTAGAAATAGGTTGAAAAAAATATTCTTTCCATTAAACAGAAATCGGGGAAAAAAATAAACATGGGGGGTAATAATTCAAGGGGACTAATAATTCTGACTTTAACTGTATATATATATATATATATATATATATATATATATACGTTGCACGACTATCAGCTAATCAGATTCGAGAACCAGACATAACTGTTGTATGTCTATATATATATATATATATACAAACAACAGTTCTGTCTGGTTCTCGAATCTGATTAGCTGATAGTTGTGCAATATTCTGCAATAACAACACTCGTACAGCCTCCTCACCCTTCTGTATTACTGTATTTTGCCCACATAGAGTGACAGCAGATCAATAAACCACTACAGTTTGACAAATATTGCAGCTGTTGGACAACATAATGTACTTTTGAGGCTTTTTTAGACGAGAATGCTCCGGTTACTAAGGTAACCCTCGTTGCCTGAGGGGGGGAATGGAAATGCTATGTGGAAAAACTTCCACTATGAGGATTTCATTCAGAAAACCAATCATCTGAAAGAGTATGTAAACGGGCCAATGAAATGCCAATGAGTTGGCAGCTTCAGCTTGTATAAGCCTATGGGATCGCCTAGAGGGGATCGCACATAGTGGACACCTATACCCAGAACGCGGGCTGACGAGTGGGCATACCAACAACGTAACGGGCCAGCACCTGACTCCTCCGCTGAGTCAGATGCTGGGGGCCTCGGAGGATTATCTGCAGGGTTCGCCAAGTGGGGAACTTTACTGACAGAGAGAATAAACGCACGTATCTCTGTGTTAGAGAGAATGGCACATCAAGCATTTTACAACACCCAACTGAATCTCTCATTCACCGCATGAGGAAATCGGCTCCCCTCAAGATTAATAAATCTCGCAATAGGTGTCGCCAAGCCTGCAGCTCTACAGTGTCTGTTAGAGAGGCGGCGCGTGCTAACGCCCAAAAGGATGCGCGCTTCAAGGTGCTCTCACACCTGGGGGACACGGCTCGCCCTGGCTCAGATGAGCGAGGGAGATGGCATCCACTGTCAGTGGGTAAGTTCCAACCTCTGTTTGGATACGGCACTTCCCTTCTGCCGATCACCGTAACAGATAAAAGAGCTGAGTACGGTCCGTATAATATGCAAAGCGCGAAGGACACAGCAAATAAAAGCGCTGGGTCTGCCTCCTCCGTGGGCAGCGCTTGCAGGTTCACTACGTAGCTGAAAGAACACTGTAGGAACCTAGGGCTGACCGAAAATGCCTCCAGATAGCCACCCATTTGGCTGATGCGAACGCGATTAGCAGAGCTGCCTACCTGGACAGAAATCTAAAAGATAAAGTTGAGTGATCGAGCAGACCTCTCCTAAGAGAGATATCCAAGTGGGTATGAGAAGGAAACAGGAAGAATTAATATTCATGTCTCGCGCCTCCGGGAACTGGATGATGAGATGATGCTTTCCAGCGCGCCGCCATCGCCGCATACTTAGAGCGAGGATGATTGTAATGCCAACCCCTCAGAGTGGAGGGGACAGCCTTAGCTCCAGTCAACTGAAAGAGGATAGCATCACTCTGATCTGGCATGTTCGGGGTTTCCTTCTCGGGGGAAAAGCGAACCACACAGTGAATAGACTCCACTTTAGGGCGTGGGCATGCCTCGTAGAGGGTGCTCAGCCTGAGTGACAGTGTTAACCACCTTATTGGTAGGTCACCTAAGTTCTCCACACTCCATCTATGAACCGTACGTAAGGCATAGATCTGGGCGCGGGTGCCAAACGATGCCTGTCCTCTGTTTCCAGGGGAAGTGCCAGGGAGGGGCCATCACGAGGAGAGTTGAAAGCAGGTCCGATTGGGCCAGAGAGGTGCAATACAAGAGCTGTTCCTCGACCTCCCTGACTTTTGAGTTAGAGAGAGAAAGGCGCAGCCCATAACAGCTGGCCAGTCGGGGGTGGAGTCTCCATTTTACCAGGCGAAACTGCCGTGAGAGCGAATGGGCTGCACGGTTGAGCTTGGTGAGAAAAAATGCAGCGATTGCGCCGCGTATGACTCCGGGGGAGCAGACGGCGAGCGAGCTGAGACATGCGGCGAGAGATACCCCCCATACGGTTGATATAAGCCAGCGCCGCCGTACTGTCCATCCTGACCAGCAAGTGTTGTCGCTCCGGCACCAGTAAAAAATGGCAGAGAGCGAGGAACACTGCCACCAGCTCTAGGCGATTGATATGCCAATGCAACTGGGTTCCTTTCCACAGGCCCGCAGCTGCATGCCCGCAACACACGGGCACTCAGCCCATGCTGGAAGCATCTGTCAAAATGACAATATTTCTGGACACCTGTCCTAGTGGCACTCAGGCCTGTAGGAACGAGGGATCGTTCCAGGGGCTGAGGGAGAGGCGACACAGCGTAGTGACAGTCACCCGATATGTGCCCGTGTGCCATGCGCGTCTGGGGACTCGATCGTGAAGCCAGTGCTGAAGTGGTCTCATATGGAGTAATCCGAGTGGCGTGACAGCGGCTGCGGATGCCATATGCCCCAGGAGCCTCTGAAAGATTTCAGTGGAACCACTATTTTGCCGTCAAACTCTCTCAGACAGTTCAGCATTAGCTGAGCGTGCTCTCCAAAGAGGCGCGCTGTCATGGTGATAGAGTCCAGCTCCAAGATCTTACATCCCCGCCGAAGGATGGTCCATCGTATCCGACTGCACCGCTGTGAATTCCTGGATGAATCCACCAACGGTGTCGCCGAACAGGTCAGACTGGTATATGGGGGAGTCAAGAAAGTGAAATTTGTCGACTCTGCGCATATTTTTGCCAGGTTTAGCCCGAGGTGGCGCTCCTGGACCACTAATGTGGCCATCGTTCTTCCCAGGGCACACGCAGCGGAATTGAGGTCTGTGGAGCTCAGTCGGGTGCGGCGCGGCGCTTGTAACAAGCCTGGGTCAGAACCACCCTCGTCCAGCTGAGCCAGCTCGCGCGCATGGACCCTAGCGTCAGGGTGGAAGCAGCCTGGCCCGCGGCTGTGTGGGCTCTGGCTCAGGAGGCAGAAGACCAACACGCCTTGGACGGGAGATGAGGCTGACTACAGCAGAAGGAGGCACCACGCGGGCCCGTGATGGCACTCTCAATCTGGGGAATCGACTCGTATTCCCTGGCTGCTCCACCATCAAAGGTGGTGAGGCGGAGGCCCACGCGGATCAAGCAGAGAAAGGGGCCCTCAAGACTGCGTGAGCCCACTGTGCACTTCCGGGAAGAAAGGGATGGGAGGCTAGAAGGTCTTGCCTTTTAATCCTCCACATACACCCATATAGTCGGTCCGGCCGCGGGGCTGGGGGATAAACCATCTCCAGACCCACGACCGAAACAGCCCAGGAAAGCAAGGTTATTATGTCTGTTTCAAGATCGGCGCCGCCGCGCTCGCTCCCGAGGGGAGGGAGTGGAGGGGGGAAATCCTTCATCAGACCATGACAGCCCAACCTCCGATGCAGCGGTGGACATCTGAGCCTTGGTGTCATCAAGTGAGAGGGCGGCCATCCGAGGATGGATCGCTTCTCTCACTCGAAGCTTGGATGGAGCGCGTGGAGGAGCGAGAGGTCCGCAAGCCCGAGGGCGGCAGATTTACTCCCACTGTAACCCTCAGATCTGCCCGAGTGCCCACCACGGAGCGGGGGACAACTGGGGTGGGTGGCCCTTTTGCAAGAGCTAACTGCGATCTTAACTGCGCAACAGACATGCCACCGCAGTGATGTCATGCACTGCCCGCGAGCACCACATTAACATGCTGAACCCCAGACATGAAACGCAGTGCTCGTGCCCATCATCCGAGGACAGGAAACCACCGCATCCAGAAACGCACAGTCGGAGCGACGTCTTGAAACAGTGTTGCTCTTTTAGGAAATTCGCAACAATACACACCGCTCTGGAGGACCAGACCCAAAGACGCCAGGCAAGGGAGAAACCAAGCTCGACCGTCTGCCGCTGCGTGTCACACACTCTGGACCGGGAGATCGCTCTTGTTTACTCTCTGTCTGAAACTCAGCTGGAGGAACCCTCATCGACTCTCTCAGAGGGCTGTTGAAGTCTCTGAAGTGAAAATGATGCTTTGGCTTTGCTCGCACTGTGCTCTTATAGCCAAATTAATTGCAACGAGCATCAGTTGCGCAAGCTGAAGCTGCCAACTCATTGGCATTTCATTGGCCCGTTGACATACTCTTTCAGATGATTGGCTTTCTGAATGAAATCCCCATAGTGGAAGTTTTTCCACATAGCATTGAAGTTCCCTCCTGAAGGGGAATGTAGTTGTTTTGATTGCAACTATGCAGTTCATTTATAAGGACAGTGCCTATTTTAAATATTTATAATTTCAAAGAAACAGCATGTCGGCATCCTTCAGCCTGTCATACTGAGCAGAGCAAAGACAGTTGACGTTCTGCCAAACGGAGACTTAAATTCAAATGTTTCAAACTCTAATTATACCTGGCCATTTGTGATATGATTGACAAAAACAGTTTAATAGCAGGTTTGGAAAGGGCTTAATATAAAGTGGGTCTGAATATTCTTTTGTCAGCCAGAAGCTACACTTCTTCACACATAGGTGAAATTAGCATAGATGTTCTACCGGTTCTGTCACAGCAGTGTCCCACACCTCCAGTTCTCCCTTATTTCCTCTATCTAACATTATACACCTCTCATCTTTCTCTCACACATTTCCCCTCTCGCTCTGACACACAAACTCAGCATCAGAGCTGTCTTCCTCTTCATCCTATTGAAAAGAACCCTGCAGCATTCCATTAAGAACAGTGCAGAAAGGCCAGGAATATCCCAAAGAAGAAAGGTCAAATCCCTGGAGTGTCTTTAGCCCGCGGCATACCTGCAGCTCACTTCATCTCTGAATGATTGATAAGAGCCACAACGCTAAAAAAAGAGCAGGACGTGATGTTATGTCAAAGAAAGGCGGTTGATGTCCTGCCCTTGTGATGAATAGACTATGAAGGATTTAACTTAGGCAAAATTAAACATAGCATCTCCACCTTTGGCCACACAAAATCATATCAGAGTTTTTTTTTTTTACTTTTCTTATAATCATATTGTGTGGTGATGAAGGAAAATTAAACTTTATGAGACTGAGAAGAAGGAAGAGAGATTTCAGTTGATGAAAAAAAAAATGTCTTGTAGTGCTCTTGTCCATTACAGACGCACTAAGTAATTATTGAGAAGGGAACCTGAGAATAAGAGAATAATATACCCTTATGGAGGGCTAAAAATTCCTGTGCTGGAGAGACTACCTTCATAATTTGACCTGAGCAGCAATGCTGTAATACCGGTGTAACTGGACACTTATTGACAGATCTCATTGATCAAATGCTACTTTTGGAACAGGGTGAGGAACTTTGTATGAGACAAACTGATGTATTTTCATACCGCTTCATATTTGCAGTGACTAAAGTGCCCTTTAAACTTTTAGCTCCATAAACTTTGGTGACTATCCGCTAACAAAGCAAAAAAACGGGAGAATATATATATATATATATATATATATATATATATATATATATATATATATATATATATATATATATATATATATATATATATATATCGCCCACATTGTTTTATTTTTTCCTTTTTTTTCTTTTGGACTTTAGTCCAACATATAGAGTACATATGTTTTTTTTTTTTTAAAGGAGTGGTTTTTAGAGAGACTCAAAGTAATTTTTGACAGATGTGTTTTTTTTGGATGTATGTTTATCTATTGTTAAAATAGCACAAAAGAGGCATTGTATCATTGGTCAATCAACATAAGTGCAGTGAACTTAGAAACAACATGTACAATGCAACAGTGATATTATTTTAAGGTCATCAGAGGTAAGTCAAACTAATCAATACCCAAGAAGCATGTTACGCTGGTATGAAACAAGAGCACAAGTAAACAGTGTGATACGAGACATGGAAACTCAGTAAGCCATATGAGTGGTTGGATATTGTTGCATGGATGACAGATCAAGGAGTCATGAATTGGGAAACTATATATATATATATATATATATATATATATATATATATATATATATATATATATATATATATATATATATATATATATATATATATATATATATATATATATATATATATATATATATATATATATATATATATATATATATATATATATATATATATATATATATATATATATATATATATATATAGGCAACCCAGTGGCGCAGTAGGTAGTGCTGTTGCCTCACAGCAAGAACGTCGCTGGGTCGCAGGTTCGAACCTCGGCTGGGCTGGGTCAGTTGGCGTTTCTGTGTGGAGTTTGCATGTTCTCCCTGGGTTTGCGTGGGTTTCCTCCGGGTGCTCCGGTTTCCCCCACAGTCCAAAGACATGCAGTACAGGTGAATTGGGTAAGCTAAATTGTCCATAGTGAATGTGTGTGTGGAAGTTCCCAGAGATGGGTTGCGGCTGGAAGGGCATCCGCTGCGTAAAATCGTGCTGGATAAGTTGGCGGTTCATTCCGCTGTGGCGACCCCGCAAGGGACAAAGCCGACAAGAAAATGAATGAATGAATGAATATATATATATACACATATTATATGTATGCAGTTGAAACCAGAAGTTTACACACACTCTAAAAAAGGAACAACCATTTGTTTTTAAATGTCTGATGGTAAATCATACTAAACGTTTACTATTTTAGGTCCGTTAGGATTACCTAAATAACTTTACATTTGCTAAATGCCAGAATAATGAGAGAATTCTTTTTTAGAGATTTTTTTATTAATTTCTAGACAGTCAAAAATGTTTACATACATTTCCTTGGCATTGTTTAGCTTTGGTTTTAAACTGCATAACTTTGGTCAAATGTTTTGGGTATCCTTCCACAAGCTTCTCACAATAGTTTGCAGGAAGCTTGGCCAATTCCTCCTGACAGAATTGGTGTAACTAAGTCAGATTTGTAGCCTGTCTTGCTCCCACAAGCTTTTTCAACTCTGCCCACAAATTTTCTATAGGATTGAGCACAGGGCTTTGTGATGGCCACTCCAAAACATTCACTCTGTTGTCCTTAAATCACATTTTAACTAATTTGGCAGTATGCTTAGGGTCATGGTCCATTTGAAAGACCCATTTGTGGCCAAGTTTTAATTTCCTGGCTGATGTCTTGAGATGTTGCTTCAGTATTTGTACATGATGTTCTTTCTTCATGATGCCATCTATGCTGTGAAGCGGACCAGTCCCTCCTGCAGCAAAACAGCCCAACAACATGATGCTGCTGCTCTGATACTTCACAGTTGGGATGGTGTTCCTAAGCTTGTAAGCTTTACCCTTTGTCCTCCAAATGTAACACTGGTCATTATGGCCAAACAGTCTTAGTTCCATCAGACCACAGGACATGTCTCCAATTTTTTTTTCCCAGTGTAATTTTGAAAATTGTACATGTAATCTGGCATTTGTTGTTGATTCTGGCTTGTTGATTTGCCCATGTTGTCACACAAGGAAGCAGTGTGTTTGAGGTTTTCCTTATATACTATTCTACAGTTGTGCCTGCAATTAACTCAAATGTTGTCAATTAGCCAATCAGAAACTTCCAAAACCTTGACACCATCATCTGAGCTTTTTCAGAGGCATAATAATCTTATTGTATTTAAACATTTGACTTTCAAGAAAAGTTATAACAATTTCTCAAAAAATATATTTCTCATTATTTTGCTATTAAGCATAACAGAAACAAATTTGATAATCCTAATTTACTTAAAAAAATAAATTGTTTAGTCACATTAACATTTGACTTTTTTTAAAGGGTTATGTGCCTTTTTATACAGTGTATATGTAAACTTCTGGTTTCAACTGTATACAGTTGAAGTCAGAATTATTAGCCCCTCCTTTGATTTTTTTTTCTTTTTTAAATATTTCCCAAATGATGATTAACCGAGCAAGGAAATTTTCACATAAATTATTACCCCCCCCCCCCCCCCCTGTTTATTTTTCCCCAATTTCTGTTTAACGGAGATAAGATTTTTTCAGCACAATTCTAAACATAATAGTTTTAATAACTCATCTCTAATAACTGATTTATTTTGTCTTTGCCATGATGACAGTAAATAATATTTTACTATATATTCTTCAAGACACTTCTATACAGCTTAAAGTGACATTTAATTGCTTAACTAGGTTAATTAGGTTAACTAGGCAGGTTAGGGTAATTAAGTGTAAGAAATCAGCTCTTTGGTTTAAATCACGTTTAAACTTTGGGGAATCGAATCTAAAGATTCGAACATGATTCACATAGAATTATTGAAAGCTTACACTTAACCTACTCATTTGTCCAGCAAATAGAATGGTTAGTGTAAAGCAATCCTGTAATATATTATTATGTGGCCAACTAATATAATAATTATAATATATAATATAAAAACAGTATCTAATTATTTAATGAGCAAGGTAACAGTATCTGAAGCTGAGACATTAACTTATAAAGCACACAAAACACCAACATGGATCTTAAAACGAAACAAAGGTTTATTGCTACTCTACAACACAACGTACTAATCTAGATAAAACAAACGCACAAACATACACACACACACACACACACACACACAAGCAGTTTGAGGAGAGCTATGACGGAGAGCGAGTAAGGATTCAACTTCTAGCATATGCTAAGTTCTTAGCATTGCAACCTGAAATGTTGAAATATGAAATGTTTCACAAACGTTCTGTAGATTTCATGCAGCAGCAAAGGCTATAACTCATTACCTATCCATAACAGTTACGTTAAACACGTGGAACGTGTACACACAAAAACCTACAGAAACATAAAACAAACATACATTACTCAAATAAACACAGTTTAAAAGAAAGTCTGTTTAAACTCTGGAAGTTTCTGACTTCTTCTGTGTCTCCCTAAGAGTGTGTAATCCTTTGCAGATGCCATTTGCAGGCATGAAACAGCAGAGGTTTGTTGAGCTCTCTCAAAAACCGGTTTGGGGGGTTCTTTGAGTGTAACCTCTTTATTGTTTTAAGATGTAACTTAATTAGGACACAGTTGAAATCGTAAATGGGAAGTGGTTGTTGTGGATTTGCCTTTTGGTGCATGCCTGTGGATTGCTTTGAAATTGATGGTTTGTTCTGTAGACTATCAAAAAAAAAAATAGCTTTAAGGGGCTAATGATTTTGACCTTAAAATGGATTTTATAAAAATTAAAAACTGCTTTCATTCTAGCCGAAATAAAACAAATAAGACTTTCTCCAGAAGAAAAAAAATATTATCAGACATACTGTGAACATTTCCTTGCTCTGTTAAACATCATTTCGGAAATATTGAAAGAATCAAAAAAAAAAATTAATAAAAAAAAAATCAAAGGGGGGCTAATTATTCTGACTTTAACTGTATGTGTGTGTGTGTGTGTGTGTGTGTGTGTGTGTGTGTGTGTGTGTGTGTGTGTGGTTTAAGAGGTCACTATCATGTACAAAAAATAATAATAAATAAATAAGCACAAGAAAGACCTAAGAAAATATAAGAAAATCTCTTGTAAGTTTCTCTAAAGTAAGTAACTCTAATTTCCAAAACATAACAGTACAAAATCTGCTTTTACTGAAACAAAGATGCCAAGTTCATTCATATTTTGTCTCACTATGATCTACAGAGTGATGAATGAATACTTCTAAAGAGATCACAGCTTTTGCATTGTTGCCTCTACGACATATATTTTATTTTGTTTGTTTTATTTTACAGCATATTAATATTTAAACATGTCAAGATTTGACATTTTTTTTAGAAACGATGAAAATAAAAGATGATGCAGGTTGACTATACTGGATCCATCAAGGCACAACAACAAACGCGTGTGAATCTCATCCACACACTGATGTTCTACTGTTTACTGCCACCAAAAAAAGACATTTACTCAAGCTTCAATTTAAAACACATATGTAAACTGGATTTTGTATCCCTAAGGAGGGACATTATAGGTCCCACACAACAATAATTTAAACTTTCATGTACAAATATGCACAAAATACTAAATTGTGAAATATATATATATATTATTGTTATTAGTACTTTTAGTAGTACTATACATATGGTTTACATTTTGGTTAACTACAACATATCCCCAATATGCACTTACATAAATAGCCATACATATTTAAAAATGTCTTTAGTTCTGATTGTTTAAGAGCTGAATTTACAAATTTGACAACACTGCTTTCTGAAGCGTGCAGTATTACTAAAACTTAGCACTCTTAAAAATGAAAACATCTTTCCAAACAAATTTTGAACATATTTGAAGTGCTGTGTGGCGATTTAATTAATCCCACAGTAAGCCCAGTTGTTAATAAAAAACACAGGTCGTGCATTATTAAAGTTCCTGGATGGACAGCGCATGTGGGGCTGGTCTAATATTAACAAACTGCCTCATGGGCAAGAGCAATATTACAGTAATTACTTTAGAGTTTCAGCGATTGTCTAGCTCGTCGGGCTGTCTAGTTTGAGTGACTGTTCTAGAGCATGCTGTTCATTGCTCATACAGACGTGAGTGTTACCTTGAATGAAACCCATCATGTCCCCATTTTTTGCATAAGTAATGCAACTAAATTACTAGAGGTGTGAACCTACACTGGTCTCACGGTTCGGTTCGGTTACGATTATCATGACATTAATTCGGTTCAATTCGATATCTCGGTGCATCACGGTGCATTGATGATGCTTTCCATACATAATTAGATTTTTTTCTTTACAACACAACAAAAACTGTATTAAAATCTATAAATATATTAATATTTATGTATTATTTGTAATACAATTTTGTCCTTTAATACAAGCAGTCAGATATATGAACTGTACCTTTATTTGACCTGCTCAAACAAAACTTTTTGAATGTTTTAAACAAAACTCCACAAAAAACTTTAAAGATTCAAATAATAAAAATAAATATTTTTTGGTAAAAATGTTTATTTTGCATTTTATACGAGTACAATATGGCATTTTTATTAAATAAAAAAATTATACCACCGCTCTGTTGACCATTTGATTGATCCATTGCAGCTGGATATTGCATTGATCTGTTACAGTCACATGTTCAAAATGGAGAGAAGAATGAAGAGATGTGGAGCGCAAAATAGAAAATGAAAAAAAAACAACATGTAAAACAGTGCCTTAACATAAAAATGCCATAACAAATTCTATAATAAGAGAATGGTAAGCTTAACCCACACTATTATTACCTTTTTTTTTATTCAACTTCTAATGTTTTGGGAGCGACAGGGCCGCCTTCATTATCGCCACCTAGTCACTGGGCTTTTACCTAAATGCAGACAAGCTGGTTTTGTCCAGGCAGGGGGAGAGTGACGCACGGCCACACCTGGACTGCGTCTGAAATCGCATACTTCCATCCTGTATAGTATATGAAAAACAGTAAGATTCCATGGGCTAAAGCCATAGGGCTGGCGTAAAGTTTACTTTACAGTGGACGCTTGATAGTCGTACATTTATGGACCGTCAGCTTCAAAATATTTTTTATTCACTGTATTTAAATGTTGATTAAAGTTACTATAGTTGTTTAGTGAAGAGCAGCAAATGAATCTCATTTCGATCCACTGTTTTGTTTGATAACAGAGGAGTGACTTTCAGAATGCACATAATGAAATCATTAGTTTTGTTTATGATCATTTAAGGTAATATTAGTTGTGTTTAAAATAAAACACGCTAAGACGGATATGTTTACATATTAAGTGTATTTGTCTGTTCACACACCCGAATCTCAAAGTATCCGCTTTCGATCATCTTTAAATCGCGTGTATAGAATCTGTAGAAGTCCATCTATTAGCCCAATAACGAAACTAACAATATGGTCGAAGGGTAAATGCATGTAAGCATTTTCTAGTGCTTCTGAAAAGAATATTGTTATTTACTAGAATTTATTTATATTTGTTTTTCAGCTCCGAATTTAATCTGACCCCAATTTTAAGTGATTGTAAAATGTAGACTATATTTCTAAATGTAAGAATGAATCACATTCATCATTTATGACTTAATTTAGAGTTTTAATTTATATCTGATCCTATATTCTTCAGTTGTACAATCATTAGGGACCAAACGCCGCTCAGAGTTTCACGCCCCGGGTTTGCGTGTCTTCTCACGGATAATATGTGGACACTCTGAAGTTAGTCAGAGGATGTAGGGTTAGCTAATACTTAAATAGTCTGGTTGTCAACTGCTCACTCATCCTAAAAAAGTAGTAGATTTAGCCACTTCCAAACAATTTGCTAATTTCAGCAATTAGATGATTAAAGATCTTCATGCTGTCGTGCCCAAACGGCTCTGTACAGTTAAATGTGTCTTAGGCCATACTCGCACTATGTACAGTTGCCTTGAACCGGGCCAAAGCACGCTTGTCCCCCCTCCCGTCTCCCCCGACGTCCCGCACTCACATTACATTCGGGCCTGGGCGCGCATACGTCATCGATGACGCACTGCTCAGTAAGCGCTTTCGCTCTGCACAGTGAAGATTTCTTTAGTTATATCGTTTAAGTTGTTTGATATGCGGTGACACGCAGTCTAATATTTCACCGAACAGATCAGCCACTTTTGACGCTTATAAACAATCATAAAGTCTTCATGCTGCAAGAATTAGGAAGTTTGCTGAAGGCGCAGGTGACGTGCAGTGAGGGGTTTGCGTCTTCAATAATCTACGACAGTTTGCGTTCATTGAACAGTACGAATGATTCATTAATCCATATCAAACAGTCCCTTTTAAAAGTCACGTCTCGCTTTCAGTTTCGGGCTCAAGTACGCTTGCACTTTGTAAGCGTACCGCGCCTGAGCCCAAGTGAACCGCGCTCTGGCCCACCTCTTCCAACCGAGCCAGGGCCGGCCAAGTGTACCATGCCTGAGCCCGATTCAGAGCACTTCACACTTCTCAAACGGTCCGGGAAACGGGCCTGGGCATGGTTCGGATAGCATAGTGTGAGTAAGCCCTTAGAATCAAATCCAATCATGTTGAATCATAAAGGTAGTGCAGACTCCGCTTAATCTACTGGATAAAAAAATATTTCAGGAGAATTCAGAATGAATCAATTCAGAGATAATACTGTAAAAATACAACATCCATTACACAAAGATAAATCAAAGAGTTAGAGATGCATACCTGACCAGAGAAGTACGTTGCAGCATAAAGGCCTGTGCACACTGAGACATTTTTTGCTCGCGTTTTCCATCGACGTTTAACGCCTTGCGACTAAATAAAGGGTGCCAATGTGATCGTGCACACCAACGCGCAAAACGGCAGGCGCAAAATCGTTATTTAAAAAAAAAACACCTTATGCTTGTTTTTTAGTTTTTTTTCAGGTGCACGGAGCTGCTGAAGTTACAGTAAACAGCACTTGGAGGCGCTCAAGAGCAAAACTGTCAATGCGAGCGCACACTGAAGAAGATGCTCAGAGGCGATATGAACGTGGAGCTGCTTATTGCACTGGTGAACAATAGTCATTTTTTCATCGCTAGAGCTGGCACTGCTACTTGAACCATCCATAACAACAAGCGTGTCAACTTTCTCTTTTTCTGTGTTACCAGCGGGTGTCAGAAGCTTGTGAAGTCAGAAGTTGTGTAGCGCCATCTTACGTCAAGGAGTGATTTTACATACTCCTCTGCTCAACGCCAATAAAAAACGATTGGGTTTGAATCCGGAAAAACGTCTTGAAAAACGCTGATGATAAACGCAAACGAAAAGCGTCCCGGTGTGTACGAGCCTTAAGTCTCAAAGATGTTGCAACGGGGTGTCTTGGCTACAAGGTCCCAATGATATTTGTCACACCATTCCCTTAAAGGTGCTGTATGTAAGTTTTTGATTCTTCTAAAGCATAAAAATACCATAATATGTTTGCAGATATTTAAGAAACATCCCAAGTGAACATACTTGTTTAACTGAAAAACAATGCTGAAGTCAGATATTCTGCTTTGAAAATGGTTTTTCCGTGCCGGAACGCTGTCTTTGTTTAGCCTGCAGAATGCCAGTTTAGCCAATTATATTTCAGCACTCCGGGTTGCCTTGTTGGAAAACAGCGTATTTCATTCATTCATTCATTCAGAAAGGCTCTGAAAGCATGTGCCTGTGACCGAAATGGACAGTATCAGACGTCGAAATGAGACAGATTCAGTTCCACATGAGGTTATTACTTAGCAAATGATATAAATATTACGAACGTAAACATTAGGTGAGCAGGTTACATTGTAATCTCGTGTCCTAACAACACACAAACAGCAGTTTGACTCTTTGCACCAGACGAAACACGACATGTAAATACAGCCTTTCAGAAGCACAGAATAAGCACTCACTCACGAAACGGTAAGGTTTAGAATCCATTCAAACTCACATTGTTAGCATTTAGCACTGAATAAAACACACGAGGCTTACCTGAGGTGCACTGTCATAGGTTTCACATGTTGAGCTGTGAGAAATAGAAGCCGTTTCTAATATCTCAATTCGAGGTGTTGGTTAGAACTAAAACTCCTTTTAATATGGAACATAATTCCTTCTATCGCGTGTCGTTGATTTTATTTAGAACACGGTTTAAATCACTCGCTCCTGTAATCAATCTCTGGCATCCCACGCGTGTGTTTATTTTGATCTAGGAGTGCAATACCCAGTTCAACCACTGGGTGTCAAACTTACATACTGCACCTTTAATTACTCAACTCAGAACAAACAGTCGTAAGCTTTCCTGGTAATGAGTTTTCTATAGGGCGGGAAGGATCTGGCAAAGATTTGATCAAAGCCAAAAACCAAATCAACATATACAAGTTAAATATTACAGAGAAATTCAGTAAATGTGCAGTTGTGCCCCTGCTCATCTCATAGGAAACACATTTAAAATTAAAAGGGACAGTTCACCCTTTTATTCACGCACAAATGGTTCCAAACATATATGAGTTTCTCTTTGTTCTCAACGCAAAGATATTTTCAACCTGTAACCCTTACATAGTAGGAAAAAACATTATGAAAGTTTCAGGTTTCCAACATTAGTCTAAATATCTTCTTTTGTGTTTAACAGGAGAAAGAAGCACAATGATGTTTAAAACAAGTCAAGAGTGAATAAATGATGATATATACATATATATATATATATATATATATATATATATATATATATATATATATATATATATATATATATATATATATATATATATATATTGGATTAACTATCCCTTTAAGTAGATTTTTGCACATGCAGTCTCCTATGAAGCAACACATTTTTGGGTATACTATGGTGACAGTGGAAGTCATGCGTTATCCTCAGAATAATTTTAATTGTCACATTCATCCCATCTATATATGTGACAGAACTATTGTGGGTCTAGAATGTGTGTATGTATATGAACAGGATGAGGGACATGTGCTTTGAGTAGTGTGATATAAAAAAACAACCGCTTCATTATTCTGTTATTATCTTAGGCCATGGAAATGTGTGCGTGTGTGGATGTGTGAATGAAGAGATACAGTAATGGTGTCTGCTTCCAAAGCCTAGTCTGACATTTCGATATCCGAAGCAGAGAGGGAAGCTGATAACTAGGCATTATGATGCGTGTGTTCGGCTTGAGCTGAAATCCTCCTGTAACACCAGTGTATGAGAGACACAGGCGCTGTGACAACAAGCCTGATAGAGCAGCCGCTAAACCTTTTTTGTCTTTTTTTTATGGGGAATTTTATTGCACTGAATACAAATCACAGTGGTCCTGGAGTTCAGAAGAGTGCAGGATAAAAACAGAACATGCAGTGTACGAAAGGTATACTTGTGCGGTTTGCCTAGATCAAAAAGAAAGATTCCAGTATTAGCACATATACTTTTAATAAGTGGCTAAATGTCACCTATAACTGCAATGAGAGCGTGTCTGAGCAATATGGTACACATTAAGTCGTAACCTAACCAAGCTTTTCTCGCACCTTAACTGCAGAATTAATTTAAAGACCTGTATTTAATGCTAAATACATTCATAATTCGGATGTGCAAATCTGTACCTTCTAGTAAGTAAGTGAAGGAACAGTTTGTATCCAGGTTTGTTTTTGACCACCACCATAGATATTGTTTAATGCCAGTGTAATATAAAATGTTTAATGTATTGTTAAATTGCATTGCTATTTTGTAAAATATGAAATGACTAAGTGTGGTATTAGCTAAATAATTCACATTTTACAGCAGTTTCATTAGATAAGTGTGGCCACTTTATTAGGTACACCTTACTAGTATTGGTTTGGACCTCTTTTTGCCTTCAAAACTGCCTTAATCCTTCGTAGATTCAACAAGTTGCTGGAAATATTCCTCAAAGATTTTGCTCCATATTGACATGATAGCATCACGCAGTTGCTGCAGATTTGTCGGCTGCACATCCATGATGTGAATCTCCTATTCCACCACATCTCAAAGGTGCTCTATTGGATGAAATTCAGGTGACTGTGGAGGCCATTTGAATACAGTGAACTCATTGTCATGTTCAAGAAACCACTCTGAGATGATTTGCGCTTTATGACATAGCGCGTTATCCTGCTGGAAGTAGTCATCGGAAAATGGGTAAACTGTGGTCATAAAGGGATGGACATGGTCAGCAGCAATACTCAGGTAGGCTGTGGCATTGACACAATTCTCAATTGGTACCAAGGGCCTAATAAACCTAATAAAGTGGCCGGTGAGTGTATGTAATCTGCAGAAAACTGTAGTATGCCCAAGATTACAACTATTAATGAACCCCTACTTTAATTGCATGTGTGTGTGTGTGTGTGTGTGTGTGTGTGTGTGTGTGTGTGTGTGTGTGTGTGTGTGTGTGTGTGTGTGTGTGTGTGTGTGTGTGTGTGTGTCAGAGAGAGAGAGAGAGAGAGAGAGTAAGTGTTTAAAATATAATATTAACAAAGAAAGAATTATTAAGCTTGTCATAATTATCATTGAAAATGTTCAACTAATGATCAAATTATCTATGAAAAATAATCTTTATTCTAACATTTAAAAGATTAGGCTTTGAATGAGCTGAATACGTCATCAGAAATCTCATAAAAAATAAACTTTTTAAAATTAGGCAAATTAGTTCAATTAAATCCAATTTTAATTCCATTTGAACATCTAATTAATCACATTAATTGAATACAATAAAATCAGTTACTTGAATTACATGTTTGTTTAACCTAACAAAAAAGTTTTTGTATGCTGATAATGCACATATACTGTAATAAGATTATTTATTTACATACATACATACATACATACATACATACATACAGTATATTTGAGATGTCTATGCTTGAGTGTCTATGGAAAGGAATGAAAATCCATCAAATCCATCTGAATTCTTACAGGGTCAAACTGGCAAACTTGAAAGACTTGGTCTTGTCAGGATCAAAGATGTTCTAGTCTTGATTTGCAATAGATGAGAGGAATGCAAAGCTTTGTTGCTGGGGATTACTCTAAGCAACTACAACAAAACAAGCGTAACTCACATTCAAACACAGACTGAATTCCCTTTCTACCCTCTTCCTTCCTTCACTTCTCCTTCTAGTGTTTGATACGCTATAATTTCCAGCGACAAAGTGAATACCTGCAATTGTAAAGATGAAATGCATGCTAGCAGCTCCACTGCGAATTTGCATCATGTACTGGTATGTTAACAATGGCTTTGCATAAAGGTCTGGCTGTGGGTGCACAGAAAAAAAAGAAAAAGAAAGTAGACATTCAGCAGTCTTGAGTTTTCAACTGAGGAAGTTTTTCTATAATTTAAGGCCATGGATATTTTTTTTATGACTCAAACAGGATGGTAATCTTTAGCTATGTGACAATCACAGCGGTGCGTCTGATTCCTGCATCTGTGCTATTCATCTCACTGAGGCCCCATTTGCATTGAAACTACTTTCTGACACAATGTACTCTTTTAAAATGACTCCGGAGAGAGATATGAATGGCATGCTATTATTGTGAAAAGCCAGAACAGATATTACAGTCACAGCTGCATTTACCTCAACCGTCCCTGTCAAATCGAAAGCTTGATGCTAGTGACATCGCAGTTGTAAAACCAGATGGTTCCAATAGCCTGATGCACGTAAAACATTAAATCTAATGTGTGCATAAAAAACCTATTCGAAACAGAATTTAAATATCGCTTTACCATTAATCCAGAGTAGATATCTTGACCTGTATTCAAAAATCTCATAGCCTGCTGACTTACTAAGTATTTTGCTGAATACAAGGAAATGTAATGGATTTGACAAAAGCATTTATGACAACTTTTTAAATTATGTTAATTTTAACTCAATTCTCACATTGTCCACCTGTGGTTGCTTCATAAAATCATGGTGTGGAGGAGTGGTCCCATGTTGGGTATATTGAAGCAGCTAAATGAACTTTATTAGCACATAAGTTGTGCTAATATCTTAAGCATGTGTCCCAAAAGAATCATTGTGCATAAAAAAGCACTCAAGAAATAGCAAGTGCCTTGGACTATTATGTGTGAATAATAATAAAAAAAAATATCCATTCATTCATCCATCCATCCATCTATATTATCAACATAGGCTCATTTTGAAAACGTATATACATTTCTGGAGATCGCAAACTATGTAGCCAGAGCAACGTATGGCTGCATTTCATCTTTAAAGAGCCCCTAGTATGCATTAAAAGGTCATATTTTGATTTTGGGGTTCTCCAACAACAGTCTGATATGCATGCAAGGTCAAAAAACACTCATTGTCTTATAATATGCATTTATTTTACCTAATTTTCCCAACAGCTCCCATATGATTCATTCAGAGATTCATTTGTTCCAAAACCCCTCCTTAGTGCAATGCTAATCTGCGATGATTGGTCTGATGACCCAGTCTGTTGTGATTGGTCAACTGCGTTCAGCGTGAGACAGACAAAGATGCCCACCATGGCTTATCAACAGTTTTGAAGTAGTCAGAGTGCAGAGTGTATGTGTGAACCTAATGCAGGAGTGCATTAAAGCAATGCAGTTTAACACCAGCATATTGCTCTAGTCTTAACCAATGTAAAAACAGTGACACACATTCAGTATTAATTCACACAGCGGCAAAAGCTGATTTATTTTGTAACCTGACTGCCACACGTGTGTGGGAACAGCTGACGGTGGCCATAGCAACGACAAACGGATGTGGAACGCGAGCTCACAAATGCATTAATATCTGTAAACAAATCGGCATGCGTCGCGTTTTCAACATGATTTTAGATGCAATATGAGAATATAAAGAGTTAACCAGATACAGTACAAGCAGTTACAAGTGACAAAACACAATTAAATGCATAATTTGCAAGCATTTTAATCGCACTTACTTACACTTGTGAAATGGAGAAAGAAATTGGTCCATGAACTGTGCACTGTAAAGTTCCTTTCAAGCTCTGACAAAGTCCCATACATAGAGATGCAACGATTAAACGGTTTCACAATTAACAGCGCTTTAATTCATCACGGTTAATTAATCGTAAAGTCTTCTCAACACCGCGTTTCTGCACAGAACAAAACTGCAGCAACTAAACAAAGTTATGCCAGCTTTGCGCTAGTTTGTACACCGAGACTAATAACCACGCACACTGGATTAACTATGACTGAGGCTATTAACTAAGGCAAGCTCGTGCAAGTACATTATTTCCAATGGAGGGACGCAATGCGCTCACGCTTTTCAGGTGCACTAGTTGAGATGGGGGCTTTTGTGACCACAGGAACTGCAAACGGCTGAAGTTTGAGGAAGAAGCAATGAAAAGTACACAGGTTGGCAAACCCACCTAAAGTTAGAAATATTGGCACCGATGAGAGGATCATGCGGTGAATGTTGATCCGCCAGCCGAGATCAATCGAGTGATTTCAGAGAGAGTGCTGAAAGACTCGGTGGATCAGCTGTTTAATGGCCCGAATCTCGATGGGTTGCATTCACTGCGTGTTCAGCGCAAATGGACGCTAAATGTAAAATCTAACAGTGTATAGATCTTTGCTAAAGAAGCTAAACTTTATTAAGTTTAAACTGAAACTTCGGCTCATGACAAAGACTGGTACTGTGCAGGTGGTCATCGTGAGAATCCTGCTCTGCGCCGGTCATATATTGGCCCGGCTGACTTGCCTGCTTAATTCCACAAACACGAAAAAATGTAAATCAGTGCATAATGAGACTGAGCATTTAAAATGACACAAAACCGAAACCAAAACCTTTAAAGAGTGGGAGAAGTGAGACTTTTCTTCCTTTCTTTTGTCCAATCTTTCTGTTATTATATTTACATGTGTATAAAACAATAGTGCAAAGTGCATATTTGTTACCGCAATGCTACATTTTTGTTTGATGCAAACCATAGCTTTTTTTTTTCTCATAAAGTAACAGTAGGACTTTTTATTGCAGATAACTCGTATTCAAGCACATTCAAGGCAGCATGATAATGTAATTCATTCTTAGTATTATTGTCATCATCGACATCATTAATATTTTATATTTTTGGACACTCATTTTGGAATTATTGCACAAATATAAATGAGTCATAACAGAATTAGATAGTTGTTTGTGGTTATTGTTAGTCCTGATTGATGTTATTTTCAAATACAATAAATCTGTTAATATACAACTTGCAGTGGTGCTCCTTCATTTTTGGTGGGTGCTCCTACATTTTTGAAGTTAGGAGCACCAGTGCTACCAAGTAAAAAAGTTAATTTCAAGCCCTGTATTAGACAAAGGCTATTTTTTTATTTCTTAATTGTTCCGTCGTTTATTTACAGTGTAAAAATTATGTATGTTTAAATGTCAAAAATGTTACTTATTTTTAACCACAAAGAGAGACATGGACTATTGTTTGTTTTTAATATTATTGTGCTGTATTAATTGGTTACTGAGCAGCAATAAATAACACTTTAAAATATAAGGAGTTTTCATGTGATTTTCTAAACTAGTAGTGTTTTGAAATTAATAAATGCATAATAATCGTGATAACCAAGAAACCGTAATTATTTCTCAGACTATAATAGTACAACCAAAGTCTATAATCGTTGTATCCCTACTCATACGTTAATAGTCTTTTCTGATCCTTCCTTCAACAAAAGGCCGATGAATCCCCCACTGTAAGCGTGTAGATTGCTGAAGCACTCATCAGAAAAATGACGGGAACACAGCACAAGGCTGGGGCTATAATGCTGAGGTATTTTTGCAAAAATAAACTTCAACCACTGACTTTTCAGAGCCTCTTCACATGTTTGGGTAGGGAAAATAACACTAACTTTCCCACACACTTCAGAGCACAGCGTCTTTGCGACTAGATTTAACCGGGATCTGCTACAGTGTTTGTGGGCGGGGCCGGGGGTTTAAATTTTCCCAGGTCTGCGTGCGCAACAAATGGGCGGGGCTTGATTTCCATATCGACATCACGCCGACACGGCTAAAGACCGTGCAAGTTACCGCGGCTGTAATGAAGCGCTTGACAGAGAGGGATCCATCTGCAGTATGTTTATTAAGCACAATTGGATCAATAGTACACACCAATAGCTGGACGATAAACTCACATAGATATTAGGCAGTAAGATTCTCAGGGCAGGCATCAAAAACTCGTTGGTCGTCGTAACAGGCATAGATCGGGGCTGGCAGTGTATGTCGAGAACAGAGAGAGAAGCAGAGGGTCGGGGCAGGCAGCAGTAACGAAGGGGTCAATAGCAGTCCGGGTCAATAACAGGAGATCAATCAGAGAACAGGAATAAACGCTCGGTAATGTTGACTGGGCAAGCAAGACTTCGCAATGAAGTGAGCGTATGAACTGCTTAAATGTGTGTGTGTGTGTGATCAGAGTCAGGTGTAACGCAATCAGAGACAGGTACGGGGCTTATGGGGGATGTAGTGTTAGAAGTCTGGTGAGGGAGACCTCTGCTGGCCAGTGAGGGGAATGACTGGGACCGAGCCGGTGACAGCGGCGATTCATTTGAACCACTATAATTCGACTCTTTTATAGATGAATCAATAGTTTTAAACACTGTGTACTTTCAGATTTAAGCCTTAGCTAGATATTTCAATTCACTTAGAGCTGTGTTACACACTACATGGAAGGTCATTTTTAAAAACCCATAATAGGGGCTTTTTAAAATGAACGCTACAGGGCAATATGACGCCGTTCCTTTTTTCGCTTACCAGTTGACCGCTTACCTCTATATGGACGGCTTTTCCGCGCTTAAATATGAAGGTGAAAGTCATCATAGCTTGCGTAGAAAAGACCCAGCTCCCAACCCAACTTTGAGAATAGATTAACGGGGAAATTTTTTGTTATCGCGCGATAAGAGTCTCTGCTAACGGCCCACCACTAATATATATATATAATTGGTAGTGACAATGCTTAAACTATAAATGCATATTCTGAAAACAAGAAAAAAAAGAAAAAAGAAAAGCAACATTATCTCCATATGTTTACAGTTTTTAATCAATAGAATGATCTGGTTTCAGACACCACACCAAGAATGAATGAATCAAATGGATTATTGATAGAACAATCAAACGCCCACTCTGTCTGTGCAGCTCTGACACACACTTTGCCATTTTAGACTGGAAAAAAAAAAAGAACGGAAAAAAGTCACAGTCCATTAAGAAGCAGATTAACAATACCTCATTCATTCTTTATCAAGAGCGATGATGTCCAATACATGGCATTGTAAACTGAACGAAACGACTGAACACAAATGCATAAAAAAGAGAAACATCTAGCCTTGCATAATAAAGCCATTTTTACCCATGATGCGACTCTAGACCACTTACCAATCTCAGTCTCTCTTCATGTCGAAGGCAGGAATAATCAGTGTGAGATAAAGCAATAGTAATCTATCATCAGACTCCGGGGCTTGCTGGATGTTCGATGAGAAGGATGTAGGCTTGGTTAGTGCCATGCCATCCATCATAGCAAATGCTAACTAGGCAAGGGATTTTAACACTGCGATAATACAGCCAGCAAATGAGACCTGAGTGTTACGCAAGGGGGCCCTCTTACATTTTCAGCAAGCAGAGGTGGAATGACCTTGTGCCAGGCTGCAAACATAAGCTTCGTTCCCTGATTGTGGAGTTAGTTCAGGCTCAAGGGACGTGCTGAGTGTTAATCAACAGATCACGATATTATGCAGAGGTGAATTAGAGTAGAGCCGCAACTCGCTTTAGAAGCAAACTCCAGGATGCTTAGATTACATTTCCCTCATCCATATATATGTTTTCTTTTCTCTGAGGTACAGTATGTACAGATTTAGTAAAATTAAATGTAAATAAACGAAGCACTGAAAATGTTGCAGAGAAAGTAAAAGAGCCATGATGGTTGATTTTATTTATTTTGGGATTTCTGAATTTATAACGCTGGTGAAAATAGGACATAAAAAAAAATAAATAAATAAATAAATATATATATATATATACTGTATAGTTGAAGTCAGAATTATTACCCACACACCCCCTTGAATTTTTTTTTTCTTTTTTAAATATTTCCCAAATTATTTTTAACAGAAAAAGGAAATGATCACAGTATGTCTGATAATATTTTTTTCTTCTGGAGAAAGTCTTATTTGTTTTATTTTGGCTAGAATAAAAGCAGTTTAATTTTTTTATGAACCAATTTAAGGTCAAAATTATTTTTAAGCATTATTTTTTAAGCAATTTTTTTTTTCCAATAGTCTACAGAACAAACCATCATTATACAATACTTGCCTAATTACCCTAACCTGCCTAGCTAACCCAATTACCCTAGTTAAGCCTTTAAATGTCACTTTAAGCTGTATAGAAGTGTCTTGAAAAATATCTAGTAAAATATTATTTACTGTCATCATGGCAAAGATAAAATAAATCAGTTATTAGAAATGAGTTACTAAAACTATTATGTTTAGAAATGTGTTGAAAAAATCTTCTCTCCGTTAAACAGTAATTGGGGAAAAAAATAAACAGGGGGGCTAATAATTCAGGGGTAATACAGTTTATACACAGTACAGCCTTTTCACCCTTGTGTATTACTCAACCCACAAAGAGTGAATCAATAGACTCAATACAGTTTGACAAATATTGCAGCTGTTGGACAACATAATGTACTTTTGAGGATTTTTAAGGTGAGAATGAAGTTGTTTAGATTGCAACTATGCAGTTTATTTATAAGGATAGTGCCTATTTTAAATATTTATATTATTGAAGATTCAGCGCGTTGGCGGCCATCAGCCTGTCATTGAGCAGAGCAAAGAAATTGATGGTTGACGTTCTGCTACAAGATGGTGACAGAGACCACATGATAAGTCTTTAGGGGAGAAAAAATTCAGTATAAATTTGAAACTACAGCTGATCAAATCATTATAAAACAGGTAAGTGACATTCTAAATCGATCTCTCTCTTTTGTATCGTGTAGTGCTGTATTCATACTATAATATTCTGGTTGTGTTTACTTTGCTTTGACTTTTTAGGGGTTACATATTGGTGATCTCCCGATTGCAACAGAGAGATACTGGGAAATCTATGTAGACTGATGGCCTTTCATGTTTTTCTATAACTGCACTTTATAACTTATACCTGTATCCTGCACTTGCTGCTATTGCACTCCTGGTTAGACCTAAACTGCATTTTGTTTCCTTGTACTTACATGTGTAATGACAATAAAGTTGAATCTAATCTGATCTAATCTATTGGGGTTCCATCAAAAAACATGTTAACAGATATTAAATAGCAGACAGTTTACTACCACTGTAAGGACTTCTAGGTGACATGCAGTTGCAAAGTTGATTGCAGTTAATTGAATGTCTAATGTGGACTATCAAAATAAAGTGTTACCTGAAACTTTCCTATTTAGAATTTAATTTTTCTCTTTTTTTTTTTTTTTTTTTACGAATATGTGTAGAGTTACAGAAAAAGATCATTTAATAACATCTTTTGCATTTGTTTAATTTCCTAACACAATACAATAATGTAATTGATTTTTGAATATCTGGATTATAGTACTATAAATTCATAGATTAAATAGATATACTTGTAAAAATAGATAATATATGTAATAAATAAATTCAAATATAATTAAAAAGATTCCTAAACATTTGATTGTGAAGTTTTAATATGTAAATTATTTATGTTTTAGATGTTACTGTGTCAGTGTTGTACAGTAGCTAAATGTTTTTAACCATCAGATTTTCAGAAAATAAAAACAAATACAATTGTCTGATCATGATCATGTTGCATTTTGTTACATATGTTTTGAAAATAAAAGTGCCATGGATGTTGGTTACAGACAGGCTGGTCTACATATTTCAAAAACTTCTGATCTACTGAAACTTTCACACAACATTCACTATGGTTTAAATAAAATTATTCAAATCAGCAAAACATGATGCCAGAGGTCAGATGAAAACTGCCAGACTGGTTTAAGTTGAGTAAACATGCAATAGTAACTCAAATTAACACTTACTACACTCAAGGTCTGCAGAAGATCATATCTGAACACAGAGCACATTGAAACTTGAAGCAGATGAACAACAGTAACAGAAGAAGAGCACAGTGGTGTCAATCTTATCAGCTAAGAACAGCAAACCAAAACTACAGTTTACACAGGTTGACCAAAATTATAAAACAGAACATTATAAAAAACAAATATGATGAGCTTCAATTTTTGCATTCAGATTGTGGAGTCAGGATTTGGCTTAATAAGCATGAAAGCATGGATACATGTATAAACAGTTCAGGCTGCTGCTTCTGGTGTAACATTGTGGAGGATATTTTCTTGGTTTTTGGGTCCCTTTGTACTAATTAATCCATTGTTTAACCAACACCACAGCCCATTTAAGAATTATTGCTGACCATGTCCCTCCCCGTGCAATTCAATAGTGCATTATGCCAATGTCATGAAGTTCAAATCATCTCAAACTTTTTTATTTGATACTCAAATAGCCTTCACAGCCACCAGATCATAATCCAATTGAGCACCACTGAGATGTGCACACATCAGGGATGTGCAGCTGACAATTCTGCAGAAATCGTGTGATGCTATCAAGTCAGTATGGACCAAAATCTCTCTGAAATGCTGCCAGCACCGTATCAAACTTAAGGCATGAGGTATGAGCATAATTCTGAAGGCAAATTCAGCATCAGCCAAATACCAGAAAGGTGTATTGCAACGTGAAATATAGAATAATAAATATTAGATTAAAAACTGTAGTACTCACACTTGGTGCATTATCATTTTGGTAACGCTTTATTTAAGGTGACGTAGTTACCTTACATGTTCTATACATTTACTATAGTAATGTACTGTAACTGACCCCAAACCTAACCCACATTCTAAACCCAACCATATACAGTAGTAAACACATTGACTTAATGGTCCCACTTTATATTGTCGCTTATACCTGTGAACTTACATGGTAATTACAGGTATAAGCGACAATATAAAGTGGGACCGAATTAATTAATATCACTTTATTGCATAGTTACACTGTAACTATGTCACCTTAAAATAAAGTGTAACTTTTTTGCATGCTATTTATGCTTTGCTATTTACTGTGGAGCTACTCTTCAGTAATAAAGAACCACAGTGAACAATAGCCCTTAAATCTCTTCTTCTAGACCTGCATTTCTTAGAGTTTTGGTAAGGATATCTCTGTAACAGCTTCTCAAGGACGGAAGGCCACAGTGAACACTTCACTGCAACCTGATCTATATTCTCAGCCAGCCTGATGCTATATAAAGAGAGCCAAGCGGCAGGACAATGCAAGTTTACCTGCCCCAGATTCCGTAATAAAAAAGTTCCTCAAACTTTGCCTGAGATAAGACGAGTGGAAGGGAACAAAAGCTACTTGGGAATAAAGAAGATGTGAGCAAAGAACAAATACTTTATTAAGCATTTCAAGAAGCTGGACAGACTCACTGGCATACATTAGCATTTGCTTCTTACCAGGGAATTGTAGTTTCTGTTGTTTTACAGAAAGAGATGAGTTTCCCGCAACCAGCAGAGCCTCTTGAAAACAAACTTGACGAATGACTCCAATTATCTACTTGTGTTTAGTTGTGCATTTGTATGTGTATTCAGTATATCAAATAGAGGATTCATTTAAAGACATAGTTTTGTTCATCACAACATCTCCTGGTGCTCGTGATTAGCTTCTCTGCTATATCCTAAAATCCCACAGCCATATACCTTAAAAATTGCACTGCAACAAACCTCACATTACACAGTGTGTAATGGAGTGAGAGTCCATCACCCACATTTAAAGGCTAATTTCAAGAAGTGTCTTGGAATGAAACGTGCTACCTGGGAATTACGTTCAGGAGACCTGCAGGCAATAAAGCAGGGAAACCCTTGAGCAGATATTGCAGAGCATGCAGTTTTAGCCTATAGGGTTTTTTAATTATTTTAATAAATCAAAGCTATGAGAGCTTCTTGACGTACTGTTGAATACTGAGAAAGTCTCACAACTGCTTTATGGTTCTTTATGGGTCGATGACAACCTAAATGTGTGTACACAGCAAAACCGAAGGCCTCTCTGGTCTGTCAGTGTCTGGTTCTCCCACAGAGCCTGTTGCTAAACAGAATTCTATTGCCTGTCACAGGTGAAGCGAAAAGCTATTGCTCCTTAATAAAGGACGGTCAGGAGGCAATCGAGGTTTAAAGTCTGGAGCATTGTCTTCAAGCTAACTATAATTTGTTCATGCTGTCTTAATGTGGCATTCTGTCTTGTCCAAATTAGAAACAAACTGCCTCACCTTCAGGCCACCAAAACATGGAGAAGACAAAGGCGATTGATTGACCACAGTGAATACTGAGGCGAGGTAAAGGTCTGTTTAAGTGACTATTGACCCTTTCTTACAGTGCTTGGCATTTTTCAGCTTGCAACTGAAAGTGCAGGAAAGTTTTCTCGGCATTCTCTGTCGCTACTTTTTGCCTCTCACTTCCTGAAAGTCATTCATCGGGTTTGTGGGGCAGATGTACAGAAGTCTCTGTCATGACAATTCTTTATGGTGGCTGTAGGTCTATGGCTAAATGACTGCGCAGACCCTCGTTGATGAGGTCAACAAAGGTGTGTCATAGGATTGTAGGGTTGGGGCACAGATTGAGTTCTACTTCAGTCCTCATATGCTTCATAACAAAGGTGTTGGCACTGCTGACATGCGCCAGTAACTGCCTGGAAATCAAGGGTGCTAAAAGGTTGAACAGATTGGACAGAATTGTCTGATGTTTTAAATGGTGTGTATTGCAGTAACATGCACTCTAAGGATGAAAATACAGTGTTTATTTGTTCTTTACATTAAAGGCAAATGTAGCAAACTTGCATAACTGCACACATGCATGAAATTCAGTTAGACTTTTTTTTAGTTTCTTTAACATATAAACACTCATTTGGAATTGACAAATAAATGAATTGGCTATGTTTCCCAGTGATGGGTTGCAGCTGGAAGGGCATCCGCTGCGTAAAACATATGCTGGATAAGTTGGCGGTTCATTCGGCTGTGGCGACCCCAGATTACAGTTTTTCTTGATTGCTTTGATGCAGCCGTCAGCTGAAACTCCACATTTTCAAAACAGTTAACACACAGGCCATACATATTTGGCTTGCAAAATGCACATACCGTGTCTAAACATTTAAGTATATGAGCTCTTTGAATCAATCACTACACAATGGAGAACAAAATACAGAACTCAGTGTGAATCAGTGCACCATTGCTTGCTATTGTAGCCTATTGCCAATGCCATTTAGTCACCTTAGAATTATAAGGTTCAATCTGACATTTTTTGTCAAAATTGAGTTATTGTCATTCTTATTAAATGACAACTTATTTACATTATGGGATGTTTTTTTATAAGTTGTTTGCAATTTAAGACTTTTTATTTCCAGTAAAAAACAAATGTCACACTCTTACTGTTTGCTATGGAATGGAAAAATTTGAAGCTCAATATCTCAAAATCATTCAGAACGCAGATAGAACCTTAGAATTCCAAGGTGATGATTTGTTGTCTTTCTATTTGGGTTGTCAAATTGGGCTTTTTGCAAAGAATTGGATCCAGAATAAGAAATATTTTAATTACAGTACATTTATATTGAATTTATGCCATTTGTTTTCAAACTGTGGCTGAAAACTGAAATACTGTTACTGTAAAAAAAAAGAAAAACAGACAAAAGTAATAAAATACTGTAAATATTAGAGAAAACACATGTAAACCAATATACAGTCAAATCTATTGTGAGTATAAGACATTGCCACTATTGACCTTCTTCATCCATGCTGGCAAGGAACAACACAGACCTTCCAGAATGAAGAAAATGAATGATGAATGAATGAATGAATGAATCATACAGCAACAAAATTTTAGGTGCTTGTACATGTAAAGCCTAAAAAATACATTCAATGTGCACATTTAATAATGTTTAATGCTGTTCATTGGATAAAGTGATAATTGAAACAGAGCCATTCAATTGAAATACACACAGTTAATATGACAGTTATGGACTATTCAAAGCATCTAAGTTTTGTCGTTTTGTCATAACAAAAATGCCTTTATTTATGGTTCACATTGTCCTTATTTGTGACATTAGACCACACATTATTTGCAATATTGTTCTAACCTAACAAACAGAGGTTATAAAGTCATACATCGACGTAAATTATACACACACAGCCGCAATACAAAACAGGTTACTCATTGAAGCTAAGCAGGGCTGAGCCTGGTCAGTACCTGATGTGAGACCACATGGGAAAACTAGGTTGCTGTTGAGGTTGTGTTAGTGAGGCCAGCAGGGGTGCTCACTGTCCCATTATAGCGAAGGGGACATTTTACTGTTAGTAAGCACCGTCTTTTAGATGAGACAGTAAAGTGAGGTCCTCACTCTCTGTGGTCATTTAACAATCCCATGGCACTTTTCATAAGGAGTAGGGATGTAACCCCGGTATTCTGGCCAAATTCCCTCCATTGGCCCTTACTGATCATAGCCTCCCATCCAACCCCATCCACCAAATTGGCTCTATCACTGTCTCTTCACTCCATCAATAGCTGGTGTGTAGTGAGCTCACTGGTGCAGTTGTCCTGTGGCTGCCATCGCACCATCCAAGTGGATGCTGCACACTGGTGATAGTGTGAAACGCTTTGGGTCGCTGGTTCGAGACCCAGCTAGGCCAGGTGGCATGTGTGGAATTTGAATGTTCTCCCTGTGTTTGCGTGGGTTTCCTCTGGGTGCTCCAGTTTCCCCCAGTCCAAAGACATGCACTATAAGTGAACTGGATCAACAAAATTATCCGTAGTGTATGAGTGTTTGTGTGAATGTGAGTTGTGGCTGGAAGGCTGTATTATGTAAAACATATGCCAGAATACACACATTCCAAGTTTCCCGGAAGTTCTATTCATTTGTGGGAGACTCCCGGATGCTCGCAAAGGAATGATAATCCCCCAGAAATCGCGCATGTCCTTCCCGGTCCTCAAATACTTCGCACATTCCTCTCCAGGGCTTCCCGCCGCCGCTCTTCAGATACTTTGTGCACATATACATATATTCATTCATTCATTCATTTTCTTGTCGGCTTAGTCCCTTTATTATTCTGGGGTCGCCACAGCGGAATGAACCGCCAACTTATCCAGCACATTTTTACGCAGCGGATGCCCTTCCAGCCGCAACCCATCACTGGGAAACATCCACACACTCATACACTACGGACAATTTAGCCTACCCAAATTCTACCCAATTCACCTGTACTGCATGTCTTTTGGACTGTGGGGGAAACCCACGCAGGGAGAACATGCAAACTCTACACAGAAACGCCAACTGACCCAGCCGAGGTTCGAACCTGACCCAGCCGAGGTTCGAACCTGCAACCCAGTGACGTTCTTGCTGTGAGGTGACAGCACTACCTACTGCGCCACTGCGTCATATATATATATATACAGTTGAAGTCAGAATTATTAGCCCCCCTGAAGTATTAGCCCCCCCTGTTTATTTTTCCCCAATTTCTGTTTAAAGGAGAGAAGATTTTTTCAACACATTACTAAACATAATAGTTTTATTACCTCATTTCCTGATTTCTTTTATCTTTGCCATGATGACAGTAAATAATATTTGACTATTGTTCAAGACACTTCTATACAGATTAACGTGACATTTAAAGGCTTAACTAGGTTAATTAGGTTAACTAGGCAGGTTAGGGTAATTAGACAAGTTATTGTATAATGATGGTTTGTTCTGTAGACTATCGAAAAAATATATAGCTTAAAGGGGCTAATAATTTTGACCTTAAAATGGGTTTTAAAAAATTAAGAACTGCTTTTATTCTAGCCGAAATAAAACAAATAAAACTTTCTCCAGAAGAAAAAATATTATCAGACATACTGTGAAAATTTCCTTGCTCTGTTAAACATTATTTGGGAAATATTTAAAAAATAAAAAAAATTCAAAAGGGAGCTAATAATTCGGACTTCAACTGTATATACTGTGTATATATATATATATATATATATATATATATGACAAAATCAAATCTTTTAGATGAACTGTCCCTATGAATACATTGACTTCTTCATTTTAAACTCATGCAGCTGGATTGTGTGTCGGTTTGTGAATAAGATGCAGGTGAAATACCAAAAAGTAAAGTGGCACCTTTTTTATACAAACGCTTAAATAACCAGCTCTTATCCCTCAGCACTGCTATTTGCACCTGTTTTGTGTAATTTAGTACTGAGAGGTCTTTATTAGGGAAGCCTGTTAAGAGTCTCTTAAGAGTGTATTCAGAAAGAGCCTGAGAAAATTTGAACCTGTTTACCTATGATTTAGCCAAGAAAAAAAAGCCACTCTGAAATGTGCCCAGGTGTTATGGTAAAGAGTGTTTTTTGACACATGCAAGAGTATTATTTTTAAAGTGAGAAGACTTATCTCAGCAGTCTCTGCTTTGCACTTGAAAATCTGTTCATGATGTTGTCCATCTGGTATCAAATTGATCTCAAAAACAACCCTACTAGGTTTACAAATTCAAGGTTTAGAAAAAAAAAACTATATAATTAAAGTGTTAGTTTACCCAAAAAAACTAAACAAACAAACAAACAAACAACAAAAAAAGAAAAAAACTGCACAGTGCCTATGAACTTTACTGAAACTTTTTTTGTTTTGTTTTGTTTAGGTGCACACATTCCCTTAGCTCGATAATATTCTGATTGAACCATTAAAGGCATATGGTCTGTTTTGGTATTTGGATGTTTTTTGGTGTATTTCTGGACTCTTTCAGGAAAATCTTAATTGTTTAATTCCGAAGGTGAACATAATTGATTATTAATTAATAATAATAATGACAACAGCAGAACTGAATTAATCAATAACAACCAATTAATAACATAATTGCATTTTTAGGGGTGAACTACAAAGGATGCATTCATGTGTGTTCCTTAAAAGTAAGTAGGTCCCGCATAGCAGTTGACAATCTATTCACCATTTTCTTTCATAGTTGTATATCTCTTACAGGATATCTCATGACGATCTCTATTTACACACACACACAAACACAAACACAAAAAGAGGCACCAAGTAAAAATAAAGTGAAAGTGCATGAGTTATTAAAATCAATGCATAAACAAGAATGAAGTCAGAGACATCTGCTGATTTTAATTGCTGTCTTTTCTTCCGAAGCTTCAAACGAGTGTTCGCTGAGACTTTGATCTACTTCTTTGTATTATTTGAGTTGATTTCAGTGCTAGAGATGTAGAACTGGACTGTATATTTGAAGAAATGAGAGAGAGACAAATCCTGTTTTGTGTGTAAGTGAGCAAACTGCATAGTGCTCAAGCATCAACAAGCCCTTGTTCCATTTGAATATGACCTTGCTGTTTAAAGTTATGATAAATGGGTTATGCCTTGTAGGGAATATTAAATATTGCCCTAACTACACATCACTTCTTTCTTGACAAAATCTACTTTGAGGACTTTGTGCATGGCAATGAGACAGCTTGAGAAATTCATGTTAAATAGGGATAAAATGCCTTTGCTTCTGTTAATGTTTAATTTCCTTCCTATGATAATTTCTCATTTGATTCACTTAAATATTTCAGTGACCTTCTTACATCAAAATAAATAAATAAGTTAAGACTTAAATAAATTAAATGAAGTAAACCTAAACCAAGATTTTCCACAATATATCTATTTACTGTATAGCTCTTGCTACTGCATTTTTGTTTTTACATTTTACAGGATGAACGGCTTTTGAAACAAAAAGTCAGCAATTTGAAATTTAGTTAATCATTAAGAGAAAAGGAGACATTTGATATCAGCACAGAGCCTCAGAATTTACAACTTTTATGGTGAATTAATCCACCAATATGAAAAACAAACAAAGAAACTAGAGGAGTAATTTTGCTTAAAATTACTGCTAATTAAAACAAAAATGATGCAAAATGGAGAAAACATTCTGTCTCAGTATGTCAACGTATTAATGTGTACCAAGAGTGTGCTGATTAAAACCAAAATAAAATGTGATCATCTATTAAAAGTAAGCTCTTTTAATGAACAAAAAGACTAATGAATTGCCATCTTGTCTAAGAGGACATCAAGGGCTCACACTGTGAATTATAGATGAGGCTGCAGAAGCCATAGGACTGAAGAGTAATGGGGGACCTAATCAGTGAGGACAAATAAAAGAGAGAAGATAACCTTAATCACTAAAGGGACTGACACATGTCCAGCATTATGTCCAATTCATTCTGTCCTGCATTTGGTGTCTACTAATAGTGTTCATTGTAACCTAGCTACTTGGCTGCTTCTGTTGTCTGGACCTGCCAATGCTGAAGGCATGCTGCCATGAGACAGATAGCATAGTCTAGTGTGACAACTAGTGTTCCAGTATCTCCTGCACTGCAGTTCCAAAACCTCTACATTTCTATGCTGTGGGTATTGAACGGTTTCACACGGAAGCTGAGCCCAATGAAGTCTACATGATGATCTGGGCCCAGTTTTTCTAAAGCAATCCAGTGGGACTTTGGATCAAGGATTGGATCAAATTATGAGAATGCTTTTTTCAAAAGTAACAAATGGATTTTGAATTAAGATTAGACCATGTTAGCCAATCTTACATTTGATTTAGATCAAATCTGCCCTTTGGGTTATTCAAAACATTGAATTCAGATTAGGATCTATTTGATCCAAAAAAACAAAAACAAAAAAAAAAAAAAAACACAGGATTATCATGATCCCATCTGAAGGGTGGATTCAGTTGTAGTTTTTTTTTTTAACCAAATAAACCAAATAAAACAAAAAAGTTTAAAAGGTAAATTTCTTCATATTTGAAGCATATATGAAGCATGTCACATCTAATGAGATATGGTAAACAACAACAACAAAACAATATCAAAACAGTATTGTACTATTACAAATAATTTTTTTAAAATGTTTGTTTATTACAGTGTTTCTGTTTCTTACCATTAAAAAAACACTGGTATTTGCCTACCTATTTTTCTTTGCAGGGCAACCCAGTGGCGCAGTAGGTAGTGCTGTTGCCTCACAGCAAGAACATCGCTGGGTCGCAGGTTCGAACCTCGGCTGGGCTGGGTCAGTTGGCGTTTCTGTGTGGAGTTTGCATGTTCTCCCTGGGTTCGCGTGGGTTTCCTCCAGGTGCTCCGGTTTCCCCCACAGTCCAAAGACATGCAGTACAGGTGAATTGGGTAAGCTAAATTGTCCATAGTGTACGAGTGTGAATGTGTGTGTGGAAGTTCCCAGAGATGGGTTGCGGCTGGAAGGGCATCAGCTGCGTAAAATCGTGCTGGATAAGTTGGCGGTTCATTCCGCTGTGGCGACCCCGCAAGGGACAAAGCCGACAAGAAAATGAATGAATGAATGAATTTTTCTTTGCTAAGCCAGTAGGCTACACTGTTGGTTCCATTTAAAGGTGCTGTATGTAAGTTTTTGACTCTTCTAAAGCATAAAAATACAATAATATGTGTGCAGATATTTAAGAAACATCCCAAGTGAACATACTTGTTTAACTGACAAACAAGGCTGAAGTCAGATATTCTGCTTTGAAAATGTTTTTTTTCCGTGCCGGAACGATGTCTTTGTTTAGGTAATTTTCACATGCACATGCCAGTTTAACCAATTATAATTCAGCACCCCGGGTTGCCTTGTTGGAAAACAGCGTATTTCATTCATTCATTCAGAAAGACTCTGAAAGCATGCGTCCATGAGCGAAATGCTACAGTGTAGTGGAAAGTATCAGATGTCAAAATGAGACAGATTCAGTTCCACATGACGTTAATTAGCAAATGACATAAATATTAGGAACGTGAGCAGGTTACATCGCGTGTCCTAACAACACGCTGTGACGAGATTGTTATGAGCAGGGGCAGACGGAATCTGCGGACGTTTTTTGCTATTTCTGCGGAGAATTTTGGTAAAAATCTGCGGATTTCTGCGGAATTATTTTGGGGGTATCATAACTAAAACCTTAATATGTTAAATAAAAAATAATATCTTTTTAACTTGTATTTAATGTTTAAAATGCAAATCCAATTAGATTAACTGTAAATAGTTAACTGTAAGTAAATAAACAGAATTAATGATGGGCTAAAAATCTGCAGAAATTTGCTGAAAATCTGCAGAAAATCTGCGGAATTCTGCGCGCGCAGATTCCGTGTGGGCCTAGTTATGAGTGATGAGCCATTTGGCTGTTTGCACCACAAAACACGGCAGAAATTTAAATACAGCCTTTCAGAAGCACAGAATATGCACTCACTCACAAAACGGTAAGGTTTAGAATCTATTTAATACATGTTAACCCTCTTTAACATCATTAAAGGTGAAGTGAACTTTCTGCTTTCAGTATATGGTAGTACACGTCATGTAAAATGCATTCAAACTCGCATTGTTAGCATTTAGCACTGAATAAAGCACACGAGGCTTACCTGAGGTGATCTGTCATAGGTTTCTGTTGTTCAGCTGTGAGAAATAGAAGCCGCTTCTAATAAATCAATTCGAGGTGTTGGTTAGAACCAAAACTCCTTTTAATATGGAGAATATTCCCTCAATCGCGTGTCGTTGCTTTTATTTAGAACACAGTTTAAAATCCCTCAAACTGGCAACCCGGCGTACCTTTATTATGATTCAGGACTGCAATACCTAGTTCAACCACTGGGTGTCAAACTTACATACTGCACCTTTAAGGCTCAGGTAATCAGGATTGGTAATCCTGAAATTTGGTATTTGGATCACAGTGATCCAACCCAATGTTCCTTTAAAAAAACGGTCATAAAAGTAAGACAGATCAGTTAATCCTGGATAGCAAAACATGGGATTTCCAAATCTAGACCAATTTGGTGAAAATGGTTATCTGAGTGAAATGGAACTGAATTTTTATTAATTATTTATTTAACAAATGAGGGGTGGGGGGAGAACTAATGAAAAAAAAAAAAAACAGCAGCAACTGAAATGATCAATAATAATAGCAAAGCTCTACAGAAGAGCATCTCTGAACACAGATCAAACCTTGAAGCAGATGAGCTACAGTAGCAGTAGACCACACTCGACACTGCCTTAATAGACAAGGGAATAATTTGATTACTTTGGTTCGACATAAAATTAAAATGCAAGTAAAGTTGAATTTTGGTCTAAACTATAATAATACATATACAATTATGCTCACTATTGCTAGTTATTTTATTTTCAGTAATGAAGTTAGCTGTCTGCTGGTGCTTTTAGTATGGCTATACATTTCACGCCAGATGGTAACAATAAAACTCACATTAGAAATGCATAAACTGAAAGCACATAAACAGTACCTTTTTTAATGTGGTCACATAACATGATAAATGCTGGTTTAAAGTAAAAATTTTACTATCAAAAAACAAATGTTTTTTTTTTTTATAAGGCAAATTCAATAAAACAGGGGCCGCACGGTGGTGGAGTGGGTAGCATGTTTGGCTCACAGCAAGCAGCTCGCTGGTCGAGCCTCGGCTGGGTCAGTTGGCGTTTCTGTGTGGAGTTTGCATGTTCTGCCCGTGTTCACGTGGGTTTCCTCCGGGTGCTCCGGTTTCCCCCACAAGTCCAAAGACATGCGGTACAGGTGAATTGGGTAAGCTAAAATTGTCCGTAGTGTATGTATGTATGTGAATGAGTGTATATACATGTTTCCCAGTGATGGGTTGCGGCTGGAAGGGCATCCACTGCGTAAAACATATGCTGGATAGGTTGGCGGTTCATTCTGCTCTGGCGACCCCAGATTAATGAGGGGACTAAGCCAAAAATAAAATGAATGAATGAATGAATAAAACAGGTTATAATTAAAAAATGTAACTTTTTTTTTCAGTGCAGTAGACATGGAGTTTTAGAGGATCTGGTCTAGTAATGTACTATGGGTATGCTAATTTGATGAGGATGTCTCATTCACAAGAAATCCACGTATTTTGCTTTTATGCTTCAACATTTTTGAGTTGATAAGCAGCTGTTTGTACACAGCATGGAGTCTCTTCTCAGTTTCTGCATGAATGCCAGAATTGTTTAAAAAGGAAAACAACTACAAAGAAAATAAATATCCACGAGCAAATCCTTCAGTAGGAATTAAATTAAAGATGTTCATTTGTAATGCAGATCTTTTTTTTTTTTTTTGCTATTTAAGATCTCTAAAAAGAGATGTTGGAAAAAGGTGAAATATGCAAATGTTGGTGGTGTAAAAATGTTTCAAAACCACATATTTCTTACGTTTACCACATGTGATTGCAGGTGTAAAGATCATGTGGTATTTTTATAAGCGATATAAGCCTCCACAAAAATAAGTAGCATTTAGATTTCTCATCATGTGAAAGATCATCTAAATCAAAGGCTGGATAGATGACGTATGAAACTTGTAAATTACACTTATTATTAACTACCCACATAGCAAAATTTCTCTGGCCCACACAATCAGCTTTTGATTGGCCCACATGCCGCAGTGAATTACGGTACGTTACTGGACCAAGTCTGGCATCCATCCAACTTACTTGGCCCACATATACATTTTTAACATCTGGTCCAAATACTAAATTTGATATCTGGCCCAAGTCTTGTGTGGCGCCTTAAAGACAGTGCCACCTCTGCCAAACCCAGGCCATGTTTGGTCCAGATGCTGAATGCCAGTGCCGGACAAACGCCTGCTGTGCCAGCTTTATGCCAAATCTGGGCCAGAATTCTTTGCTACCTGGGTAATTATTAACTGTCACAATTATACACAGGAGACCCAAATGCAAGTGAATGCAAGATGATTTATTAATAGAGATAACAAGAGTCACAACTGGTATTGATCTCACCAGATATAGAGGAATTGAGTAGAGCAAGGGTGCTCCTCACAAGGAATCCAACACGCTAAACAGCGGTGATAGTTCATCCGAGAAACAGATCCGAAGTGAAGTCCCTCACTGATATCTACCAGATGTCGAGGGAAGGGGAGGTTAGTGCTATGGAGCAACTCTCAAGGAAATCGACACGCTTACCAGCGGTAATAGTTCATCAGAGCAGCAGATCCGGGGTGAAGTTTCTCACTGATATTGTTGTCATCAGTGCAGGCAGTTGCAACAACATCAATGAAACGGAGACGTGCATAAAGTCCAAATATAACAGACTTATGATGATTCACCACAAGCGGATTAAGCGAGAGTGCCTAACAGGAAGCAGACACAGAGGTGAACAAACAACGGACTGACAAACGCTATCTACAAACACTGAACATATAAAGGCGCGCGGTAATGTGAAACAGCTGTGGTTGAATGAAAACAGCTGAGTGAGATGCGTGGTAACAAGACACGTGATAACCCAGCTGATGAATGTAAACACACACACACCACGCGGTGAATATATACCCAAACAAACACACCCACACACACCTACAAGAAGAACAGATAGATCCACAACCGTGACAATTAACATACTGGCTGTTTATACTTCAAGAGTTCGCACTTAGATATAGTTTGACAATTGTTAGCAGGTTTGCCATGCTGTCCCGGGAGAGAACCCTGAGCTCCGAGATGATTGAGCCCAGGGCTCCCGCCTGGTTGATAGAGCATGTGTGGGGAGTACGAGATCAGGTGGTTCTCGAGAGCTCCCCGTGGTAAAGGAAGAAAGGGGGAGAAGGGGTGGATGGGGGGTTTCTTCGGAAAAATGAAGATAAGGGAGTAGTTTTTAGCTAGGCTATTTATAGCGGGTTTGGATTAATCTGATTGGCTAACTAATGATGGTAAATGAGACCAGCTGCAGTCAATCATATCACGTGCTCCTCTCGAAATTTGTTTGAAACTTCACTTAATACTAAAGCAAATGGTTTGCATTACCATATTACACATCCTTAATCATATAGATACCTACTCCTAAACATTACTTTGCCAGCTCTTAAGAAAATGCAAAATTAGGAGTTCAATGAGGCAAAAGTCATAGTTTGTAATGCCGTGCCGCCCTTTTTTTTTTTGATAAAATAAAATAAAATAAAATAAATACTTCTATTTATACAAATCATTTTTTGTTGCATTAAGCTGCTCATACAGCTCACATGATTTTAGTGTTTATTGTTTTTGTTTTGTTTGTTTGTTTTCAGAGTATTGTGGATATTTTTATTTGTTTTATTTAATGGATACAGCCCTTAATGCAGTTAATATAATTTTGCATAATCTTTTTTTTCCACAAGATAAATCCCTGATCCTTTGCATAATCAATTTATTCATAAATCACTGAGTACTAATACTTTTGATGTTCTAAAATATTTAACAAATTTAAATGAAGACATGGGTCGCAGGTTCGAACCTCGGCTGGGCTGGGTCAGTTGGTGTTTCTGTGTGGAGTTTGCATGTTTTCCCTGCGTTCGCGTGGGTTTCCTCCTGGTGCTCCGGTTTCCCCCACAGTCCAAAGACATGCAGTACAGGTGAATTGGGTAAGCTAAATTGTCCGTAGTGTATGAGTGTGAATGTGTGTGTGGATGTTCCCAGAGATGGGTTGCGGCTGGAAGGGCATCCGCTGCGTAAAATCGTGCTGGATAAGTTGGTGGTTCATTCCACTGTGGCGACCCCGCAAGGGACAAAGCCGACAAGAAAATGAATGAATGAATGAATAAATGAAGACACTTCATTAAAATAAAGTGTATATGATATACGTTAAAACTATAAAACAGTATAAATTCTGTATTAGGAAATAGGAAGTCATTGGAAACAAAGGTATTAAATCTGAATGCATAATGTTTTCATAAAGTATTTTATTACTTTAATACTAACTGTACAAATGTTGACAAAAAACACAAGATTGTTAAAGATTTTTTTTGCGGTTTTAGATTGAAAGATCAGGGAAGTACACTTTACTAAGTGGACTTCCAACATGGGCTCATTCCAAAAATGTAGCCCTATATACATTTCTGGGGATCGTGAATTATGTAGACAGAAGTACATACAGTTGAAGTCAGAATTATTAGCCCCCCTTTTATTTTTTTTATTTTTTTTTTTTTATTTATATTTCCCAAATGATGTCTAACAGGGCAAGAAAATTTTCACAGTATGTCTGATAATATTTTTTCTTCTGGAGAAAGTCTTATTTGTTTTATTTTGGCTAGAATAAAAGCAGTTTTTAACTTTTTAAATAACATTTTAAGGTCAAAACTATTAGCCCCTTTAAGCTATATATTTTTTTCTCGATAGTCTACAGAACAAACCATCGTTATACAATAACTTGCCTAATTACCCTAACCTGCCTAGTTAACCTAATTAACTTAGTTAAGCCTTTAAATGTCACATTAAGCTGTATAGAAGTGTCTTGAAAAATATCTAGTGAAATATTATTTACTGTCATCATGGCAAAGATAAAATAAATCAGTTATTAAAAATGAGTTATTAAAACTATTATGCTTAGAAATGTGTGGAAAAAATCTTCTCTCCGTTAAACAGAAATTGGGATTGGGGAAAAAAATAAACAGGGGGGCTAATAATTTAGGGGGGCTAATAATTCTGACTTCAACTGTATGGCTGCATTTCATTTTTGAAATAAATGCTCCGGGGCGGTATAGTGGCATTCCTTTTTGTGCTTACCACCTGACCGCTTACCATGTGTGTCGGGGGGACTTGAGACGCAGAGAGGAGATGACCAGGATGAAGGGGTTTGAGTCTGGTAAAGAACGGTTCCAGCAAGCGTTTTTGAAGTAATATGAGGCGTTGTGTTCTGGCTGGAGTGCAGTGGATAGGCCTTTAGCCTCTTAGTAGAGTCTCGAGTCGATATTCAGGCTGAGCTGGGTGTTGTTGAGACGGGGCTGGTGTTTCAGGGAGAGCGGAGCTTTCATTCCTGTCCGTAAGCTGCGCTGTTGCTGTGTTTGCCGCCGCTGTTGTTGTTGGTGGTAAAGGTGGTGGTATTGTAGCTTGTGTAAGTAGCAGGTTGGTTTGTCCGTGAGTAGCTTTCGGAGGAGCTGGAGCGGACCTGTCGTTAGCTTCTTCGGAAAAAGGAAGATAAGGGAGTAGTTTTTAGCTAGGCTATTTATAGCGAGTTTGGATTAATCTGATTGGCTAACTAATGACCGCTTACCATGTGTGTCGGGGGACTTGAGATGCAGAGAGATGACCAGGATGAAGGGGTTTGAGTCTGGTGAAGAATGGTTCCAGCAAGCGGGTAAGACAAAAGCAGAAGCCAAAAAATAAAATAAACAAGTAAATAACAGGGTAAGGATGTGGTAAAACGTGATAAAAAGCAGACGAGGACTTTTCTTTTCTGAATTGCTTTTTAAATTTGTCGGTTGGGTTTAGGGAAAAGGGTGGTCAATCTGTGCTTTTTAAAATACTATTGGTTGGGTTTGGGGAGGGTGGGTCAGTTGTTCGGTCAGTCAGTCAGTCATTCAGTCAGTCAAACAATCAGTTAGCAGCTGCCTCTGGTGGATTTACGACAGAACAGCAGGCACGAAAGGCACTCTTGTGGATTCGCAAAAACTGCAAAAAAACATATTTTCTAAGGTATTTGACGGTCTCCAGAAATGTACATAGAGGTACATTTTCAGAATGAGCCTGGGTTTCAACAAGCTTCACCATGGTCGGAAGTGGGCAACAAACTCTAACCAAATTTCAATGTCAGATTTGAACGGGATTGTGTCTCACCAAAATGCATATTATACCTAGTAAAAAACATGACATACGTCACTGACTCCCTCTGTCTAATCCACGTTAGCTCAATAAACCAGTCTACTAATGGTGCATGAGTTTGTGCAGGTGCACAATGACAAAAAAAATAAATAGATAAAAAATAGCAGTAAAAAATACACATATTTTTGCAGTGTTGGGTAAGTTACTTTAAAAAAGTAATTAATTACTAATTACTAATTACTTAACTAATGTTGTATTTAAAATACTTATCTAATTACAGTGTCTGAAAAGTAACTTAATTACTCAATAAGTAATTTAACTAAATACTTCTTAAAATTCTTATAAACCTTGAGTGGACAAACAATAGATATTAAATTCTGTAAATAATAAATAATTAAATAAAACATACAAGTCAAACATTAAATGGTTTAGCCTTTTAGCTTTCTGAATCATCTTTATTACATTTTATTAAAAAAAATTCTATGATAATTACATGCATAATATTTTTTAGTAAGAAATGTAACCTTCTTTAGGAACACAATTCCTGAATAACAAAAAAAATATTATTCTGCATATCTGAATAACAAAAAAGCTTAACTTACAAAAGTTAAATAAAGTTAAACTGTATACAACCTTTTTGTACTGCTTAGCTGCCTTGTTTTTGAAAAAGTAGTTGTATCTCATTAACGCAAGTCTCTCAAAGCATAACTATGGAAGGTAAATCGATGAGACAGTGCTGCTTTTTGCCAGACACAGGTATTGTGTTCAATATGCACCTAAAAGACGGAGATTTTACAGTACGCAGCGGTAGCATCTCTTCCACAACGTAGCCTGCAATAATTTTTTAAGCTTACCTTCAGACACTTTCTGCGCTGGCGAAGTAAAATAAAGTTTTGCCTGCTTAGCAGGAGTTGCCGCGTTGTTATCCGTAGATGATGAACAAGGATCACTCAGAAGTGTTCTTCTACGCTGCCGTGTCAGGTGCTTTAGATAACTCGTGCTGTTGACAGCGGCTGATAGTTTTTTTTTCTCCCCAGAACCCAGGACATAGCTTACATATTACTGTAATGTTCTTGTCTGCTTGTTTCAGAAAAGTGAAGTAATGGGAATATTTCCATTTCGTACAACAGCCACTCGCTTCAGCCGAGTCCGACATCTTCCGCTTTAGAATATGACTATGCAGCAAACTGGCGCGCGCGAAATCACGTGCACCTGCACTTTGATGATTTTAAAGCGGCATAGTTTACTTTTACCTTTAGAACATAAATTAATACAATTATATAATGATATTCAGCGAGTTTAATTATATTACAATGTAACGCAAGTACATTATAAGTAACTGTAATTAAAATACCTAAAAATGAACAGTAATCAGTTACTCTACTTTTTCAGTGAAAAAGTAATTTAATTACAGTAACGCGTTACTTAGTAACGCGTTACACCCAACACTGTATTTTTGTAAAAATGTAATGAATAAAAGTAAAAATCTGTCCGAAAAATAATTAGTGGAGTAAAGTATGAAGTATTTGTAGTTTGATAGGCTACTTCCCATCTCTGAATACACCACACATTTCTCATTGATTGATTGATTGATCATTTAAATGCAAGGCAGAATTATATCAACCCAGGCTCATTCTGAAAACGTAGTCCCGTGGACGTTTCTGGAGACTGCAAATTTATGTAGCCGGAGGTACGTATGGCTGCATTTCGTTTTTTAAGCGAACGCTACGGGGCGGTATGACGCCGTTCCTTTTGGCGCTAACCGGCTGACCGCTTACCTCCGTGTGGAGGCCTTTCCTGCCTCAACCAGTTTGTCCCGCTAGCTCGTTGTGTACGTCGACGACTTGAGACGACGGTTGACCACGACGACGAAGACCAGGTTTGAGTCCGGGGAAGAGCGGTTCCAGAAATCAGGTAAGACAAAAACAGAATCCAAAAAAATAAAATGAATGAGTGAATAACAGGGTGAGAATGTGGTAAAATCCAAAAAACGTGGTAAAAATCAGACGAGGGCTTTTCTTTTTCTGGACAGCTTTGGTAAACCGTTGGTTGGGTTTAGGGAAGTATGTGGGTGGGCGGGTCAATTGGTAAAATTGGTTGGGTTTAGCGAAGGAGGAGGGTGGGTCAGTCGATTGGCCGGTCGCCCAGTCAATCATTCAGTCAGACAGACAGACGGTAGGTCGACAGCGGCCTGTGGTGGGTTTACGCGAGAACATCGCGGGAGCGAACAACGGCACTCGCGAGGAGACGTTTGAGATACAAAAAGGCGCACACAGCGGCCTCTCGCGGATTCGCGAAAACAAAAACTGCAAAAATACGAACCTCCCGGGACATATTTTGCAGCCTCCAGAAACGTCCACGGGACTACGTTTTCAGAATGAGCCTGGGTTGATTAATATACATAAAACACTTTATACTATCCAGATATAGAATGGCTTTCAGTAAACTTTAACCCACTAAAGATTGTGTCCCTGGCAGCCTTTATCAAAACCCAGCAGAGCGCAAAGTGCACACTACAATGCACCTCCTGCCCCCACTGGCAAGACTTTGGCTTATTATTGTGTTCATAGCAAGTCTAAACGCACAGTGAATGTCCCGAAGCGCATTCTAGTGTAGTGTGTGGCAGGTGATGACAAAAAGCGTCACAGAACATTTCAAACCCATCACATTCTCACCATGGCTCATTGGCTTGCCGCTGTGCACTCTTGAACCTTCGAACAGTTGACGTGTTATGAGAGGGTCAGAGAAGTTTGATTTACCACTCATGCTTCAAGCGCCAAACACTATTGTTTAATCCTTTCCCCAATTCACTCTTCCCCTCTCTGTAATTGTCTCTCACCTTCTTTGACTTCTTTAATTCAATTGACCAGAAAAAAATAATGTCCGGGGAGATTACTTTCGCTCTGGTCTGACAATGGTACATAAAATGTTACTGGGGTTAAGGGTATCATGACAACCCTAACTAATGCTCGAATAATAGCAGTGACAAACACTGATCAAATTTTATAAAGAATTGTTTAGAGCTTCTGATGTACAGTATGTACACCATGATCATTTGAGAAAATAACAAATAAATAACATTTAAAATAATGAGCAGTTACTCAGGGCAACACAGTGGCGCAGTGGGTAGCACAATCGCCTCACAGCAAGAAGGTCGCTGGTTTGAGCTCCGGCTGGGTCAGTTGGCATTTCTGTGTGGAGTTTGCATGTTCTCCCCATGTTTGCGTGTGTTTCCTCCAGGTGCTCCGGTTTCCACCACAAGTCCAAAAACATGTGGTATAAGTGAAATGGGTAAGCTAAAATTGTCTGTCGTGTATGTGTCTGAATGTGTATGGATGTTTCCCAGGGATGGGTTACAGCTGGAAGGGCATCCGCTGCGTAACACATATGCTGGATAAGTTGGCAGTTCATTCCACTGTGGCGACCCCAGATTCATAAAGGGACTAAGCTGAAAAGAAAATGAATAAATGAGCACTTACTCATTAATTAAATACTGTAATGACCTGGCCCACAGCACTATAGCCAGGTGCATCATGGGAAATGGGTTAGAGTTATTTTATGTGTTATATTAGTTAAATACATGGTTTGTTTTGTTATAAGCTTTATGTGTGTTTATGTTTAAGTAGGCTTCTATGTTTTAAGCCCATTATTTATTTGGTTCATAAAATATTGGTCATTACCATCAACGAGGGTGGTGTGTAAAGGAAGCACCCCAGTGGTATGGTCCTGTTAAGGGCTGTTCATGTTTGGAGCTCAGAATAAAAAGGTTAACTGACAGTGCTGCCTCCTACATGCTTATTCTGCCAGATCTCTGCTAACAGAGACATTCAGGGTCGAGCGTTGTATGGGACATGAGTGTTCTTCTGACTAACACGCTAGGAAACAAAGCACCTTTCACTTTCACTTGAGTACAATTTTAGTGTAGTATTGGTACTTTTACTCCACTACTTTCCTTCAACATGCAGTCACTACTTTTTTTCTTGTCTATGGGGATTAGAAAAAATTGTCCTGCGATTCCTGTCCAATTAAATCGCACATAAAATATAAATCGCATCATAATTAGCTGACTTTAAGATTTGTAATTGCAGCAAACTGTTCGGAAGCATTAAAAGTGTTCAAAAGATGTCCAAAATCTTTACACGCATTGACCCAGAGACTGTTTAGATGCATGTTACTGATGAGATGACAATGGATGTTTACTGCATGATGACCGAAATGGCATCATGACGTCAGATTGATTGGTTGTAACCCAACATTGGCCATGACATTGCATTTTGTTTGGAAAAAAAAATTGGGTTAACATCGGAACCCAACGTAAGGCCGACCTCAATGTCCAACGTCCAACCTAAAATCAACCAAATATCAATGTCTAATGATGTTACAGCTTTACATTGTGTGGAGGTTACCACTATGACGTCTATCAGACAGTGGATTTTGGTTGCCACACCTGATGAATATCTGTCAGTATTTATCATCAATATGACATTGGTTTAAGATGTTAGCTCGTTGTTGGATTTTGGTCACTTTCCAACACAACCTAAAATCAACCAAAAATCAACGTCATTTGATGTTATTGGACGTCAAAATAACAGTTTTCTTAGACACTGGTGACCTAAATCTAACCTATTATTAACGTCCTATGATATTGAATTTTGGTCACCTGACATCACAACCTAAATCTAACCTAATATTAACATTTTGTGATGTTGTGTACCTGCTTAGCAATAACTAAATACACTACAGAATGTTACGTTTACCCACATCCACAAATCCACAAAACATGTAAATGCATCAGCTTTTTACAGCGTAATACTCACTACTCTTGAGTAATTTTGAAAAGTCTACTTTTTACTCATAATTTGAGTAATATTTACAACATATACTTTTACTCTACTTGTAAAGCTATAGCTATAGATCACATACGGCTGCGGCCAGAAGTTAAAGAGAATTATTTATATTATTTATTAAATTTCCCATTAATTGTATTTTATTAATGTCTACCCCTACCCCAACCCTAAACCCAACCGTCACAGAAATGTAAAAACTGATCTGGAGCCTTCTCTATTAGTGTAGCTGTCACGGTCACACAAGGCAGACAAGGATAAACTTCAAAGGTGAATGGCGCTGCAGAGGGTGAGCGATCTCACACACAAACAGTTCAGCTGGTAAGTTTAGTTCATTTGTAAACACCAACATAAGATTAGTCACTTCCCTTAAACAGGTGTATTTGCATCCATAGGAGGAGCATAACATCTATGGAAGAGCACAGGAGAATACAGGAGAGGAGACGAGGAGAATCATCCGTTTTTGATTCCAGGCAGTGAGTGAGGTGAGTAAATATGGTGTGCTAGTGATTGCAGGTGCAGGTGCGGGTGATTAGTAATCAGTTGAGGGTTCACGGGTGTGGTGTGTGGTGGATGGTGATTGGAAGCGATGATTGGGACTACGGGAATGAGCAGAGGGTGTGACAGTAGCTGATTAACCACAATAATTATTTATATTATTTATTAAATTTTCCATTAATTGTATTTTATTAACGTTTACGAAGTGGGTGGTTATATACTCTAGAAACAAACTGCCCATCCAGACCATTTTATTTATTTTTTTTGTTTTTTACCTATATGAATTCATTTCTTGAATGCGTTTTGAGCTGTTAATAATTATGTGTGTAAACATGCATTGAAGGCACTGATCATATTTTATTATACATGGTGTATTTTCACCACGGTCATTAGAAGAAAAAAATACATTTATTTTATTTGACTTTATTTTTACTTTGATTTTTGTTACAGGAAATGTATAATTAAATTAATAAATGTAGAATTAAGTTCTTAAAAGTATTGATGTATGAAACCCATTCTTTGAGACTGTGCAGTTGATTCTCTATAGAATAGTATTAGCATACTGTATATTGACCCTGTACAAATACATTTTTTAGACCGCTGTGCACAGTTCATATCACCTGATATGTATTTGTACAATGTTAATATAACATGTTAGACCTGTGCAGTTCTATTTGTACAATGAAACTGATCTTGTGTGCTCTGAAAATAAAAACAGTGTGCATGTGGCTTCTCTCTTTTGCTGTCCAAATAAAGTTGTCAGCACTTCTCTGTGAAGTCCTTAGAGGGCAAGATTTACGGAATAATCCACTTTACTCCAGATATCCTTATCGTCCTTCCAGTGCTTCCAAGGCTCAAGGCTTCGTCTTCCTCTATAAAGCTGAGGAAAGAGTGAGAGTTGAAGAGATTGTGAGGAGAGCTGGCCAAAGCTAAATGAATTAAAGTGTCTGTCAGCATTTTTGCCAATTGTTTTACATGAGAAATGAAATATGTAGGTTAGAACTGTGCATTACTACTTGAATATGTTTACCTATTGTGTATGGATATGTGCCGGCACATGCAGAGGGGGTGACTTTGGGTTCTTGAGCCCCTGCCCAGTTTCTGTCTCGAGGGAAAGCACCCTATTTTTATTTTATTTAACAATAATGCAATAATATATGTATATTCGAGTTTCACTATCACAGTTTTTATACACTATCAGCTGTGAATGGCACTTAAAAACAAGTGGGCTTCAATCCAGCAATTCCTGCATGTGATGTGAGTGGTCTATTGAAGACTCAGTCTTGTGCTCATCCATACCTGTCAAACCTCACATTTTTGCGGGATTCTCACGTATTTTGCAATTGTACCCTGCTATCATATTGTAAAGGTATTTTCCTGTATTTTTCCCACATTTTTAATCTTTCTATGAAGGGTGGCAATAAACATTAAAGAGCCGATCCTCCCTATATCCAACCCATACCGCCAAATCACCAGGGCATATTCCTTGCTCTTAAATGTGAAACTGTTCTGTGCTTTCCTTTTATTTAGGCATGAAAATTGAAAATAATATAAAAATGGTGAGATTCCTTTCCATTACAGGCACATCGGCCCTCCTATGCAATCCCTTAAAACAGTCAGTTCATGTAGCGTTGCATGACTGTCAGACGCACTCCATAGTCGAGCTGCACGATTCTGGCTAAAATGAGAATCACAATTTTTTGCTTAAAATAAAGATCACGATTTTCTCACGATTCTGTAGATGTAAAATAAAGGTTAATATGAGTCAGCTATTATTATTCCTATTCTCAACCATATGATAAAACAACAATAATATTATGTGTAGGTCTACTGGTTAAAATGCAAAATTTTGAACAGACTTTAAATTTGTCCTGGTCATTAATGCACAGTAAAGTGATGCCATCAGAATACAACTATTCATATATCTGATGTTGAATTATTATGTTTGAGACATATGCTTGCAATCTGTCATTGACAACATTATTTTATTTACTGGTAAAATCAGACATTTGTCATTATCAGATGCCCTGTTACATTATATTCAACATTATATAGAGTAGGTATACTGACACTGTTAAACATGTACAACACTCTGTGTTTGCTATGAAAAGAAATACATATTAAATGCTTCTCGTAATCATAACTATACAATGCGATATGATTTTTTAAATGATGTGCTTGCTTTTGGTTTCATTTCCACTACAAAGTGGTGTGCATACACAGCGCGGCTCCCAAACAATCACTCTGTGCCACAAACTGAATGTTATTTACAACTTTATTACCTGTTACTCACAGCCTATGCGCTGAGAAATGTATGTAAAACAATGTGAAGACTTGTACAGCTGCCTTTGCTTCTCTCCTGAACTTGAAAATATGATTGAAAACAGAATCGCAGAAATGCTGGATTAAGATCGTCTAGGGGGTCGAATCGAGATCGCAATCTTTTTTCGATTAATCGTGCAGCTCTACTCCATAGTGATACATACTGTAGATGTTGTTTCCCACACATATTCTGTACACGCGATTTGAAGCGCAGCAAAAATGGACACTCTGGGTTTTGGGTGTGTGTTTTAACAGACATATACACATAATAATAATGTGTTATATAATAATAATAATAATACTAACATCTTAAACATGTCGATCTTGGTGGATTTTCTTTTGAACACAACACATTTTGCCTTAAATGAGCATAAAAAGTTAGGTAAGCAGCTGAATGCTCTCATCATAATATAATCTCTCATTTTTTTAAAGTGACACCTCTGTTATTTAGTTTAATCAAATGAAAATCTAAATGAGAGATTAATTCACTGCTCTTTAATCAGAATATTTAAATTATACAGTGAAAAAAAGGTAAATGAGATTTGATAACTTGATTTAATTTATTTATAATAATTATACATTTTAATAAGGTAAACTATCTGCTAATTTATTTGCAGGTTTTTCTAATGTATACTATTTATTATATCCTTTGTAAAAATAATAATAATAATAACAACAACAACAACAACAATGATAATAATAATAATAATAATAATAAATTACTAATAAACACCTAATAAAATATTACTGAATGTTTTAACTGTTTTTTTTTTTACAATGAAACAACTCCAGATGAACATATGTATTACTTTGCGGAATTATTTTTTTTTTGGTGAGGCCTTATCCCTTACTTTCACAACCCAGTGTTGACAGGCATGTGCTCGTCATGAGAATAAGGTGTAAAGAGAGAAGTGACGTTTACCTGCACAGCACCTCTAGCTGACCTCCACTGCTGTAGAAGACTATGATCGGCAGAGCAGCTGAAGTTAATTAGTCCATCAAGCGTCTTTAAAGTGTAGAAGTGAGTAATGATTAACAAAAACCTAAATGTACAATTATCCAAAAGACCAAAAGCAAATAACATTATTGTCAATTAGCGTTGTAGTCTCGATAACATCCCCTTGACAACATGATGTTGAAATAATAAGTTAGCAAAATTGTAGCCAAGGCAATATATCATGGGCACACAGGCTAGCTTAATGGAGAAAAGACAGCTGAATGGTGAAAATATGCTGCTCTTTTGTGCAGTGAGTTTTTTATTCTGACTATATAACCTGAAATGAAAGAAAAAGACACATTGTATTTTAGTCGGTTCTTGTAATAGAATTTGAGAATTCTAAAGTAGATCATGCATGAAGTTTGTTGAACATTATTTTATAGACATTCTGTTAAAAATGAAATAACACTTGTGCAATTGTGAGGGAATTAAATAAAGTTATGTTGTGTTACAGGCATAGTTCTTCCAGTAATGTTAATTCTGTCATGATAGTTACTCGACCTGTTCTTAACCTGTTGCAGTTTCTTTTCTTTTGTTGAACAAAAGCTAAGATATTTTGAAGGATGTTGTCTAAAAGTAGCCATGACTTCCATAGTATTTTTTTCGGTCTCACTTTATATTGTGTCGCTGATACCTGTGTAACTAGATGTGTAAGTAGTATGTGACTACAGTGTATGTACAGCACTGGTAATACTGGTGTAAGTACACACATGTAACAACCCACTGAATATGTGTAAGTTCAAATGTGTAACAGGACATTAATAACACAATCTTTGGTAAACTACCCCTTTAATGTAAAATACTTATGTGATGCTACAGTTTACCTTAAAACAACATATAAACATAAGGCATTTGTATATTTCGATATACACTTTTCTATTTCTATATTTCTATTTACGTTTTTGGCAGAGGTTTGCTGTTGTTAAACAGTTGCACAAAGGCTTAGGTTTTATATATTACACATTAATTTGTGACCATTTTACACTTCATATTGAGTGGACAGTTCCTGATGATTTACCCTGTAATAACACTGGTATCACAAGGTGAAACCTTCTAATGCAGCATTAGTTTTGCCATTCTTATTCTAATACAGTGTTTAGAAGTACATGGTATGTAAACATGTGTGGAAGTGGGAAAACACCTGCAACAATGCACTTATGTTTTTTAATGTTGTTACCAATGTCCTGTTACATATTTGAACTTACACATACTATTCAGTACGGTGGCCGAGAGAGCTTAACGCGCTGCAATTTAAGAAAGCACATGCAATAACAAAAAACACCAGCAAATTAAGAAACGATCTTCATCAATTTGACAGACACCTGTTGCAAATTGATCACAACACAAACAACTGAAGAAACGCGCAGCAAATTGGTCAAAACACTTGCAAACATCCACATAACACAACGGAAATGTTTCAAGAGGACCCAAAAACATGACGGACCCAGCTGAGAGATTCGGAGGTGTTATTGTACCGTGACTGTTGTTCAGTGAAGTGATTGGTGTTCTTTGAAAGGTGAGTTGTTTTTCGTTTATTTTAACATTGATTACACGATTCCGTTGTCTTTTGTAAATTATCAGCCTAATTAATGATTAACTGAAACGTTGCGTTATTAAATAAATTAGCTAAATTAACTTAATATCCTGAATTAAATGTAGTTTTACGGTTATTGAAAATGAATTTGCAGTGCCTTAATAAGTGTTAAAACGTTGTCAAAATAACTTGCAGATAAGAACAATATTGATCAATTTGCTGCGCGTTTCTTCCTTTGTGTTGTGATCAATTTGCAGCGCGTTTCTTCCTTTGTGTTGTGATCAATTTGCAGCGCGTTTCTTCCTTTGTGTTGTGATCAATTTGCAGCGCGTTTCTTCAGTTGTTTGTGTTGTGATCAATTTGCAACAGGTGTCTGTCAAATTGATGAAGATTGTTTCTTAATTTGCTGGTGTTTTTTGTTATTGCATGTGCTTTCTTAAATTGCAGCGCGTTAAGCTCTCTCGGCCACCGTAATTCAGTGTGTTGTTACATATGTGTAATTACACCAGTATTACACAAGTAAATACTATGTACCAGTGTGTACATAAACTGTAGTTACATACTTACACATCTACAGTAGTTACAATGCAAGTTCACAAGCGACACAATATAAAGTGGGACCTTTTTTCTTCTTCCTCAGTGGCTATCAATGTCCAACATTCTTCAAAGTATCTTAATTGTGTTAAAAATAAAAATAAACTTTGGACCTTTTTTTTTGGTCCTTTTTTATATGGTATATATATATATATATATATATATATATATATATATATATTTTTTTTGTGTGTGTGTGTGAACTATCCGTTAATATATTTAATTTATAAAAAAAAAAAAAATAAGAAAGTGTCCTTTTTTCCACTTGAGCCCCTGCCCCTAAAAATGTCTCTGCATGTCCCTGGTATACAGTGTGCATCTTCTAGGTCTTCATAATTTAACTTAGGTTGAGGATATGATAGAATCATACAGACAATTTTACACAATCATTGTGCAATTTCCATGAGATTTCAGCAAGGTACCAACTCACCATGTACAGGAAGATTGCATGGAATGTATAGCCAAAGATCACAATTCATCTGCACACACTATAAGGTCAGATTGTTCAGCAGCGACCTGACTGTTCACATTGTTTGCAATGTCTTTGATATGACAATTTGACATAACCAGATGCAACTTGACCAAGACAACAATTTGTCATAAAAGTGATTGTCATGATGCCATTATAACTGTGTCTTAATATATTTCTATTCACATTTTTTTTTTCAGTGAAACAAAATGAATCTATAAAATGTCTCTTTAAGTCTTTACTCTGTCAAATACATTTAAAACAACGTGATTAATATTTCATGCCATTTAATCATATTATAATTACACATTCAATTTATACCACTGTAGTTGATGTCAAGAAAAATATTAACGATGCTATACAAGCCTAATGGCAGGTTTTTGTTGTCTTGGTAATGTCAAGTTGTTATAACAGACAAAGATATGTTATAATATGTTTGGTTATGTCAAGTTGTCATAACAAAAACATCTCAAACAAAGTCATCTTTGCATTTAAAATGATATAGCTGAGCTAATGACATCATGACAGTTGTCATAAGCATGCATATAATCTCCTAAATATTCATTAAATGTGTCATGTCATGATATAGGTTATGAACAGCTCTTCAAGTAAAGTGTTACCCAAACCTTTATATTTTTGTAATCATCTGTATTTGCAAATACTGTATATGAACAGAATATCATACACTTGTAATTGCTACTCTGCATTCTAGCATACTGTATAATCTTTAATATTGTACCATTACAGAACTGTAAACCTGGCACTGAGTGCGTGTGTGTGCATGTGTGTTTGTGTTTCTATTTTTGCACAGGTGCAATGAGGGAACAAACTCAGTTTAACTCAATCAATTTGCAGCTATGATTCAACTGTGACATGTCAAAGAAAATCACGGATCAGGAGAGATTAATCACCCCTCTGTTTCTCATGTACACTGCACAAACACAGGACGATGAATGACGCAAGACAAAGCTGAATTTCAACCCAACTCAAAGAGTCACAAAACTTTTGGCTCAAAATTGGACCACAAGTCGTAGAGTCTATGGCTGTCTAAGATCCTGCTTCTACTCTGCACCTCAACATCAGTATTGACTGACGGTAATCAAACTGATGACAAAAAAGCACTCCCAGTTATTAGTTTTAATCTGACACCTGTTAATTATTAATGAATTATTAAATAATTACCTTAGTTATTTGATAACCCTATTTAACCCTATTTTCACAGGCTTTGATAGGTTGATTGATTTGCAGCGTTATCAGCAGGCATCACATTCAACAATATGAGAAAACAAATAGCATAAAACACAATAAACAGCCCAGCTATCTTAAAACCTCTTCTTAAGATTATTTATCAGTCTTATTGCCTTATTTTTGATACTACAGTAGGGCAGTATCTCCGCCCAGATGGCAGTAGGTCAAATGAGGAACTGAGTGGGTGCATTGAGTCAGCCACCATAATTCTTGCCTTTATGATCACTCGGTCTTTGTAAATGTCTTGCATTCTTGGTAATTTAATCTCCACCAGTTTACTGAAGGTAGTGATTATTTTTCTTTACTTTTTTGAATCTCAGCGGCATTACCATACTAACAAATACTGCAAAATGTTAACCCTTATACTGTTGGGGTTGTCCACTCTGTTTTGTTTTTGAAACTTATTTTGACCATAGCTTTTCTGTGTTTTAGATAGCAGAATGATTTTTGGTCACAAATCTTATTTTGGCACATTTTTGGAAAATGCTTTGAAGTTTGAGAAAAAAACTCAACAATACACTCTGGGTAAATTTACTTCCCTTTTGTTATGTTCGAGATGAAAACATCCCCTGAATTAAACTGCTGTAAAATGCACCAGATAAATATCTAATAATAATAATAATAATAATAATAATAATAATAATAATAATACATTTGTTAATCAACCTCAGTCCTGATCAAAACTACTTAATTGTTTAGAAAATTACATGATTTTAACTCTTTAATTGCCAATTTCATAAATTAATTTCATAAATTATGTCTATGATTATATTTTGAAAACATACTAAATAACTTATTTTCAATATAAAATGTAAATGGTGGACTGGATTTATTTATTTATTTTTACTTTTCACAATTTATTATCATCACAGTCATGGACATGTGAAAGATTAGTAGCTAGTTTTTTGTGCAGCATACACTTTTCATTTTTTCTCCCTAATTTACTGTCAGTGGCTATAATTGACTTCCATTATAACTGCAGTTTTTGATTGCAAAAACATATAATTATTAAAATACAATTAAAATACCATATAATTATGCATTCTTAATTGTTTGTGGTTTCTCCTGTTGGGAAGTGATAAAATGTGTAATTTTTACTGTTGATCATCAGTTGGCACCATTAACCCTTTATATAGGCATGTGCAGTAGTACAGATTTAAAGAGTTAAAATCCTGAAATTTTTTAAACATTTAGTAGTTTTGATCAGGACTGAGGTTGATTAACAGATTTATGAAAAAAAAAGAGATGCATTTTTGTGAAGTTTATTTATAAACTAATTTCAAGAGGATCATGTGCTTATGATTGCTTGCGGCTGGAGCCGCATTATCCAATTTATGATTCACCAATCAGATGATTCCTAAGCCACTAAAAATACCCTAAGTTCCATATAACAGCCATCTTAGTTTTGAAGAACCCCCCCTTCCACCCCTACTCCTCCTCCTTTCCTAGATGGGTGGCACGGTGGCCCAGTGGTTAGCACTGCTGCCTGACAGCAAGAACATCACTGGTTCTAGTCCTTACCAAGCCAGCCGACGCTTCTGTGTGGAGTTAACACGTTCTCCTCGTGCTAACGTGGGTTTCCCTCGGGTTCCCCGGTTTCCTCCCACCATCCAGAAACATGCAACTTAAGTTAATTGACTAATCCAAATATGCACCATAGACATGCACCAAGTAAGTAGTTATCTCTTAAGAGCAATCACTATATGTTCATTAGCTACTACAGCAGGGAAGTACTCGCGATCTACCTGAGCTCAAACTCCCTTACTGCCTTGCAAATGGGAGGGAGCCCCGGGCTCGAGGATCTTTTGAGCTCAGGGCTCTCGCCCTGGACAGCGTGCCAAACAAGCTTTATAATCAATCATCAGCTAAGTGTGAACTCTTGAAACAGCAGTTTATTTCAGTAGATGTTTTCATCCTGAACATAATGAAAGGGTAGTAAATTTGAACAGTGCACACGGGTTAATATACTTTCAATAAAGCAGAGTAAAACATCACAAGCATTTCATTGCTGATGCAAAAAGACACCAGTTTCTTTAAAAAAAAATACAATCTCTGCTGAACTTTGGTGTTAATACACTCAGCCCACGAGTCCCATCTCAGATTATAGTCCAAAACCATGCCAAGATACTTATAGGTTTGGACAACCTCTAAACGTTCTCCATTAATGAATGTAGGTGTAAAGATTTGTTTTTACTGAAGTCTATTGACATTTATTCAGACTTTGGTCAGATGAATAGCATCAAATTTAGAAATATCTTAACAAATAATTATAGCAAAATGGCAAGCATTGACTTAGTATACATTTGTGGAGTTTACTTTGGTCAGTTCTAGTCAGCACAAGTTGATTTCAGCAAGCTCCAATATGAAACCCAGTGTAGTCAGCTTATTTTTCATATTGGCATTCAGAATGAAGCTCAGGCTTAGAGCTGTTTGTAAATAGTGAATAACACAAGTGCCGATTCTGCAGCTCTGCCACACTGAGCAAGCAAGCAGGAATGAAGCTTTCAGCTGTCATTGTTGCTGTCTGACACAACTTCAATTTCGCACCAGTCAAAGATGATGTTGGCAAAAACACTCGCAAAACCTCAAAAGTAAACAGAATTAGCGCTGAAGCAGACCTGCAAACAACCTGCGACAGCCTCGGATTATTGCTTACAAAAGGAAAAAAAGGGTCGTGTGAAGTTACATCTTATACCGCAGAAAACAGCTCATCTTTTCCCCTAAGCAGCACTCATTACATTTGAAAAAAAATACCTCGCCACACTTATTTTTATTTCATGGCATCTCTGCAAATGTATACAAACATTCTGTGAGAAACTAGGTTAGGCATTTCGCAAATAAAACATATCAACAAAACACCGCGTCTGCAGTATTGCGGTATGATGTGGCTAGTATTGATGTAGCAGCATATTCACTGCACGAATTGCCAACTAACAGCATGGCTCCATATGATCGCTGTATGGAAACACACAATTTTGAAATGCATTGTTTTAGAAATCATAAAAAAAATAAGCCGGTGTTGGCAAGAATGAACGCTGACTGCTGAAACCAGCTGCCAACATACATTATATCAGCCTCCTGTTTGCTAGTGTAATCCTATTACTGACAAAACCCTCGTATTCTCATAAATGAGGACTTGCTTTTCTATGATTCTTCAGAGGGGGGTCTGCGTTTGCATTGCACAGGTTTTCTATGCAGACTCTTCCCATGCCAGATTTCTAATTGATCTTGTTCTACATTACAAATGAGTCATCCATATTAGTGTTGGCCCTTTCTCAGAGAGAACAACACCCCCATCTCTTATCCCCACGTTGCAGGCGTTCATTAGCATTGAACAGAGACTGCATCCTGGCATCCCATGGACAGCACTGCCATGCAAATGACTATGAATAGTTAATGTGTCATGGAAAGTCCTTGTTTGCCTTTTGGTTGGTCGCTTGGTTTTGTTTTCAGATTTTGGAACGGTGAACATGCTCAAAGCATGCTGAATGTTTCTGGTTTTCACTTTTACATGCCTATGACCAATTGCAACACATCCAATAAATTAATGGATGGCTGAATGCTTGTTTGTTTGTTTGTTTGTTTGTTTGTGTTGAAATAGCTGCACATGTGTTGGTTTGTTTGCTAAGATACAGTGCTCAGCATATATGAGTTCACCCCACACAAATCTCTAATTTAAATACATATTTTCGAATATTTTCACAATCGCCTCACATCAAGAAGTATGCTGGTTTGATCCTCGGCTGGGTCAGTTGGCATTTCTGTGTGGAGTTTACATGTTCTCCGGGTGCTCTGGTTTCCCCCACAACTCCACAGACATGCACTATAGGTGAATTGGGTAAGCTAAATTGTCCATAGTGCTTCCCAGTGATGGGTTGCAGAGCATCCTCTGCATAAAACATATGCTGGATACGTTGGTGGTGGCGACCCCAGATTAAGCCGAAAAAAAAATGAATACATTTTCTATAGGATGCTTTACAATATTATATTTGTACATATACAGTACATTAGTTTATTCAGTACTGAAGTTAAATCTAAAGCTTGTCTAACAAAATAACTTACAACAATGGTTCAAAAATTAGTAGCTCAAATTATTATTAAATAACATTTGCAAAAATAGCAAATATCAAGAGAAACAAAAAATATATACAATTTTGTTGAAATGTTGTAGTTTGTAATGCTTCTGCAGTATTTTGCATGAATTATTTTTAATGTATTATCTTTCCATTTCTAAAGATGTTCTGTGACTAAAATATAATTTAAAAAATACATCTGTTTAATAAATCTGTTTGTTCTAATTTACTAACATATATTACCCATATTCACTGAAAAATGGATAAATATATTCTTTTTCAAAATGAGGTGTACTCAATTATGCTGAGCACTGTAGTTCTGATATTTGTGGTTGGAGAAACCATTTTGTTTAACTACCATAACACCTTAACTATGATGTGAATCAAATTATTCTAAGATTATTATATTTCTTACAAACGTTCATTGCTGCTTATCCTCCAAGTAATGCACCCAAAAGTGTTTGCAAAAGTATATATAGTACATATAAAGTACATTTAAACTAAAAATGAAAACCAGTCATTTACTCAATAATATATTGTTCTATCTTCTGTGGAACAAGTGGAGAAATATTGACAACATAGGCTCATTCTGAAAACGTAGCCCTATATACGTTACTGGAGATCATGAATTATTTAGCCAGAGCTACGTATAGCTGCATTTCATCTTTAAAACGAATACTATGGGGTGGTATGACGCTGTTCCGTTTCTCGCTTACCAGCTGACCGCTCACCTCCGTATGAACGCCATTCCTGCTGTTACCAGTTTGTCCTGTAGCTCGACATGTACGTCGGCGGACTTGAGACGCAGAGCAGAGTTGACCACAACAACAGGGTTCCCGGAGTCCGGTGAAGAAGCAGGTAAGACAAAAACAAAAGGTCAATCAGTGATTTTTAAAACACTATTGGTTGGGTTTAGGGAAGGCGGGGTGGGGTTGTGGATGGGTTGGTCGGTTGGTCAGTCAGTAAGTCAGTCAGTCGACAGTTGTCTCTGGTGGATTTACATGAGAAGAGCAAGCGCAAATGGCACTCGCGAGATAAATTTGAAATCTCAAATGTGTAAACAGCAGCCTCTGGTAGATTCACGAAAACACAAACTGCAAAAAAGCGTAGCTCCTGGGACATATTTTATTCTCTACAGAAATGTATATAGGGGTATGTAATCAGAATGAGCCTGGGTTGAATATTGAAGCATGAAATGAGAGATGTAGTAAAATCTTTCAAGGATTTTTTTTTTTTTATTTAAACACAAACAAAACTTTTTTGATAGATAGATAGATAGATAGATAGATAGATAGATAGATAGATAGATAGATAGATAGATAGATAGATAGATAGATAGATAGATAGATAGATAGATAGATAGATAGATAGATAGATAGATTTAGACATTTTCTGGGTGTCTTTTTGTCATTTCGATTTTGAGTTATAAAAATTAATTTAGCAAATTTTCCCCATTCATTTACATTAATGAGATATTGAATAGTGCATCATCATCCTTTACACAGTCAATTTATGATTCAATATGTTGCCATTTAGCAAACAATGCACAGTGTTTTGTTACACAGATGAAGGAAAGCCAGGTTTTTGAGGTTGAGTAAATATGACTTTTTTTTCCTGAAGCATTTCTTACAGTTGACACAACATCATCCACAAAAATGGGACTTTAATACATCTTGTCAAATGTACAGTTCTTGCATAAAAAATGAATATAATACTCAATTTTTTAAACCGCAATACAACATAAACCAGCGCACTAACAGAAGCATAAGATGTTGGGAGTGTTTGAGGAATGAGGAGACAGAGCAGTGCGGCATATTTTTGATGATTTGTCGACTACAGAGGAAGAGGCCTGCCTGTGGCACTACTCTCCACAGGGAGCTGGAGCAGGGAGAGAATGCTATGCAGATCATTCCCACTGGATCCTCACACACACATTTTACAGCCAGAAAAAGAGGCAGTACTGTTGGTGATAGAGAAAGGATGGATGAAAAATCAGACTTTACTCAACACATGGGTAGGAACTGATTATCAGTTACATAGTACACTCTAGTACAGTTTTATTATATGATTAAGTAATACTTAGGAACAACAAATAAATTAAATCTAAGCATTATGGAGGAACTTATTTGAAGTCAAAATTATTAGCCCTCCTGTGAAATGTAAATTATTTCAAAAATATTTCTCAAGTGCTGTTTAACAGAGAGACGAACATACTTTAAAAACATAATAGTTTGTTTTGTTAATTGTCAAAAAAATAAATAAAAAAAAAATCTTAAAATGGGAAAATAATATTGATCTTAAAATTGTTTAATAACATACAGTTGAAGTCAGAATTATTAGCCCCCCTGTTTATTTTTTCCCCCAATTTATGTTTAATGGAGAGAAGATTTTTTTTTCAACACATTAATTTCTAAATATAATAGTTTTAATAACTCATTTCTAATAACTGATTTATTTTATCTTTGCCATGATGACAGTAAATAATATTTGACTAGATATTTTTTCAAGACACTTCTATACAGCTTAAAGTGACATTTAAAGGCTTAACTAGGTTAATTAGGTTAACCAGGCAGGTTAGAATAATTAGGCAAGTTATTGTATAATGATGGTTTGTTAGACTATCGAAAAAATATATACCTTAAAGGAGCGAATCATTTTGACCTTAAAATGGTATTTTAAAAAAATTAAAAACTGCTTTTATTCTAGCCAAAATAAAACAAATAAGACTTTCTTCTGAAGAAAAAAACATTATCAGACATACTGTGAACATTTCCCTGCTCTGTTAGACATCATTTGGGAAACATTTAAAAAAGAAAAAAAAATCAAAGGGGTACTAATAATTCTCACTTCAACTGCATATATTCCAAACAAAATAAAATAAATAAGACTTCATCCAGAAATAAGGAATATATTATTGACCTTAAAATGTTAAAATACGTTTTAAAAACATTACAAACTGCTTTTATTTTAGCCAATATAAAACAAATAAGACTTTTACCAGAAGAAAATATATTATAGAAAATACTGTAAAAAATACCCTGCTCTGCTAAACATCACTTGAGAAATATTTAAAAAAGATTATGGTTATATAATATCTAAAATATTTCAGTCTGTTGCATGTCTGTTACATGGACAGAAAAGCAGCAAAAAAAATCTTTACTCATAGTGAGACTGCTTTGGAGGAGAGAAAAACAACTTGGAGAAAATTATGACAGATTGTACTGGGTTTCCGCTGCAAATGTAGGGTACTTTTGAGCTATTTATGGAAATTGTGTTTTTTGTCAAGAAAATTCCCAGGGCTTAGGCTTTTCTATGGTTATAAAATGGCTAGAATTCATGTGTTTGACTGTGCATAAAGGCATCGAGATTTTAGGAAGACGGCAGATTGTTTCACAATAATATTCACAACACATGTTGTCATCTGTTATGTATCTGTTATGTAACAGATCATTTTACCTGATAAGCATAGATAGCAAACAACCTTTATGCATCTAACCTTTAACAATACCATTACAATATCTGTCATGCAGATTTGCCTAATCAGCTTTGAAACAGCAAGACTTCACTTTGAAGCATTTTTCTGCATTTTGACATTTTCCCTCGACATCACCTTTGTGTATTTGAAGTCACTAACATTGTCAGATGGTTTAGGGAAAATAATATGTTTTAAATTTATTATACAATTTATTAATCTCAGCTTCAAACACTATTTACTATCCTCTGAATTACAGCTGTGCCATTTTAGTCTACCGACATCAGGTTAAAGAAGCCATTTATTTTCTCCCTACACTCGTAAAGACCCTTTATTGGCATTGATGATTTAATGAAGAACCTAGTCTTCGGAAGCTTTTCACTGCACAATATGTTCTACATACACTCTTCAAAATAAGTGATCTTTATTGACATAGAAGCTTTCCATTGCATGTTCATTATATAGAGAAAGACTTTTAAATAGAAGAAGAAGAATTGGTTCTTCAAAGAACTTTGTACCAAAGGGTTATTTGGGGCGGAAAAAAAAGGATCTTCAACTGTATTACTCTGAAAATGTTTAAAGTCCCTGTGAACCGGAATCTGCGATCTTTATTATTTTCGTAATATAACGGAGTTCCTAGAGAAACTGAATTTTAAATGAGCAAACAGTGGACGTGGCTTGTTTTTTCTACCGCGGGCTGAATGAATGGAATAAAGTAACCATTTCATTCAGAAAGATCAGGAAAGGGATTTTAGAAAAGGTCTTACAACCTAACAGACTCCTTCTGCTACCCATTTCTGTTTGTTTTAAAACGGTCAGTTGGAGCAGTGTTAGCCACACCAAAGACTATAGAATACACAAGATGTGTCACTCGTATAGTTTTGAATGGGGAAAATTGTAATGGTCAATATGGTGAATGAAGCCCCGCCTATTAGTACAGGAGCCAATCATCGATTGCTATAGATTGACGACTCTCCGGGGAGAAGCTTGGATCAGACGTGTGCTTTTACAACAGTTTGACAGTGGTTAACAAATGCACTGAAATCTCAGCGAGTACTTTCTTCACAGACATAAGAAATATATCCACATAAAGCTTGAAATCTGTACTTTTAAATGAACCAAGTGCACTTGTTAACAATAGTTTTTTTTTGGTTTTGTAATCGGTATGAAATGAACATGAGGTACAGTCAGTCCTGTCAAACGCACATCCCATGACAGCAATTACTCAAACGCCCACAAACTTGTAAAAAGAGTTGCTGTCATTTCTGGAAGAGATTGGCCATCAAGACCATGTTGTGGATTACTTCAGAAGACCAGCGCGATCTGACGAAGCATTATTCAAAGGATGTAGAATGGCCATAAATGAGATTGGTGTCGTGATCTTCTTCCTTTTGAGCGTGCAAGCGCATTAGTTCGGGCAAGCTGTAAATATGCCGATTTTGTTTGATTTGGATGTTTAGAAACAAAACTTATGAGACATTTATTGTATAATTTTATTGGTGGTTCCAAATATGTAATGTAATCATAAGCTTGACAAAAAGTTTTGGAGAATTTGATGTTTCCCCATTCAGACAGAATCCCTGAGCTTATTGCCCGAGAGGCGTTTCAAAGATGGTCGCCGAGTGAAATTAAAGATAAGAAGGGCAAACTATTTTTTTTTTCTTAATGACACACACAGATGAATTGTTCACCACAAAACTAGTAATGCGAGCTATAAAATCATATGCATAGTTTTCATTTCTTGGGGACTTTAAACACATACCAAGAACATTATTTTCTAAATGCTACCAGACATCTACAGAACATTTATACATTTTGCTGATGAGGCTTTCATCTAGATGGATTAATCGATTGCATTGGTTGCAGTCTTGATTCAAACACCCATGGAATCTTATTCCTATCTGTCAGAAATTCAGCTATGTCTGTTAAAATTCATTGAATAACTATTAATTGTACATAAAAACATGTTAAAAAAAACAACAACATGCATTTACTTTGCCACTGACGCACAGTTGTTACACTATGGTTAGTTATGTAACAGTGTTGTATATGTTTTTATCCTTTTTTTATAAAATTGGGATGACATATCAAATTGAACTCATTAAATAATTTTTTATTAGTTATTTAATAATTATAAAACTTTTTTCTTTATTTTAATCAAATTTTTATTACTTTTCATATTCATGTTTATTCCTCTTAATGCACGGTTTACCATTCATTTTAATATTTTATCAAATTTACATTACATTTTTTATTGTAATTATTTATATTTACTTTCTTTTAAATTAACAGTCTCAAACACTTCTGCTGACCTCCAAAGACTCCTTTACAATAAAATAATTTGAATAATGATCACTAGCTTGCCCTCCAAACCACAACCTCTACTTCTTTTAAATTCAGACACGGTGGACTTTCTTTAGTTGTTAATGCTTTACAGACATACTGACACTCCTAGCTTAGCATTAGAGGAGAGTATTTGTACAAACAGAGCAGTGGCAGGCTGCTAATGACTTTGGGGACTTTGGGCCTACACTTTGATAGTGAATTTGGACACTCAAAGCTTGAATTGCCAAGGATGCTTTGAGCACCTCTTGGCCAAGGTTGTCAAAGTAACTGAATCTCATTATGTCTTTGGTGTAAACATTTATTGGTGGATGTAAAATGCCATTCCCATCTTCTATGGTCTTGCAGTTCATTCCGAATCAATTTCTAATCCTGGTGTAGATGGTCTTTTTGGCTTTCTTTGTATCCAAGCTTAGAAGAATTGAAAAGCCCTTGTATCGGAAAATTTAAATTTACTTACTATTTATTCACCCTCAAGAGGTTCCAAACCTTTATGAGTTTCTTTATTCTGTTGAAGACTAAAGAAGATATTTTGAAGAAACTGAAATCTTATAAACATTGACTTTCATAGTAGGAAAACAAATATTATGCAAGTCAATACTTACAGCTTTCCAGCTTCAAAATATATTATTTTGTGCTCAACAGAAGAAAGAAAGTCGAAGAGAATTGGAACAAGTAAAGGGCGAGTAAATGATGACATCATTTTCAGTTTTGGGCTGAAAAAGAGTTCACACTGTTCTTATTTTTTGACTCATGTGTCGTTTCAAATGTTACTTTTCATCTACAATTATAATGATAGGAGACAGGAGCTTTAAAACTTGTATTTAAAAAATGCGGCACCATAGAAGTATCAAGCATAACCTCAGTCACTTTTAAAGTTCTGTTCTACTGTAAACTGCCAGAAGTCATTAATGAGAACAGGACCGCCCGTGGACTAAGCCTGATCTAAGCCTGGTTCAAGCTGCTGACCTTTAACAGTGGAAGCTGTCCAAGGAGATGCAGTCCCTGACCTCACTGAACTTCAATAAATAAATAAACAAGCCTTCAACTGTTGTTAGTTTTATTGAATCTTCTCTTGCTCTTATTCCTGAACTAATGCAAAATCCATCGTTAAGGCGATAGATAGATGTCTCCCTTTTTATCATCTTCGAGTTTGTTATACAAACTAATTTAGCACATTTCCCCATTCATTTACATCAATAAGATATTGAATTGTGCATTCTTTTTTATTACGTTTTACGACATCCTTTTTGTCAAACGTACAACTCTCTCTCTCTCTCTCTCTCTCTCTCTCTCTCTCTCTCAATTTATTTTCCTATTTTATTTAATTGATTATAAAACTTTTGATAAAATAACTTCTAAATACGGGCAACGCAGTGGCGCAGTAGGTAGTGCTGTTGCCTCACAGCAAGAACGTCGCTGGGTCGCAGGTTCGAACCTCGGCTGGGCTGGGTCAGTTGGCGTTTCTGTGTGGAGTTTGCATGTTCTCCCTGCGTTTGCGTGGGTTTCCTCCGGGTGCTCCGGTTTCCCCCACAGTCCAAAGACATGCAGCACAGGTGAATTGGGTAAGCTAAATTGTCCATAGTGTATGAGTGTGAATGTGTGTGTGGAAGTTCCCAGAGATGGGTTGCGGCTGGAAGGGCATCCGCTGCGTAAAATCGTGCTGGATAAGTTGGCGGTTCATTCCGCTGTGGCGACCCCGCAAGGGACAAAGCCGACAAGAAAATGAATGAATGAATGAACTTCTAAATACTTCTGTAATCCCTAGCATGTATCAATCTGTAACTCTTTAGTAGTCACTCACTGAAGCGAAGTTGGGTTGTACTAGTCATTACTTTGATTGAAGAGATGTGGAGTGTGAGAAAACCAGTAAAACATGAAAATCCAGGAAAGCAAAAAACACATATTTAAAACTAACAAATCTAACTAAACTAAACAAGTGTTTGTATTTGCTCATGTAATTTTGTATTCACCCAGCAAGCACAGGATGTCTACATGATGTCAGATTGTCATTGTACCCCAATGTAATGGGACATTACATTTTGTTTGGAAATGAAAATCAGGTTGATGTCAGAACCCAACATCAAGCTGACGTCAATGTCCAATGTTGGACAATGTTGCATTTTGTTCACTTTCCAATGCAACCTAAAAACAACAAAATATAAATGTCTAATGATGTTACAGCTTGACGATGTGTGGTCGTTACCAATATGACGTCTATCAGATGTTGGATTTTGGTTGCCATACTCGAGGAATAAATCCAGGGTTCTTGCACCATTTTAAAAGTAAAATGTAATGCTTTTTAAGACCTTTTTAAGACCTCAAGAAATATAATTTAAGATCCAAAAATTTCATAATTTCTTTGGAATAGGTTACTCAATTTATTGCCTCCTACAATGGAAATCAAAACCTGAAAGTTTTCTATTTGTATCAATTATGTGCAATGTGTAAGCTCGGTAAGTAAAAAAAAAAGTAAAAATAATTTTCTTTAAGACCTTTTTTTTTCTTTTTTTGTTACTTTGTCATGTAGAACAGAGCCAACGTAACATAGATTAGTTGGATTTCACTAAACAACACAATGCCTTATATGAAGGAACCATATAGAAGAATACTGAAAATATACTGAATACTGAAAATAAGCTCAATAATGAAAGTCCATATATATATATATATATATATATATATATATATATATATATATATATATATATATATATATATATATATATATATATATATGTGTGTGTGTGTATGTGTGTGTGTATATATATATATATACACACAGACATATACATGCACAGTTGAAGTCAGAATTATTACCCCCTTTTTTCCTTTTTTAAATATTTCCCAAATGATGTTTAACAGAGCAGGGAAATGTTCACAGTAATATTTTTTCTTCTAGAGAAAGCCTTATTTGTTTAATTTGGGCTAGAATAAAAGCAGTTTTTAACTTTTTATGAACCATTTTAAGGTCAAAATTTTTAGCCCCTTTAAGCTATATATTTTTCGATAGTCTACAGAACAAACCATCATTATACAATAACTTGCCTAATTACCCTAACCTGCCTAGTTAACCTAATTAACCTAGTTAAGCCTTTAAATGTCACTTTAAGCTGTATAGAAGCGTCTTGAAAAATATCTAGACAAATAGTGTAATCATGGCAAAGATTAAATAAATCAGTTATTAGAAATGAGTTATTAAAACTATTATGTTTATATGTTATATCATGTTTATTATGTTTAGAAATGTGTTGAAAAAATCTGCTCTCTGTTAAACAGAAATTGGGGAAAAAATAAACAGGGCGGCTAATAATTCTGACTTCAACTGTGTGTGCATATATATATATATATATATATATATATATATATATATATATATATATATATATATATATATATATATATATACTACACTGCTTTCATCTGTGTTACACATAAAGAATAACATCTTTATTCCGGGATTACCAGTCTTAATAAATACACTTTGCATATGAAGTAAATCATATCTCAAAGGATTTACTGGTGCACTGGCGATTTTCAAATTGGGTCTAGCGACGCCCCTTTGCTACGCAAATGAAATGAAACTTGTTATAGCCGACTGTGAGGTGGCGTCTGAACTAGTAACATCGTTAGGTCGAGCTGCAAACAATGCAAGGATTAACCTGGACCAGCTATGACTAGCTGCTGCAACGTACAGTACCACTGGAGCTTTTCTCCTTTCATATGCGACTTGATGGCTTTGAGCTCCATGGTCACCTCACCTCGACAACCGCGTAATGGCAGCACGCATGTGCAGACCGACATCAGCGTCTGTAGCCGACCTACTGTAATAAGCTAATAAATCATGGAGTCATTTCACTCCTGTTTCACACATACTAAATTGATCAAGTATTAGATGTTTTACGGTGGACCACTGTGCTTTCCTATTGACATTAAGCAAACCGGCTAAAAATTTAATACCTTCAGCAACTTTATGGCAAATTTAAGACAATTTAAGACCTTAATTTGCCAGATTTTAATTTAACTTTTTAAGGACCCGCGGGAACCCTAAAATGTTACAAATGTTGATGTCAATATGACATTAGTTTAAGATGTTGGCTTGACATTAGATTTTGGTCACTTTCCAACACAACCTAAAATCAACAAATTATCAATGTCATTTCATGTCGTTATTGGATGTTAAAATAACATTATTCTTAGACACTGGTGACCTAAATCTAACCTATTATTAACGCAAGTTTGGCAGTTTGTATTTACTTGTTTAATTCATAGAGCTAAATTGGTAACTGTTTGGGAATTGTAAATTGTTTCATTGATCCTCACAGTTGTGTGGAACAACATTTAATTTATCTGTTTTCACCTTTGAAAAACTCAATAATAATAAGGAATTGGAGGCATGGGCACACACTTCAGCACATGTACAGTCACACACACACATGCTTCACCACATATTATATCAAACTCACACCTCTATTCCAGACATTTCACACATCAAAACAGACTTTATATCTCTGAACACTCAGAATCTATCTGCGAGGATACTGGGTCAAATAAACAGGAGCAACTGAAAGTGTGTGTCTGTATCACCTTGATGAATGAAATGCATTTTATCACCTGTAAAAAAAAACATGCACTGTAACATTAGTTTAAAAATTCATTTTGATGGTCCGCTTAAAGGTGGGTATACACACTGTAAATTCTGATGCTCAAAAGATTGCATGTTCATGCACACATCACGAGTGAGTTTGTGAAAATTGTTTGTTTGTGAAAACAAAATTAAACTTCAAAAAAGTGCAGAAAAAATACAGGGTTGTTTTAGTGCTGTGAAAGCAGTAGTAAATTTTAAACTTGTCCATCAATGGTTAACATACAACTTCTTCTGATAGAGAAAAAATAAATAAATGTGTATCCTGCTTTTACAGATTCTGCGAACTATAAATAAAGTCCCTTTAAGGCAAGTTATTTTACTTGGCAGCCATCTTTGAAACACCCCTCCAGCAGCTCTTCTCTTTAAATGCTGAAACATTACATTGTCCAAAACTGTGCTGTTACCATATGCACATATATAGGGAACAAATTGACAACACTAATCTTTTTATGGCTGTTTCTGACACAATAAGAAGTCAAAATCAATAACTCACATGTTAACATCCTCTGAATATTGCTGCTTTTGATTGCACTGGTTTTCTGAGGTAGTCTCCAACTTATTCCTGAAATCCAATTTCCCAAAAGGGCATTCAGATGTGATGTGTGCTTAAATGGTGGAGGCAGGAATTAAAATTTACTTATTTCACCCCCTTTTTTAAGATTTAAGATTCAGAATGTGTCAGTAAAGTTTCAGCTCAAAACACCCATCATATTATCTATTTTACCTTTCAGAATTTTGGAATTGTCTGCTCTCAACACAATGTAGCTGCACTGTAAAAAATGCAGGGCTCCACACAATTCATTTATGTTGTCCCAACACAAATCAATTAAGTTAACTCAGGGATGGGCAAACTTGATCCTGGAGGGCCGGTGTCCCTGCAGACTTTTGCTCTAACCCTAATCAAACACACCTACCTGCAGCTTTCTAGTGATCTTGAAGACACAGATTAGTGTGTTCAGGTGTGTTTGAGTAGTGTTGGAGCAAAAGTCTGCAGGGACACCGGTCCTCCAGGATGAAGTTTGCCCATCCCTGAGTTAACTTAACACTTCTAACGAATTTATGTGGATTGAACATAAAAAAATAAGTTGTCCCTATGAAATCTCAAGAATTGTGTTGATTCAGCTTATTTTAAATAAGTAGTTTGAACAAGCAAAAATTATTATTTTTTTGCGTGTGTTTTTGTTGCCTGTGCAGTTAAAGAGTCACAAAACACCAAAACACATTTTTTGAGCTGTTGACAGTCATATATGTGTCCCACGCTGCTATAAACACTATTAGGACACATATATTTCACTAAAAAGTGAAAATTGGTTGTTTTTGCGTTATTTTGAGCAAATTCGTTCTTTTGGTTTGAAACAAATTTTTGAAGCTGCGTCATGGCCATGAGATACTTGCGTGTAAATCCAGAGTGGAGAGTGGCTGTCTGTCCCTGCGAGTACAACATGACGTCTCTGAGGGTGCGACCTTTATCCATGAGAAAGACTTTGTTCAAACCAATCAGTGCACTCTGTTGTGTATGACGTGCAACTTCATTAATATGCATGATAGCTCCGGAGACTGTTTACCTGTTTACAGTGTTCAGACGACAGAGAGACGCCACGTGGTGTTGCCAAAACAAGTGAAAGAACAAGAATTTGGAGACACGGGTCGTCAGTGTTATTATTTATTAGTGCGCTGTGTTTATTATTGTGCTGCAACGAAGGATTTGTTTGCATTTTCCCGCTGTGAAAGCGCTGCTGGACTCGTGTGGATTATATTGCACGCGACACGCGACAGAATGCGTTTGTAAGGAACATTTTTACTCGAGAGCTTTTCGCATCTGGAAATGATGAAATCCGGAGTTGCTGTTCGTCTCCTTTTAAAAAAAGACACAGTTCCAGAGTGATTGTCCTGTCTCGACAGATTTGGTAAGTGTGCGATCAGTTCTTTGTTCATTCAGTTGGCAAAGTTAGTTCGTATTGTCAGCAGTGCTCTTTAAGTTTTTAAAGACATACTATAGTCAAAACGATTTAGTTACTAAGTTTACAGTATGTTAATGTCACTGCAATATTATAGCACAATATTATAGACTGAAATATCCGCTGTAAATGCTGCTCTCTGAATGTAAACATGATCAAATTATTCCCGTCGTGCAGGATTTTCACCACATTTTGTGACAGGAGTCTATACACACGGCTTTTTGACGCTACCTACCGAGTCATCTAAGTTACTGATAAATGCGGAGGATTTTTTTCTCCCAATCGCCGTGCGATATCAAACATTGGATTAAAACTCAACTCTCCAGCACTTCCTCGCTTTCAATATCTCGTTTGTCACAGGCAACATGCAGGAAATGTTCCTGAATAAAAAGTGAAAGTGTCAAACTGCAGTTAAAGTCGACAAATTAATAATTTGGCAAGTCATTTTTTTACTAATGTCCATGTAAACACAGTCACTGTCTTTCTCTCCTGCGTCTGTGTTTGTTTTGCCTCGCGCGTGCCCAAACGGAAACTCCCATATTTGTAAATCCTTCCCTCTTTCCCTCCCCCGACACTCCTACCTAAACGGAGCTGGACACTTTTTTCTGACTTTTTCCAAACTAGAGGTGTGAAAACACCCTGCTGAGACAGGGGGTTTCATGGCACTTTAATGCTAGTTCTCCCCGCACTTTTCCCATGTGTCTGTCTGTCAGAGTGTGCCTCAGTTTCCGGCTGCGTCAGATAAACAGCACACACAATGTCGTTACACAGTACATGCACACACACACAGCACTCACGTTTTACTTCGCACTGTTTTTACACGGCAAATGTGACTGGATGCACATTAATATACACGGCTGTATGAATATCTGTTATTTTAATGTACAAAATAAACCAGATTTAATGTCCACAAACCAGGATTGAAGTGTCTTCTTTTATAATTGTACTGAATTGCGGCTGTGGTGATACTGTAAAGATGGTGAAATTGCTGTAGTTTATTATACATGCCACTGTTTTAAAAACATTTTACGCTTGAAAACTCACTCTTGATCACATTTGATGATGATTAATGATCACAGTGAGCTCAACAGATCTTTTAATCCTGGTTGCTTTGTACATGAACTGTCTTATTAATGTGATTATACGTTACTACAGAGACATGTTAATATGCGGCTGTCAATTAATTCAGTGGGCAGGGAAACTGCACTCCTACGTCACGTTGTGGTAGGCCTCAAAATGGAAGGGATTTGGATCCTATCCGAACATCAGGAATTAAAAAAAAAGAGACTTATTGTCTTTATATCACCCCAATATGACTGTGGACATACTATACCTACACACAGTTCTGTCCAAACAGCTTACAAAAGATGATTTTCATCATAGGTGCCCTTTAATAGAAAATAACGAGGTCATGCAGGAAAGATTGTATCTCAGGTAAATTTCAAACAGATTATAAAACCAGAGAACATTTGTTTTCAAGTGTAGTTCATTTAAAATGAGACATTTGAAGCTTTATGTAGCTATATCCCCATGTCTGTAAAGCAAGTATTCTCTGTGATTTAAGAGTTGTTTGCTGATTGCAGAGTGTTCATAACAATAAAGCTGCAAAAACCGAACATTTGTCAGGACCGCGACCTTTCTCGGGACAATTATCAGAGACAATCGCAATTGATGATTGGCTCCTTTACTAGAAGGTGGAGTTTACTTTCCTAAAGCATCAATATTGCCATTTGGATTTTTCCCCATTCAAAACTGTATGAGTGACATGTATTGTACAGTATATAGCTATAGATTGCATTGCAGCTACACATCATCTAACTCACATTAGACATGCATTTTCATATTTCCTATAAATATTGGTGGAAGTGCCTGTTGTTTGGCATGTCTCTGGTGGCTAGTTCCTTGCGGGTGATGTCGTCATTTCTTCACAGGTGTTAGAGTCATCTGAAATCTTCATTACAGGCTGGATCCAAACTGGTGCTGGTGTAATCTCTAGTTACTTCAGAATGGGTATCCTGAGGTTGAAGCAGAAAGCAGATGGAGAAAGTGTAGCTGCATTTTCAAGCAAATGAAAAAAAGGAGGCATGAGATACGTTATGTAAACTTTGGAGTTTGAAAAGTTGAAAGAAGGTTGCTTTTGTAGCATTAGAAATATGATTTCCTGAAGTTGCTGTCTAATATAACACCCAGGTCTGGATGATGTAACAGTATATCAGTCTAAATTTGATTCTAAAAGCTTCTGTGTACAGGATTTACATCCAATGAGCAACATTTCTATCTTTTCTGAATTGAAAATAAGAAATTTACTGATCTTCTGATCTTTTATATATTTTAACACACTCATCAGCATAACAATGAACATTAACACAGCGTTAATTCTTGGTAATGTACTGTATGACTTTTTAAAAAAAACAAAACCGTTAATATCAGACAAGTAGGATTAAGCCATCTTAGCACTTGTCCTTAAATGTGAGGCCCCATTTACACTAATATGTTTTAGTTTTACAATGGCGTTTTAGAATGAAAACGATTCGCATCCACATTAGTGTTTCACCCAGCATTTCTGAACAACTCCGCGTCTACATTACACCACTGAAAACGCACATCACATGACCACACACACACACACACACACTCTGGCATGCACTGCAGCGTGCTTTGAGCACATCTACCCATATGAGAGCTGTGGACGTCGGACTGTTCATCAAGTATCTACTGCTGGATCTAATCTCACTATGTTTGCTAAACGTGATATTTAATTTATCTTGTTGTCTATATCTAACAACATATTCCCCGACTTTGGTCTTTTGAATCTTGTTCTCAGGTAACGTGTTTTGACTGGGAGCAAAGATAAGTTAGGTTAATATATTAATTAATGTAACCGCGGACACTGATTCTGCTCATGTGATTGATTGCTTGTCTTTATTTCCTATATTGTATAAACTTGTTGTACGTTATACTTTTACTTTTATTATTGATTATTAAAACTGATATTCAGTGAAAGAGACAGGGTATGTTTCGTATTTTCAATGAAAGTTAAAGGAGGCAGTAATGTTATAGGATCCATTTGTTATAAATATGCATGAAGATGATGGTCATATAAATATGTAGCTACACAATGCCTCAACATTTTTGGTGTCTGTTAAGTTGCTAATGTCAAAATTAAAATAGGCAGTTCCTCTTCAGGGTTTCCAAAAGGCTCAATTTTCGGCATTCAAAAACTCCAGCGTGGACGGATGGTGTAACCATAGCAAAACTTATGCGTTTTAAAACGAAAATGTATTGGTGTAAACGGGGTCTTAGTGTGATTTTGTAACCAGGCTTTTCACACTCAGCTTAACCCCGGGTTATAATCTAGCTAAACACCACATCCTGGGTAAAGACATGTTTTACACCTGTAAATTGATAGCAGGGTTAGCATGGCATTTGTGGTGTAACCCCACATTACAGTCTTAAGTTTATTCAGTGAGAAACAGAGCAGTGCTTAATTGTTGCTGCTAGACACTCGATAACAGAAACAGCCAAATAGAAATTGAGCAGAAAGGTTTACATCATGTCATGAAACTCAAGATCTGTAAACAGCAGCTGGTGAGAGGTAATGACATGTAAAAACAAAAGTAAAAAATGTCAAAAATAGTTGCCTGCTATTAATCAAATCCGTAACTGTGACACCACAAATATATGAATGTTAACCAGAGGAATGAGCAGTGTGAAACTTGAATAAAGATAGCCCAGGCTTACATTTATCTGGTGTTTATTACACTAGAAAAACAAAAAATTAAAACCTGCATAATAAGCCCTTAGAGGAGAAAATATCAGCATATTTTCAAACTACAGCTGATCAAATCATTATAAATTGAGGAGTGACATTCTAAGTGGATCTTTCGCTTTTTTATGTTGCAGTGCTGTATTTATACAATAGTAATTGTAGTGTATTGAGGGTGAGATGGGACTCACATATCAGGAATAATAGTATTTTCTGTTGGCCACTCTTTGTATAACCCTGTTACTTTTTGATTGACCATCTGTTTGTTTATAATGAGTCTTCTGTTTTCATTACTGCAAACTGTTCAGTAAACAGAAAGAAAGAAGAAATGCCCGCGGGTTTAGCATTTAGTGTTTAGCGTTTTTCCTAATTGCAAACACAACAGTAATCTGGTTGTGTTTACTTTTTTTTTTGGCTTTTTCAGGGTTAATTATTGTGATATCCCGATTGCAACAGAGAAATACCGGGAATGTCTCTAGACTGATGGTATTTCATACCGTTCAGTCTTAAAATGTGAGCAAAATCACCTGCTTTGTCATAACTTTAGATATTATGTTAGAGAACCATTCAAACGCTAGCCATAAGGTGACCTTTGTAACGATTTCTGCTGTTCTGACGTCAGCTGAAGATGTAAAGGAATTGCAGAAGAAAGTAGTTCCTCATACAAAATAATTTTTAGACTCTCCGTTTGGTTTTCTTTTTTACATACACAATTATACCATCAGACTGTTGTATACACGCAATATCACACTCGTAGCAGTGCAATATGGCTGTATATTGTCACTGATGGGACCATGGGACATTGCACGCCTCCCACCAGTGCCAATATACATGTGATATTGCTCATATATATTGGTATATATTTACATGTATACCATATTCATATTTTTTTACTGATTAAATCTAAGAGTATTCAATGTTAACAGATTTAGATTGATTGTAAGGAATCTGACAGCATACATAAAAACAAAACAAGTGAAATCAAATTAAATAAAATTAAAAGGTTACAAACAGTTATTGATAAACTTCATCATGATTAATTGGTAATGTTAACAATTAATGTTAATTAATTGTTCATTTGTTTGATGCAATCATTTAACAAGTGTTTACAATTTGAGCCAAGTTCAAGAGTGAAAATCCCTTATGAGTATGTTTTAACCTATACAGTAGTGCTGAACGCATCACTAAGATCAAGTAAAACTAATAGTGAGATGCAGTCTTGGTCTGATGGAATCAGCAGGTCTTTTGTATTTTCTGGGCAGTTTCTGTACTATAATGGGGCCTGAAGCCTGACTGAAATTCTTGATAGATATCATAGTTGGCAATATGCACAAATGAGCAGACAATTATTTTGTAATATATTAGAGAGAAGCAGTGTTGGGGAAAGTTACTTTTGAAAGTAGTGCATTACAATATTGAGTTACTTCCCCAAAAAAGTAACTAATTGCATTATTTAGTTACTTTCTATGGAAAGAAATGTGTTATATTACTTTTGAGTTACTTTTGCTTTACTTTTCCTTACCTAGCTGAGGTTTGATCAAACTCCACACAGAAATGCCAACTGGCCCAGCCAGGGCTCGAACCAGCGACCTTCTTGCTGTGAGGCGATCGTGCTCGCACTGCCCACTGCGCCACTGTTGATATTCCAGGCCAGTTAATCAGGAAGTGATGATTTTGTTCTTTTTGACTCATTTGATGGAAAGGTGCTTTATTTGCACTTAACGACCAGTTCATTAAATTGAACTGAGTTGTCGTGAAACAGTTAGCGTCTTCAGTAAGTACTTAATTACTTACTTATTGACATACCGGATACCCCCTCTGACTCAAAATAGACCATGTCCTGAATTATTCAGTTACCATAACAGTACACTGGCTTATCTGCTGAAAAAAAAAAACAGACCTGATGATGATGATGAGTGCGAGCCAAGTGTGCCACAAGCCTGCTTTTGAGCGAAGGTCTCGGTCGTTAGATCGCCCCCTGGGGGCTGGCTGCAGTACAAGTCATAAAACATGAGCCCAAATGTTCCGAAAGATGATTCTGGTCAGTTAAGGCACTGGTTATCATGCTGATATAGGTGCAGATCTTCATTTTTGTAAAGAGTATGTTTTGAGCAGTAATTTAATGCTGGGCGTGCCATCGTGATTGACAGCTGTGACTGACAGTTTCTCAAAGCAGACGTCGGAGCTTCGGCAGGAGACTGAAGTGTTATTATTTGATTTCTGTGTTATTTTGCCATGATAAAATGAGTTGCTCAGCAGTAAACTATAGTTTCTGACATACATGATCTGGTGGAACACTGTTTATTTGGTAAGGTCAGGGCTTTATCAGTTTGTTGATACTCTCCTAACCACCCAGATAGCAAAATACACTCGGGCCAGTTCCGGCTAGACTCTCGCCTGCCGGAGACTTACCCCTCGGCCCAACTCCGTCTGCTGTTCCTACTCGCGCACATTACTCGCGGGCCGATCCGGCTCGGATGCGGCAGCATTGGCTCGCTAACGGCCGCCACATCTGGCCCGATTGACTCGGGCAGCGAGTCAATAGGCATCCGGTCAGATGCGGCGGCGTCGGCTTGCGATCGGCCTACGAGTAATGTGCGCTGTGGCCAGGAGCTGCCGCTGCTTCATTATATAAACCTCACCTTTGTTAACGTTATTACAACCATTTGTGTTGATTAAAGAGCAAACCAGGCTTCTATGTAAACGCAAAGTGTACATTAGCTAGCTTTTGTTGTAGTGGAAACACCGGCGGTCAAGTGAGCAGTTCGGGGGCGTGGTTGATTTGATGTACAAGCGTTTGGTTGGAAGTTCGATTCCGCAGCTCCTCCTCTGGCTCCTTCAGGCAGTCCTTCTGCGCATGCCCAGGCTCCAATTTCAGCAGTCTTTTGCGACAGTTTGTGCCCGTCACGAGGCGATTTTTCCTTCACAGCGTTTAATGAAAAATGGCGCTCTCGCGACGTCCATATTGGTGCGAACCAACTGTCTATTCCTCTCTCATTAATTGTGTGATTCAACCTGACTAAGGTAATTTTTATTACCTTATATAAGCAATATATTTGGTAACACTTTATTTTGATGGTCCATTTGAGTATTAGTAGACTGTCTGCTTAATATCTGTTGATGCTGACATTTAACAGTCCTTCAACGAACTATAAGAAACTTTGCAAGTACATGTCAACTTACACTAACCCTAACCCCAACCTAATAGTCTACTTATAATCTAATGAGAACTAGTTGTCATGTAGATGCAATGTAACTTAAATTGAACAAATTGACCATCAAAGTAAAGCATGACCATATCTTTTTTAAAAGCCAATTAAGTAAGGTTAAAAGTAACTCATGTTACATTTTTTTAAAGTAACTCAAATAATATTACTTATTTTAAAAAGTACTCGTTACTTTAAAAAAAGTAATAACATTGCATAATGCACGTTACCTATAACGCATTACCCCAACACTGAAGAGAACATATGTTTGAACTTGGTTCGCAATTTGTTAATTCTAGGATCCACTTTGCGTATTATCATTATTAATATTATTATTATTGTTTTTATTATAATTTTAATTAAGGGGGCTTAATAGCTACAGGGTCCTGGAATGTGACCAAGTAATAAAGAGGGGTTATTAATATTGAGAAGTGACATTTATGATGCAGGTAGCAGCTCTTAATAATAATCTAATGACTGCGAGTGGCCATAGTAGCTGCAAAATTACTTCTTGTCAACAGACTGTCTAATGAGGACCATCAAAATACAGTGTTGCAGAAATAACTAATTGAGTTTGAGGTTGTGTAAAAATAAAGTGACCTGATAGAAGACGAATTTATGGTTATTATCTGTCAAACTCATACGTATGTCAACCCTGAAACCAGTAAAATCTGAATAGCTTAATCAGTCGTTTAGTGTTGTATTTTAAAATGATTTTATTTTATTTATTAATTTAGTTTTTGATATTTTATATTTAGGTATCAAATATTTTTTTGAGTAATCATTTACTCAAGAAACAGCTCTTAGATTTCTATAATTATTATTTAGGCTGAATAAATTCCAGGTTTGCTCACCTGTGAGTTATTTTTATACCTTGTTTACTCTGGTCTGTTTACCTTTCACTTTCAGGTTACCCAGCCAAAATGTCACAGTGTTCTTACACATTCCCTTCAGCAATAACCTTGACACACTCTAATATACAGAGAAACACTCTTTCTCCCAAGCCATTTTTCTTCAGTAAATCAACTAATTTGGCACATGAAAGCTGTAGCCTCAATTATTGCCTCACTGAGAAGCAGTAACATATTTTCAAGCGTATCTGACTATGTAGTCAGAGCACGTTGTTTTAAACTAAATTATTTTCAGCACTTAACTCAGAGGCAGATAATAACTAGTTGAATATGTCATCAAATAACAAAAAAATTTAAATAAAAAAACAAGAAAACTCAAATGTTATTTTTTTCCAGTAGTAATTGAATGAATTTCCTGTCTGGTTCTTACAGATAACAATAGTTCTGAGGGTGTTGAAATTGGAAAAAAAAAATGTTTTCAAACAGAATACAAAAACTGCCTGAGGATCTCAGGCGGCAGCTGATATAGATTTTATAATAATATAATCAGCAAGTTGAAGCTTCTGTGAAAGTAATACAAGAACACTTGTAACGGTGTGTCATTGTATCAGGGCTGTTTACAAACCCTTTGAAAATTACCTGAAATCCCGAAAGTATTTCATTACAATACAGCGCGATACCTTTGTAAACACAAACCTTTGAGGGCAGTTTCCATAAATTAGCATGATTGAATCACACAACTATTATTTCTTGGAGATTATAGCATCAGGAATAATAAAGCTTGGGCCCTACGGGAGTCATCAGTCACATGCTTGAAATACATCACGGAGATCTTGAGAGAATTGCTTATTTAGACATATACCTCAATCATACATAGTTTGTGGTCCCAGAAAGGTAAAGTGTCATCCATTAGTTAGAGGAAACTATTAACATCAAACCCATTCAGCAACTTAAATACTCACAGGGCCTTAACACGCCATATGCAAAATACGTCTTCATTAATGTCTCATTAATCTCCTGAACAATAAAAAAGTGCTTCACAGTATGACATAGCCCTATAGAGAAAAGCCTAGGGGAAATGACTGGGTTTAATTAGACACCTCCTTATAGATGATCTTTCATCAAAATATTTTTCACAAACTACAGAGGCACCATACCTTCTCAGCGAGGCCTGTGGCCACAGATAACAGCAGTGCACAAGACTCCATCTGTTTTAGTTTAGAATGGATAGGCTGGATATATTTCTGAAACAAAATGCAATTTGATTAATCTGAATTGCAATAGGGGCGACATGGTTGCACAATGGTAGCATGATCGCCTCACAGCCAGAAGGTGGCTGGTTCGAGCCTTGGCTGGGTCAGTTGGCATTTCTGTGTGGAGTTTGCATGTTCTCCCTGTGTTTGTGCGGGTTTCCATAGTGGTTGTGTGTAAATGAGAGTGTATGGGTGTTTCCCAGTGATGGGTTGCAGCTGGAAGGGCATTCGCTGCATAAAAACATATGCTGGATAAGTTGGCGGTTCATTACACTGTTGTGACCCCTGATTAATAAATGGACTAAGCCTAAACGAAAATGAAT
>LR812519.1:41945554-41980554 GCA_903798195.1 Danio kyathit | reverse complement strand
TGGAGGAGGAGTGGTCGCCGACTCCAGGGGGCCGACCGTGGGAGACGCCGCAGATGGAGGTGGAGCCCAAGGAGTCGACGGAGAGCCGAAGGGTGAAGGTGACGCTGAGGTTCCGAAGGGCCGAGGTGGAGCGGACGGCTCACCCGACCGAAGCGACGACACAGGTCCGGATGCCCGCGGTGGAGCCAGAGCGACAGAGGACCGAGGCGTAGCTGGAGGGAAGGAGGAGCTCAACGGAGCTGGCGGGATGGAGTGATGAGGCGCAGCCGGTGGAGCGGAGTCCAGAGGTGGAGGCAGGGCGACGACTGACCAAGGCGGAGCCGGGGGGACGAGGGAGCCTGGTGGAGCCGGTAGGCTGACGGTCCAAGGAGGAGATGAGGGAGGAGAGAGCCAACGTGGAGCCGTTGGGTCGGAGGGCCGAAGCGGAGTCCGTAGCTCGGAGGGTGAAGGAGATGACATCGGGGGACAACCTCTGTCTGGCGAAACAGGTGGGCAGGCCCGCAGAGATGCCTCCACACATGCTGTTGGAGGGTGAGCTGGGGGACTGGCTGACTGTAGCCGCACTGGAGAGGGCAGAATGGCTGTGGGTGACGTCAACGAAGATAAAGAGGGCGGGTCGGGTGGGGTGCTGCTCATGACCCTGGAGCTTTCGTCTTCTGGGAAGAACGGGACTGAAGAAGGGCTGTCTGGGAACAGCGGAAGGGGTTTGACTTCGCTCCAGAAGTCAATGAGCAGCATTTCGGGGTCCAGGACCAGCTCACCCTCTGCTGTGGGTTGGTGGGCGGGACTCACGCTCGGTCCCTCGATGTCCACCAGGACTCCCACATTCGGCAATGTTGCCGGCTCACGCACCTGGTCAGACGGGTAGTTGAGCTCCTCCTGCTCGGTGGTGTTCCGCTCTGTCGCTCTCGTTGGCGATGGCTCACACACCGCGGGTGGCTCTCCGTCTGCGGTGGGCTCTGGCGTACGCTCCTTGCAGATGGTAGGGCTGGTCACTGGGTCTGGAGTGGCACTGACGTCGAACGATGGACGGTTCCTTGCCAGTGTCCACTCCACATAGGCGGCGAGATTGCCCCGAGGACCATCTTCGGACGACGGTGCTCTGCAAGCGGTGTTCAAATTGGAGTTGTAGAACCCGCAGAGCACGTCGTCCGGCCAGCTGGATCTTTCAGCTAACCATAGGAAACTGTCAGTATGGTCCTCGAGGCTGTTCTCCCCCTGCTTCAACATAAGGATGAGGAATTCCGGGGTGTGGAAGGAGTTCATTGGGGAAGGAACACGAGGGAGATGAAAAATAAAACACTGGGGGCAAAAAAAAAAAAACTATGAAAATAAAACGGAGGGAAAACACGCCGCAAACTTTTTTGGTCCGGTATTCTGTTACGCCTGCTGCTCACAGGACGAAGAAGGCACGGATTCTCAGGAGTACAAAAACACGTATATTTATTATATAACACTTACGAGGATTACAGGACGAACAGGGCTTGAAGGAGAACAGTGAGACACGTAGACATCAACATCGACATGGAAAACGACAATACCGGACGAAGGACTAAATGAATACAAGGACTATAAATACACAGGGGATGATGAGACACAGCTGGATGACACAGGTGAAGGTGATGAAACATAATGACATGGCGGGAACGGGAACAAAGGAGCACATGGTGAGGATCACATGACGAAAACAAACACACGAGGAAGACAGGTTGTGACAGATACTTAATAAATAACCTATTGTAAGTTAAAAGCATTAATGTATGCTATATTTTTTGTTTTCACAAGCTTTGGAGACGTAACATAAATTCCGCTTTTAAATAATAGATCACCTATAGCTTCCCTCATGAGCCACGGCTGTGTTTAAAATAACATAAATGTTTTCAAAGTGCACTGCGAAAGGAGCTCAATTGTAAACATGAAGATCGTTAAAACTAAACTGTAAAAATACTTTGAAAGCAAATTACACCTAAGAGAGATGACCTTAATGCTTTTTTTTTAACAATTCCAAGTTAATAAATGTTAGAACGTTCTAAACTAATTGGGCATAGGGGGGATAACTGGGAATAGAACACAGTCAGGAAGCATGTTTCTGCTCTAGAGGTTTAGTCGCAAGCATACAAGTTTGCGACCAGTTTGCGAATGTTCGTTGAAACAATGAATTTGGGAAACGCCAAATCAATGAACCATGTTTGTAACAATTCAACCTGCGATTTTAGTTGGCTGACCATGGTTTTCGGAAATGCACCCCTTTTTAGCTGTGCCTTTACTGAATGAGCACTGTGCTATGTCTGACAGATCGCACTATTATGTCTTTCTTTTCTTTTTCACTCTTTTATAAGCTGTTTTAACCCATTTTAATCTGTTTTTTAAATACTTTTATTATGTTTTTATTTTCCTAAACTTGTCTCTTTTATTTCTGTTTATGTAAAGCACTTTGACTTGCCACTGTGTATGAAATGTGCTATATAAATAAACGTGCCTTGCCTAAACTTGTTTTTATGACTGAAATAATTTTATTTGATTTGTCTTTTATTACAAACTAATAAAACTGTTTCAACAGGGCATATGATTGTGTAACTGAACTAACCATCAGATCAATACCATCATGCAGAATTTCAGATTTACTTTCAATCATTCTGAAAAGCCTGAGCTAAAATGTAATGCTCTTTATCTTTAAGCATTAAGTTGAAAATGAATGATGTATGAAAAAAGACCCCCAACTACTTCTATCACAGCAAATTACAATTTCCTGAACATTTGGTGTCAATTTATCCAATGTTACAATTTTGTTACCTTCAACTGAATTAAATTAATATATTTGAAATATATATGCATTATCTATCTATCTATCTATCTATCTATCTATCTATCTATCTATCTATCTATCTATCTATCTATCTATCTATCTATCTATCTATCTATGTTGAGGGAGTTTATGAACAAACAGACAGTGCCCTTAGGGCCCCCAAAGTCTGGGACTGCCACTGGAGATTGAAGTTGGATCCCATTCACAAGAGGGTTTTGAGTTTTGTAGGATGTTCAATATGGTCTCCGGCTGTTTTATCCTTCAAAGCAGTGTTTCTCAATCCTGCTCCTGGAGGCCCACAAATACAAATTTTAGGTCATGCAGTGACTAATGAGCTTGTTAACTAGTGGGTTGATATCCAAAACCTAAGACACTGCAACGCCTGTGGTTATGTGTTCCAAGAGGTATAACTTGAAAGTAAGTTTAATTTGCATCTTAGTTTTGCTCTCCTGTGTTGAAGTCTCCGTGCACATGTTTCACAAGCACTAAAAACCATCACTGTCCATATGCTGAGAAAAGTGAGTGGAGTTTTTACAAGTTGCACTTTACTTTCAGCAACCTGCACGTCTCTGTAATTTATCTGAGTAAACAGAGCTTGGTGTTCGCAGGTTCTGTGCCGCATTTTGATCACACCGTGGTGACAGGGAGCACCTGTGGACGAGAGGCAGAGATAAGAGCTTGTCAGACATGGTGAAGCTGCAGGACTCGCCCTGGCATACCAATGCTGCAGGACAAATAACTTCTCAAGGTAATTTTATTCCAAGGTCTCTGAGCGACAAGCTCTCCGCAACTGTAATTAGCACAGATAGTGCTGATCATTGATTTAAAAAAAAAAAAAAAAAAACACTGCTGAATATCTGTGGAAGGAATAGCCCTATATTGACTGTAGTTATCCATGTGGAAATTTAAATAGACGCAAACACAATAGACATAATATAAAATCCAACCACTAGTTAAAAACTTTAAAGTATCCTTAAGGATTTGTAAATCCTCTATTTCAGCACCTGCCATTCACACTTTGTTTTTGGAAAAATCTCAAGGAATGAAAAGTGGTGGGAAGATGGGAGGCCAAGGGGTAAGAGCAGGAAAAGGAATTGAGAGAGTTATATGTAGGCCCACAAGGAATTAACACCTTGTATAATCAATATAATTGTATAAACATAATCCTCACATTTCACCAGATTTGTAATGTAATGTAATGTAATGTGCTTTTATATAGCGCATTTAGTGTGTATGACCATACACCCAAAGTGCTTCATAATCATGAGGGGAGTTTCTCCACACTACCACCAGTGTGCAGCATCCACTTGGATGATGCTACGGCAGCCACAGGACAATGGTGCCAGTGCGCTCAACACACACCAGCTATAGGTGGAGTGGAGAGACAGTGATTGAGCCAATTCGGTGGATGGGGATGATTAGGAGGCCATGATAGTAAGGGCCGATAGAGGGAATTTGGCCAGAACACTGGGGTTACACCCCTACTCTTTACGAAAAATGTCATGGGATTTTTAATGACCACAGAGAGTCAGGACCTCAGTTTAATGTCTCATCCGAAAGACGGCGCCCACTGACAGTGTAGTGTTCCCTTCACTTTTACTTGGGCATTAGGACTCACACAGACCACAGGTTGAGCGCCCCCTGCTGGCCTCTCTAACACCACTTCCAACAACAACCTAGTTTTCCTATGTGGTCTCCTATCCAGGTACTGACCAGGCACCTGCCCTGCTTAGCTTCAGTGAGTAACATCAGTAACCTTCAACTTAGTACCTTTATTTATCAGAACCGCCAACTGTTCCAGCATATGTTTTACACAGCGGATGCCCTTCCAGCTGCAACTCAGTACTGGGAAACACCCAAAAACACTCATTCACACACATACACTACGAGCAATTTAGTTTATTCAATTCACCTGTACCGCATGTCTTTGGACTGTGAGGGAAACTGGAGCACCCAGAGGAAACCCTTGCCAACATGGGGAGAACATGCAAACTCCCACTGAAATGCCAACTGGCCCAGCCGGGAGATTTTCAAACAGATAAAATCTATTTATTTACTTTCGTAAATTTTCATGTTTATTCAATTTTAATATTAATTTCAATAGCATTATTGAATAACACGTAAATGTTTGGACAATTTATATACAATATATATACAATATAAATTGTAAAGTATTTTTCCGGCCTTTAAGTATATAATATGGGAGAACTGCTGTGGCTTTGTTTACAAAAAAAGTGGTTCTAATTGGTTATGGATTGCTAAGCAATTTTTTGTTTTGTTTGTTTGTTTATTTTTGTTTTGTTTTTTTGCAATCATTCTGCATAATTTTTTTATATAAATTTTTGCACATAAATAAAATAAATATTATATGGGAATGGTTAAGAGGACATGATGGACAAAGGCCAGTTTAATGACAACAGAGAGTCAGGACCTCGGTTTAACCCTCCTGTCGTGTTCACATCCTGCCCCTTACTTTAGTGTTCCCGGTCAAAATTGACCGGTCTGTTTTAACTGCTCCTATATTAGCACAAAAAAACATTTTTCACCACAAAATTTTTATTCAACATTCTTTAGCTGTGAACAATGTTTTAAAGTAGTGTTTAACATGAATTTATAGAATTAGACATAAAAGAACTGCAGTGAAAATACAAATAGGCGCTGAAAATGTTTACAAAATGAAGAATAGATGATATAAATCAAAATACTTTGATTTGTTACTAATAGACAGCTCGCTAAAATAACTATCACAGGGTTTGACCAAAGAAATTGAAATTTTAATTCATCTGAATGATTTATCAACCAGCAAAGCACAAACAAAATTATATACTTTCCTGTGTTTTGAGTGCTCAAAATTTTATTTAGTCCTTCAATTGGACTACATTAGTGTACTGATATAAGGAATAGTGACTGAGGGTATAGACAGTGAGCATGGACACAGAACTAGCACTAGTTATACTCATTTTTGAGCGAGATGCTAATGGTCTAATCCAATAAAATAATTGATGCTAAGTGCTCCTGTTACACCCAGAGATAGGCTGAACAAAGAATAACAGAAAGAAAGAAAGAAAAAATGAAAGAAAGAAAGAAAGAAAGAAAGAAGAAAGAAACAAACAAACAAACAAACAAACAAACAAACAAACACACAGATGGGTTCACCGAATTGGTTCTATCACTGTCTCTGCATACCACCTATAGCTGGTGGTTGGTGAGCCCACTGACGCCATATTCCTGTGGCTGCTGTCGCATCATCCAAGTGGATGCTGCACACTGGTGGTGGTGTGGAGAGACCCTCCTCATGATTGTGAAGTGCTTTGGGTGTATGACCATACACGATAAATGTGCTATATAAATACACATTACATTACATCTCATTCATACAATTTAGTACAATTTGCTTATCCCCAATGACGGTTGAGCTTAGGGGTGAGTTGGGGGCCACGCCTCCTTTTAAAAATTGTACATTTTTATATGACTGAACTTGTACGAATTAGCTACTAAAGTGACAAAACGTAAAAAAAATAGTTATGTTTCCTTGTGAGATCCAGCTGTAGGATTGGCACATAAGTGCGGAAAAGAGATGAGTACCAGCAAAAAACATTGTTCAGTCTGAAATGTGTGTGTGAGTGTGAGTGAGTGAGTGAGTGAGTGAGTGAGTGAGTGAGTGGGTGAGTTGGGGTGGTGTGTATGGGGATGTTTTCTGTCTGATGGATGGATATAGTCTGGATACCCATTCATTTTCTATGGCGGTCACTTTTGACCGGGTACACCACAGGTGTAACAAGATTGATTAAAACACTCAAAATTGAATGAAAGAGGTGATCATCACTTTTATATGTTCAAGTGCACAGTGTGGAGGATATCATACGATCTTGAGGCAATCAGATGTAAAACAATAATTATGAGTGTTTAAGATGTAAATCGGTCAGATTTGACCCGAACACGACAGGAAGGTTAATGTTAAGACTGCACGCACTGACAGTATAGCGTCCCCTTCACTATACTGGGGCATTAGGACTTACAAATACCATCGGGTTTGCGAGCCCTGTTGGGCTCAATAATGCTGTGTCCACACCAGATGGATAAAGCGTCAAGCGCAAGTGATTTTACATGTTAAGTCAATGCAAAGATGCAAAAAGACATCCTGCGGTGCGATTAGGCAAATGAAGCAGCTCGAGTTGAGCGTTTTGCGCATTCGATGTGCTTGACACGCTTAACATGCGAATCAAGCGGATCGAGTTTATCGTCAAAAAGTGTTTATGAAGGTTTTATGCCTTAAATGGGCATTTCTGATTAAAACCAAAAGCACTGTTTATTTTATTTTTTTATGTGTGTCTCTTTAAATGCAAACGAGCATTCCCAGAAGAAAGTGGCATATACATCCTGTTTTTTGGATACTCTGAAGACAAAACTGTCAGCTGATAATATAAATTCAACTTTAAAAGAAAATAAATCAATAACTCAATGCTCTTGACTGAACAATGTAAGTAGCTCAACAAGAATACATGTTAGCAACACTTTATTTTCATAGTCCACTAACTTAATTTTACAGTTTACAATGTCAGTTTATTACACAAACATTAACCATAACACTAACAGTCTGTTAATACTTTAATAATAGTCTACTTTGCATTAGCGGGACATGTGCTTTTGAAGTAATTCATTAATTTATTATTAAATAATTGCCATTTGTCACCCAAAATCAGTAGTGGACCATATTCCAAGACTGCAAAAACATGTACAGTTTCCAGAGAGTTAACCTGCAAATACACCTCACACATACTGACAGCTAGAGCACAAGGAGTTCAGGGTGAAAAACAACCTCAGGTGAACTCTTGAGAATGAAATGAAATATGCACTTCATAATCTGTTTGTTTTCAATGCCACAGCTCTGACACAGTCTTATTTGTACATGTGTACACTGGATTTAGAAATCTCACAAGTGCAAGAAGCTGAAAATGCATAATACGATTTAAAGTTTTGCCCGTGTCTCTTGATCAACATTTCTCATATTTAAAGAAACAACAAACAAAATAATTTGTTAACTGAAAATGAATCACTATTATTAAAATATAATCTATTTTTTAAATAAATCAACATCTGTGGTGGTTTCATTAAACAGAAATTTCTGTTTTAAATGTAGACACTTAAAAGGCCTTTAATGTCAAATTCCATATAAAATGTGCCTCTTGAGAACAAAAGTTGCACAGGTAATAGTAAAAATTCATTGCATTAAATATAGTTAAATATATTGTTTTTAATGCTAAAAATCATTAGAATATTAAGTAAAGATTGAGTTATATGAATATATTTGGTAAATGTCCTACTGTAAATATATATAAACTAATTTTTGATTAGTAATATGCATTATACTAAGAACTTAGACTGTGAAGACATTTAAAGGGAATTTTCTTTCTTTCTTTTTTTTGAACGCTCAGATTTCAGATTTTGAAATAGTTGTATCTCAGCCAAATATCAAAACATACAGCCATTAAACCCTTAATTATTCAGCTTTTATATGATGCATAAATCCCAATTTACTAAAAATATTTTTTGAGATTATACTTTCCACACAGTGTCTCTTCTGGCACAGAACCTACAGTACTTTGTTGGTGCAATGTTGTAGGTTTGTAAATGGTGATAAGTACTTGACCTTACCTTACGAATAAGACTAAACTAATAAAAATGAAAGTGGTATTTTTGTCTTGCGAACACTTATCTAAAACTGTTTTGAATCAGCTAAGTGGTGGTTAAGATCTCTACAGCTCAGTATAAGTCTTCAAGAAGGCAACCGAAGTAAAGAGTTGTGACCTTACTTGAGTTTTCATTTGTGTTCATATCCACCTTCACTTTCAAAAGAATTTTACTAGGTGGGGGGAAGTGTCTGTAGTGTTGATATTTATAACAAGGTAAAAGAGCTGTACTCATATATTTGGGCTCCTTAATGGTTCACAGATTTGTCCTTTGTCTCTTTTACATTCCCAAAGAACAAATGTCTGCTTATTGGCCAACAATTAACAAGTGTACACAAAGCGTCAGCATATCTCAGGATTATCAGAGCTGGAGCGCACTGTGTAAACTGACCTTGTTATTGAACCTGCGCTCTCTTCGTCATGCTAACATGCAGTCCCAGTCAGTCTGCATTAAATGCCTGGTAATGGGTAGAATGACTGACATTAAAAGCTTTCTGGGCCTTGATGCCTCAATAGCTTTTTATTAGAGCTCTGCATTCATCTCCGCTTGAAAGTAATGGCACCTTTAAGTGCACCCTAGCTTTTTCCAAGTCTTCTTTTCAGAAACAGTTCATGTTCAAAGTACTAGTAGGCTTTTAAGATTGTTTTTTTTTCAGAACATCAGAACACCTAAAAGCCTTCTCCAGTGAACAGTTTGTATGTCCACAATCATGATCACCCTGAACGAAAACCTATAAACAATTTCACTGCACCCTTTAAATTGGTGTAAATGATTCGCTCCACCCAGTGTACAACACAAGCGACACAAAACCTCCTGAGGCCCCTTCTTTTTATTCGCTTGGTGTACTGTATGCAAATGAACAGGTTTCCAAGTTCCCTCATTACAGATAGTGCTAATGAGAGTCAGGTAAAAAAGCATGTACTTGTCAGGACTGGCCAGAGCAATGTTGATAAATAGTCCCAATTAGGTATCACCTTCACAGGGTGACCCCCTGTGTATTGTGAGATTCATTTGCATCGGGTAGACACGATATGGTGTTCAAGACACATTGTACAACGCAACTAGCAAAGCATAGCAAAACAAATGCTTAGGCAAGAAATTGGATTGCATTAAAACAGAGAAAATGTACACAATAAAAAATAAATGTTTAAGATAAAAATGGTGGCAGCACGGTGGCGCAGTGGGTAGCACAATCGCCTCACAGCAAGAAGGTCGCTGATTTGAGCCTCGGCTGAGTCAGTTGGCATTTCTATGTGGAGTTTGCATGTTCTCCCCGTGTTGGCGTGGGTTTCCTCCGGGTGCTCCGTTTTCCCCCACAAGACCAGAAACATGTGGTATAGGTGAATAAGCTAAATTGTTCATAGTGTATGTGTGTGAATGAGTGTGTATGAATGTTTTCCAGTGATGGGTTGCAGCTGGAAGCTGCGTAAAATATATGCTGGATAAGTTGGCGGTTCATTCCGCTGTGGCGACCCCAGATTAATAAAGGGACTAAGCTGAAAAGGAAATGAATGAAAAAAGATAACATGGCTTAATTGTTGTAATAGCATTGTTATGACATCATTCTTCACGTATTACTTATGAAACAATATATTAGAAACAATTCAAAGATTAATTGTGGAATATACAATCTATATTCAAACAAAAAAAATATTGTCCATTCTGTAAAATACCACAACGGTTTCAGAAATACTTATATTTCTTATATATAGACAGGGTTGTTGACAGAACAATGCATTTTCACTGTCACACATGACAAAAAAAAATGAATAGAATTATAATGGTCATCATTTAAAATGCAGTACATGGTTAAACATTTCTTTGTCTTCCATAAACCTTTTGTTATAAAAAACTGCTGTGTTACTAAATTTTTTGAAAAATTTGAAACCAAATCTCAAATCTGTCCTATGGTGTGATTGTTTTAAGCATAGGTCAGTAAATTGCAACTCGTATAAATTGTAAAAATCATCAATAGTATCTCAGGCCTAATTTTACAAGTAAATGATATTTAGTAAATGGTATTTTTTTCATTCACATTTTTCTAAAAACATAGGAACTTGATACATTTTGTCACTAAAAATCATGTCCTCTGGTGTGACATTATATGCTAATTTTTAAAAGTTCAACAAGTCATGAAGAGAAAAATAAAAATATTCAAAATGTAATAGAAAAAAAAATAGCACTAAATCAAGATATGTGTCCAACAATGAAAATTAATTGCTCTCTCTCCATTTGTAAATTAATACATTTTGTATGGCATAGATTCAACAAGGTACTGAAAATATTCCTCAGAGATTTTGCTCCATATTGACATGATAGCATCACGCAGTTGCTGCAGATTTGTCGGCTGCACATCCATGATCCAAACTTCCTGTTCACCACATCCCAATGGTGCTCTATTGAATTGAGTTATGGTGACTGTGGAGGCCATTTGAGTACAGTGAACTCAATGTCATGTTCAAGAAACCTCTCTGAGATGATTCACGCTTTATGACATGGTGCCTTATCCTGCTGGAAGTAGCCATCAGAAGATGGGTACACATGCTCAGCAACTACTCAGGTAGGCTGTGGCGTTGACACGATGCTCAGTTGGTACTAGTGTGCCAGGAAAATATCCCCCACACCATTACACCACCACCACCAGCTTGAACTGTTTATATTAGGCAGGACGGATTCATGCTTTCATGCTGTTGACGCCAAATTCTGACCCTACCATCTGAATGTCCAATTTTGGAGAGCCTGTGCAAATTGTAGCCTCAGTTTCCTGTTCCTGACAGGAGTGGCACCCGGTGTGATCTTCTGCTAGAGATGGTTGTGCGTTAATATCCCAGTTGATCAGCAGTTTCTGAAATACTTAGACCAGCCTGTCTGGCACCAGCAATCATGCCACATTTAGAGTCACTTAAATCACATTTCTTCCCCATTCAGATGGTCAGTTTGAACTGCAGCAGATCGTCTTGACCATGTCTACATGCCTAAATGCATTGAGTTGCTGCCATGTGATTGGCGGACTAGAAATTTGCATTAACAAGCTTTTGGACAGCAGTATATATATATATATATATAATATATATATATATAATATATATATATAATATATATATATATATATATATATATATATATATATATATATATATTTTTTTTTTTTTTTTTTTTTTTTTTTTTTTTTTGATGTTCAATCTGTTAATGTTGACACATTTACAGATATTTCACAGTGCACCAGAGTATGAATATTTCAGAGTCAGTTTTGGCCATTTGAATTTCTTTTTAATCTGTCTAAAGCAAATATAGTGGATGGTTACTTAAACTTATAATTTTTTGAGACAGCTTTTAGTAATAGAGGTTTTGACAGGTTCTTTCAAAAAACGAGGAGTGGAGAGGACTGAATATGAAGGTAGACAGGAAAATTATACAGACTTTTGCAGTGCAGTGACGTTGAGGTGCCCACACAGGAAAAGAAGTGTTTAACCGACATCGATTACTGACATGGCATGTGTATATTGTGCAGGTTAGTGAAGAGTTTGTATAGAAAACTCATAAGGAAGAGCAAGTGACTAAGTAATTGTATTGTAAACTGATGTATTAAAATATGTTCTGTTTCAGTGATAGAAGTATAATCAAAAATAAAATTGTTGGTATTTGGTATAACCCTTACAATAAAATAATTTTTATTTGGATTTCAATTTCAATTTGTTTACCCTAAAAAAGCATACAGTATGCACCCTATGGAATCATTAGAATTTCCTTGTAAAACATAATAACTAATTACATTAAAATGATGGTTCAGTCCATGAGATGAAATGAGCAACTGAGAAAGGAGGAAAAATAATATATATATTTTTTTCGTATGTATAAATATATTTTGAAAAAAAAAATAATGCTAACCTTACCCCTAAACCCATGCCTACACTCCTCAACAATATAAAATGTGCAACAGGCAAATAAATGAACAGTCATACTGTAGGAATTCAGTGCATTCAAAAGCAATAAAAAAAATGTCTGAACAAGTCATGATGTATTAAATGTATTCAGAAACCACACATTCTCCCATTCTTCACACAGAAAAACCTCCATGTCCAGCTGGGACTCAATCCAGTGACCTTCTCGCTGTGAGGGAACTGTGCTAACCACTTAGCCACCTCTTGACTCATTCACTTCATGTCGTTAAGATGTGACTGGTGTTTACAGGTGTTGCCATTAGAGCACATTAGTGCTATTGCAAGCAGGAGGAAGTACACTACATAGAAATATCTTCTCAGTGCATTATATGAGTGGCCTTTGTTTTTCGAGTGAGTGGTTCATGCATAAGCAGATAGAATACAGAGGCATGTTAAGTTATTTTGAACCTTGACTGTGATGTGTGCGCTCCACTGCTCTTGCGGTTCGGCGCCGATGAATGGATTATATAGCGCAGCTTTCTGCGTCCAGTAGACAGTGGATGTGTTGGACATTTACTTTTGAGATTTGCCATTTTCTTTTTGTCATGCCAAATGGCTTTTTCAGCCAATAATTTCCGGCAGCTGAAGATTTGGTGCATCCCTACTTAAAATATGCTTCTACATTATGCAAGTATACTTCATAAAATGAACTTGAAGTATACTATTTTTCATAAAGGATATAAGGTATGGCATGGTGTGGTATGGTATGGTATGGTATGGTATGCTATTGTTACCAGTCTCAAACAGTGAAAAATCAGAGCTAATAACTAGGAAAAAATAACATAGACAAAGATTAAAATCTGCAGTGTTTTGCTGTTTTCTTTAATGGCTTTTTCCTTTTTTTATTGGAAAATAACAGCAAGTGCAACACTTTTAAAGTAATAGTGATTAATGATATTCCTGCTCGGGTTATGCTTTCTGGAAAATCAAGTCACTCACTATCCTTCAGCCTAGTCCCATATCATCAGTTCCATATGACACACACACACACACACACACACACACACACACACACACACACACACACACACACAATTGTTTACCCAATTGTTTACCCAATTCACCTATATGTCTTTGAATTGTTTACATGAGAAGAACATGCAAACTCCTGACTCAAACCAGTGACCTTCATGCTGTGATGTGACAGTTTTTTACCAATAAGCCAACGTGCCACCCTCCAAGTCAGTAAATGTAATGCATTTTCTCTTTATACTTTTTTTAAGCAATAATAAATATCTGAATATAATTCAACACATGTTGTGTTTTACTAACACCTTGGGCTCTATCATACACCCGGCGCAATGCGGCACAAGGCGTAATGCAATTGTTGTTTGCTAGTTTCAGCTGGACATCATTTTGGCGTTTTGGACCACGCTGTTTAAATAGCAAATGCATTTGCACTCATATGTGCGCCCATAGGCGTTCTAGTCTAAAAATAGGAGGTGTGTTGAGGCGCATTGCTGGCGTCGTTGCTATTTTGAGAAACTAGAATAGACTGTTTAATAGACCAGCTAGGAGGAGGTCTAAAGTTCAGCGCAGAGCGCGTTAGATGTGCACCTCGCTTAAACATTGCTTAATACACACAGGATGTACAGCAATATCCAAATATCTTTACAAATAAAAAAAAAAATAATTAAAGTATTAAAATATTACAAAAATTATTATTTTCTAGCCTACATAAATATAAAAACTACTGCCTTCATGCCTTCTTCATCTCGGGGGGCTTTTTCAGTTTATTCATGACAAATTGCTTTTGTATAATGTTATTATTATTAGCAATATTATTTATTATATGCATATTTATATTTGTTTTATTAAAAACATGCTTAGATTTGCTCACCTGTCAGCTTTTAGACCATTTAGGGGCATTGCATGTGTATTTGGATATAACTCAGTTTTTTGACCACACTTCATTATTATCGTTCATGTATTCGTTTGCTGGAAATTATAACTGAATTTAGAAATAGCTTTAAAACAAATCTTTGCGCTTAACAAACAAAATGAATTATGTATAGGCTAATGTCTGTGCTTACAACACTTTCCTTATCCACGAGAGTGAAAGTGAGAGTAAAGAATGAGGAGGCTCGTTCTCTCATTCTCGCGCTGCAGATGGTCTGTTTGACTGTTTTCTCGCTAGTGAAGCCTTCAGTTTTTCACTTACAAAGTCCACCATGTAAATAGCAAATGCACAATGGTAAGACGCAACTGACTCTTAAAGGGAATGGGAGATGAGCCTCTGATTGGTTTTTTCTCAAAACACACCTATAACTCATTAAGAGAATAAGCTCAACACTGTTAGACCATGCGCCGTGGCGCAAAGCGGAATTTTCCATCCTTAAAATATCAAAAGTGGATTCTGACACGCCCTTAATGCTTTTGCACTGTGCGCTTTGGACTTTGCGCCTAGATCGTTAAAATAGGGCCCTTATGTGTTTATTCAACACTTTTATCCTAAATTATACACATTTAGATATAGTGAAGTTCTATACAAAGAGAACTCAGAATCACTAGTGCAACATCATTATAAATTTGATGGAATTAACTCAGAAAGATTGTTTAGTATGTATTACTTACACATCACATAAAGTATCAAAAAGTTGAAACTCATTTTCACAACTGGGAATTGCATCAACCGAATTGCATAAAAAGTAAACTAGAGGTAAATATAGAGGTTTCTGGCTAAATATTCAGTACTTGTGGAGGTTGATGACTAATGTCTTACAATGTCAGACATGAGACCTGACTAGTAGATAATATTCTGAGCCAATGCACAAACTCAGTACTGAGAGCATATTTAAAAAGCTATCCGGGCAAGGCATTTTTCCAAAAAATAAAGCACTTACACTTCACCTGAAGTGTTGGACAAGAAGCCTGATGACAACTTGAACTGAATAAATTGCATGTGACTAAATTAAAATACAAATTCGATCATTTTTGTCTCACAGAGACAAAAGCATTTATTCATTACCAGTTAGTTTCTACTACTAACCCTTTATTTAGCACTCAACTAAATCATTGATTTGAATGGGACAGCACAATTTGAGTTTTGGAACATCATGTCTTTGGAGGCGTAGTCCTTGTCCTTGTGATTGATACGTTTCTCCAAGCGTATACCAAGTGGTACAATTAAATTGTGGTACAACGGAAACAAATTAAATATGAATATTGAAGCCTCTATTTCAAACCGACATTAAGATTGTTCATGTTGTTTGTGCCCCAGACTCTGGGGGCTGCAACTGTATAGCATCCAACTATACAGTATACAGTGTAAAGTGCAGTGTTTAAATGTGATATGGGCATATGCATATGCCAAAAGAAGAACGGAACTGTAATAGTAAGCTCTTTATGTGAATGGTTTGATTTTATGTACTAACTTCAAATATTGGAACAGTAAAAGCAAATGATCCATTGTGTGATCTTAATTCAGCAAAATTAGGAGCTTTGAAACAGTTTGACTTTAGTTAGTTTGTTTGACTTTGAAGTACAAAACTGGCCAGGATGATGCAATCCAGCACTAAATAATCTCTTTGGATATCAATAAGCAGGGGGTAGAGTTTAAATATGTTATGTTTGATAATGAAGTTGCTGTCATCATTGTGTTTGCAACATTGTCAGTAAATGATAACCTCTTGATTTTGAACCTATGTTAGAAAATAGTTGGTTAGAATGCAGCAGTGTATTCATTTTTCATTATACAAACTAGAACTAGAACTAACTTGACTCAAGGGAATAGATCAACTATTCAAGGTCATTACATAGTTTCAGCAGCCAGACCATGCTCAACTTGTAATTGTGTATTGACACTGGCACCAATGATTAGTGGGTATATTTGTTGCCTCACATTAAAAAAGTTCACAGAGGCAGTTTCCCTATTCAAAGACATGCAATAGTATCATACCTGCCAACATTTGGTTCCATTTGGTTACGTCATATGCTAATTTGCATATTACTGATGTCATCGCGTTCTACCATTTCTGTTTGTTTAACAGCCTATGGTAAATAAATGGGGTATTTTATATTCGCTCTACGCTTTATGTAAGCTTGTCAATTAACCTAAATTTATTGCTGTTTAAATACAGTTTATCATTATAGATGAATAGTGAATTTGCAGTAATCTCTCAGACGTAATATACTCAGACAAGTTCTGAAACTCTCGCTTAAAACATCTCTGATTGTGCGACAAGAATAAACGGTCTAATTAAATTGTTAAAATAAAGGAGAAGCAGATCGGGTTGACTGTACAAATACCTTTAAACTGCCACCTGTTCTGAATCATTTGCCGTCGGTACGCAGAGAGGTGCTCTGCTCTCAGGCTGCAGGGGAGGGGCCGGCGGCGTCACCCGCAGCTCGTTGAGAAGAGTAGGGACGGTACAGTATTGGACAAACGACAGTCTATAAAAATCGCCAGTAACACACAAAAAAGTCGCTAGATTTGTCGCTAGTCGCTTTTTTGAAAATTTGTCGCTAAGTTGGCAACACTGGCGCAAACTGAAGAGCGGGGAGCAGGAGGGTGAGAGGTTTGGGGAGATGGGGGCGCGCGAACTGTAGCGCGCGACCGGAAGAGCACAAGCACCAAGTTTCAGCCCGGACTGTACCAAAATGCTGAGGAGCGGGGGGCGGGGGAATTCCGGGAGTTTACCGGGAGACAGAACAAAACGGGAGACGGGTCTGAAATACGGGAGACTCCCGGGAAAAACGGGAGTGTTGGCAGGTATTAATAGTATTATAACTGAAAAGAAAAAAAATGAAAGTAAGTGCATTTATGTTTGCTTGTGATGGACTTGATACCTGTTTAGGGTGTGCTAAGGGCTTACTCACACTATGCTATCCGTACCGTGCCCAGGCCCGTTTGCCGGATCGTTTGAGAAGTGTGAGTGCTCTGAATCGGGCTCAGGCACGGTACACTTGGGTGGTCCTGGCCCGGTTGGAAGAGGTGGGCCAGAGCGCGGTTCACTTGGGCTCAGGCGCGGTACACTTACAGTGTGAGTGCAAGCGTGCTTGAGCCCAAAACTGAAAGCGAGACGTGACTTTTAAGGGACTGTTTGATATGGATTAATTAATCATTCGTACTGTTCAACGAACGCAAACTGTCGTAGATTATTAAAGACGCAAACCCCTCACTCCACGACAGCTGCACCTTCAGCAAACTTCCTAATTCCTGCAGCTCGAGGACTTTATGATTGTTTATGATCGTCAAAAGTGGCTGATCTGTTCAGCGAAATATTTGACTGCGTGTCATCGCATATCAAACGACTTATACGATATAACTAAAGAAATCTCCACTGTGCTGAGCGAGAGCGCTTACTGAGCAGCGCGTCATCGATGACGTAACCGCGCCCATGCCAAGATGTAATGTGAGTGCGGGCCGTCGGGGGAGACGGGGGGGACAAGCGTGCTTTGGTCCAGTTCAAGGCAATTGTACATAGTGTGAGTATGGCTTAAGTTAGGTTACAGCATGCCCACACAACCATCAAAGGATAACATGGATTGAAAATGGATAGATGAACTGTTTCTTCCTCAGGTCAATGGAATGCAGTGATGCACTGCAAATGGTTTCTGTTGTTTTTACATGTTACTTTACAGGTTGCTTGATGTTGATGATGCCAGACTACATGCTAGACATGCATGTTAGTAACTGAATATACATTGGAATAAGTTGAAATCTATGATTAGCTAATTGAGAGAACTTTGTGCAAACATGGCCCAGGCAATGAAGAAGTTCTAGTAGTTCTGTTTGTTTTGAAGGTATGGAAGTAACGACATATCATCTGGATTTTCTTTTCTGTTTGTCCATTGGTTTGTGAATTATAACCAGAAAATACTTATCACACCCAGGAGTGAGAAAACCTCATACTCTTGAAATAAATTGAGACCCTCTATCCAACACAGAGAGGGACACATTTTTTGAACACATGGTTGAAAAGAATTTCAGCAGTGTCCGTGGCTGTCGGGAGTCTTTTCAGTAAAACCAAAATGACAAGCTTTGAAGAATCTGACTACAAGTATTCAGACCTTCAAGTATTGTCAGTGACAAAATTAGTTAGTATTGTCAGTGACACCGGCGAATGGGAACATGAACAGTTTTCCAGTGGGTAATTGACAAGGTTTTAAAGCCATTGGACACTACCGGCATCTTCTTACATACCTCCTGACATTATTCACCATTTCAGTCCACCAGAAGCAATCTTTTAGCAGCAAGAGAGTTTGATTGGTCCCAGGATGATCAGTGCACAGGAAGACACATGTAACACAAATGCTGAAGGTGCTGCAATGCTTAAAGCATTGCTCAAAATGCTGTGCAAAATTAACTCTAGTTAAAATACCAACCACTTGACTGTAAGTAGAGTTAGAGAGAATTACTGGAAGCCTGCCCATTTCCCAGGCACTGAGCTTAACCTATTAATGAACAGTTACATTGAAGAGATTTCTGAGATTCTCCCATGCCCACTGGTTCAAATCAGCTCTTACTCTCCAGTGCCACTGCTGGTTCGGCCCAGGGTAGTCTCTCTAGTGCCCTCACTGGTTCTGCTTAGCTCAGATTCTCGACTGCCACTATGGATTTTGTCCAGTTTAGACTTTAAAGTAACTCTCTGGCTCTGTCTTGGACTCCTGCTTGGACACCTCCAACAACTATATCTCTGACAGTCAGCCCTAAGTTATCATCTGCCACTTCTTCACTGTGGCTTCTCCCTCCCTCGACTCCACCATGGCCAAACATCTTGGCTGTGTCCTGGGTCTCCATGCTCATCCTGCTCCAATCCCCTCTCTGGCTTTTACCCTCTAAGTCTCCGTCCTGGTCCTGTATTTAGTCCCTCATTTCATTTCATGTCTGCCATTGTTTCTGTTTAGATCATCATTGTGTGGATTGCAGAGGGTGACACTTCAAAAGGACCATTACTGCCATGAATGGCACTGCCACCTCACTAAAGGATTAAGAACGTGTTTTTAGGTGTAACAGCAGGTTGCGACTATGCCGCCCACTGGACACAAAGGGACGGGATGTGAACAGACAGAAATATACCGTAGCTGTAAGTACCCTGCTACTTGTAAATGAAGATGAAATAATGAAACAAAACATTATAAATAATTTATTAATCATAAAAAAATTGTTAACAAACTTTATTATCATTGTAAACTTGTTAAGTGAAATAAGAATTCATTTTGGAAAGTAAAATTAAAGAAATAAAAGACAACTAAAATGAAAGTACAACCATACATACATAGACAAATAAATAAATAAATAAACAAAAAAATACGTAAATAAAAAATGCATAAATAAATATATAAAAAAAACAAAGCAGTGTTTTAGCCTAAATAAAAATAAATGTACAGTGTTTTAAAGTGATAGAATTTAGACAGTCAATAAAATATGTTTTTCATTTATAATTTTCGTAGTTATGTTTTACTTTCTCATGTTATGTCTTAAGTGTTGTACAAAAATAAAAAATATATACAAATTAAATAGGCCTAAATAATTATTTATTCACCATGCAGACACTTTGTATTTTATTTTATTTTATTTACCCATGTAATATCTTCTTTGATGAACAGTCTGGTCTCTTCTTTCTGAAGATGATGGCATGCCTGTTGAAATCTTGTCTTTATAATGTAAAACAGCTTTGTAAGCACTTTCCCGAAGTCCAATTTCTTAATTTTTTCACTGACAGTTGGATTCTGTAAGGCTATTTCTAAATTCCTTGATGTCATAAAAGTGGAAGGCTGTGAGTGTCAGACGACTGCATTCAAACACACTACTCTCTAAGTATGTTGTGTTTTCGGCTCTTGACTGATGATGTTCAGATAGTCATTTTGTTTCTAAAGCATTTTATTCCTCAAAAATTTTAACTTAATTGAAATTGTATTGGAATGTGTACATTTTACCTCTTCCCACACATTCTCACCCTTTTATCTGTTGCTGGTTCTTTCCAGTCACTGTTCACTCCTTACTATAATATTTTATATACCTGTTAAATAATGCATTATACATTTTTTTATGTAAAACCAGAGTAATTACAGACAAAAAAGGGGATTAACAGAGAAGCAAGATGTCAATACAATACAGATTGTGTCAAAACAGCTTCACAGAGACCAACAGAAAAACATACCTACCTTTATCTATCTTACATTTTACTTGCACTACTTGCTGTGCTATATTTGTTCTTATTCTTATTATTAACCGAATAAAATATGGCTAGCTTCTGTTTGACATACAAATATGTGTCTCCAAACAGTCATAGTAGCTTTTTTTTTTGCCTGTACACACTCACAGGGGGAACACTTGTAATTTAAGAAACATAAAGTAGAGGTTAAGTCTGTCTTGAGGCAGTGCTGGGACATGAAAATGACATTTAACCAATACAAGAGAACTAGTCCCACCCTCAGCACCTGAGCAAATATGACTGACAGATAACCCTCAAAGAATTAAGATTAGAAAGAGGGCTGCTGTCAAAATGTCAGCTCAAGGGCTTTTTGTACTTTTCCCCCCTTAACCGACAGAAATTTACATGCAATTCTTGCAGTCAGGAAAACCTCAGGGATTTCTTTGATAAGAATAGATAGGAGCTCAGCACAGATTTGAGGTACAGTATTTTCAGGAAATTTAAGAAAATCCACAACTTGTCACAGAGTTCAATTGTCTAGAGCAATGACGGATCTAGGACTGAAGTGTTGCATCACAGCAATACAATGACTGTGCCAATAAATTATGGAAGAGCACTGAGGTCACACTTTATATACAAGTTTTGTCATGAAACAGGCACAGATGATTGGTTGTTGTCACTTCTGCAGCCAATGAGCTTGCTTTTCATCATTTTAAATGCTCAGTGTTTGTGCAGCTCATAATTAAAGCAGCTGCATCAGAAGATACAGTTAGGTCTATAAATATTTGGACATTGACACAATTCTAACATTTTTGGATTTATACACCAACACAATCGATTTGAAATAAAACGAACATGATGTGCTTTAACTGCAGACTGTTTTAATTTGCTGGGTATTTACATCCAAATCAGGTGAACGCTGTAGGACTTACAACAGTTTACATATGTGCCTCCCACTTGTTAAGGGACCAAAAGTAATTGGACAATTGGACAAGTTGTTCCAAGGCCAGGTGTGTGTTATTCCTTCATTATCCCAATTACAATGAGCATATAAAAGGTCCAGAGTTTATTTCAAGTGTGCTATTTGCATTTGAAAAGATGAGATCAAGATCAACTTGCACCAGAGTGATGGGAAGAGAAGAGAATGGAGAGGGAAAATAACTGATCATGATCCTAAGTAGTGAAGCATGGTGGTAGTAGTGACATGGCGTGGCCATGTATGGCTCTCAGTGGAACTGGTAGTATTTATTGATGATGTGACGGCTGACAAAAGCAGCAGGATGAATTCTGAAATGTTTCTGCCAATATTTTCTGCTCATATTAAGCCAAATACTTTAAAACTCATTGGATTGTGCTTCACAGTGCAGATGGAGAATGACCCAAAGCATACTGCAAAAGCAACCTAAGAGTTTTTGAAGGGAAAGAGGAAGACTGCTATGCAATGGCCAAGTCAATCACTTGACCTGAATCCGATTGAGCTTGCTTTTCATTTGCTAAAGACAAAATTGAAGGGAAAATGCCCAAGCAGGAACTGAAGACAGTTGCTGTAGTGGTCTGGCAGAGCACCACTAGGTATGAAACCCAGCATATGGTGATTAGGGATGCAACGATTATAAATTTTAGTTGTACGATTATAGTCTGAGAAATAATCACGGTTTCACGGTTATCACGATTATTATGCATTCATTAATTTCAAAACACTGCTAGTTTAGAAAATCACATGAAAACTCATATTTTGAAGTGTTATTTATTGCTGCTGAGTAAGCAATTAATACAGCACAAAATAATATTAAAAACAAACAATAGCCCATTTCTTTCTTTGTACTTAAAAATATGTAAACTTTTTGACATTTAAACATACAGAATTTTTACACTGTAAATAAATGACAGAACAATGAATAAATAAATAAAAAATGGTATTTGTCTAATGCAGGGCTTGAAATGAACTTTTTTACTTGGTAGCACTGTTGCTTCAAACTTCCAAAATTTTAGGAGCACCATAAAAAATTTAGGAGCACCCACCAAAAATAAATGATCACCACTGCAAATTGTATATTACAGATTTATTGCATTTGAAAACAACATCACTCAGAACTAACAAAAACCAGAAACAACTAACTAATTCTGTAATCACTTATTGATATTTGTGCAATAATTCCAAAATGAATATAACATATTAATGATGTCGACATGGGCGTTGCTAGGCCTATTTTAGGTGGGCTGTAGCCCCCCTATATTTCTACTCAGCCCCCCTAAAACTTTTGCGATTAGCTCAAACTGTACACTAAATTATCGCCTCAGTCCCCTGTAAATTTGATTAAAAAAACAACGGCAGAATTTGGCTCCTCCCCGTCTTTTGTTTTTCATTTGATCGGCAAACCACAGCAAGGTGTGTGTTTATTGATAAATTGTTATAATATCTGCTTATCTGCAGTTCTTTGATATAGATTATCACCTGTATCTCAATGTCACGGAGGAGCAGTCGGGTTTTCATGGCGTTCACCTCATCAGCACAGCTGTTTCCTTCAGCGAAAAATGTAACTCTTAAACTCGTAACTCTCAAAATGAACTACCAATATTGAACATTTTACAGTTCATGTGGCGTTAACTATACCATACAGTCTTGCACAGAAAGGATTAAACACAGTGACAGAACCACTTGGAGCAGGGGTGTCCAAACTCGGTACTGGAGGGCCGGTGTCCTGCATAGTTTAGCTCCAACTTCCTTCAACACACCTGCCTGGAGCTTTTTAGTATACCTAGAAAGAGCCTTGTTTAGCTTGTTCAGATGTGTCTAATTGGGGTTGGAACTAAAATACCCTGGACACCGGCCCTCCAGGACCGAGTTTGAGCAGCCCTGACTTAGAGAATGTACTCGTTTTAACTGTCACTGAGTCACTGACAGAGATAAAAACATAAAGTATTGTCTAGTATTAAAAAAATACTTTTTATTTATTATTATCATTCAGATCGACAAAAATGTGAATTAGCCTGTAAGTTTAAAAATATATATTTATATGTATGTCATTTAATTAGAAAAGTGGCAGTTTATTTATGTAATACACGGAAACAAAAAATGCACTTAAATATAGAAAGTGGTTTTTACTACAGTAAACAAGGGGGTTGGTCTTTTTGGCTTATTCAGAACTTAAATGGTTATGATTATATATATAAAAATGTTTTACCCTATAAGGAGCTGAGCCCCCCTAAAATGAAAATCCTAAAATCGCCCCTGGATGTCGATGACAACAATAATATACTAACAATGAATAACATTATCATGCTGCCCTAAATGTGCTTGAATGTGAGTTATCTGCTATAAAAAGTTCTACTGTTACATTATGAAAAAAAATCTAGGGTTTGCATCAAACAAAAATGAAGCATTGCAGTAAGAAATATAGATTTTGCACTATTTTTTATATGCATGTCAATTTAATAACCAGAAAGATCGGACAAAAGAAAGAAAGAAAAGTCTTACTTCTACTACTCTTTTAAAAGTTTTGGTTTGGGTTTGTGTCATTTCAAATGATCAGTCTTGTTATGCGCTGATTTACATTTTTCTGTGTTTGTGAAAAAAAGCAGGCGAGCCGACCCAATATATGAGCGGCGCAGAGCATTTGGTTCTCGCGATGACAACCTGCATCCGTTCTTTGTCATGACTCATGAGCCGAAGTTTCAGTATGAACTTAGTCGAGCTTATTTGGCAAAGAGATCTATATACTGTTAGATTTTATATTTAGCGGACATTTGTGCTGAACACGCAGTGAATACAACGCATCGAGATGCGGGCCATTAAACAGCTGATCCACCGAGTCTTTCAGCACCCTCTCCGAAATCACTCGATTGATCTCGGCTCAACATTCACCGCATGATCGCTCTCATTGGCGCCAATATTTGCCACTTTAAGTGGCCTTGCAAACCTGTGTACTTTTCATTGCTTCTTCCTTACTTCAGCCGTTTACAGTTCCCGCGGTCACAAAAGCCCCCATCTCAACTAGTGCGCGTGAAAAGCGTGAGCGCGTTGCGTTGCGTCGCGTGCTCGTCCCTCCATTGGAAATAATGAACTTACACGAGCTTGCCTTAGTTAATAGCCTCAGTCATAGTTAATGCAGTGTGCGTGGTTATTAGTGTCGGTGTACAAACTAGCGCACAGTTGGCATAAATTTGTTTAGTGACTGATGTTTTGTTCTGTGCAGAAACGCGGTGTTGAGAAGCCTTTACGATTAATTAACCGTGACGAATTAAAGCGCGGTTAATAGTGAAACCGGTTAATCGTTGCATCCCTAATGGTGATGTCTTTGCGTTCCAGACTTCAGGCTGTAATTGACTGCAAAGGATTTGCAACCAAGTATTAAAAAGTGAAAGTTTGATTTATAATTATTATTCTGTCCTATAACTTTTGGACCCTTTACAAGTGGGTGGCACATATGCAAACTGTTGTAATTCCTATAGCAAACTCACCTGATTTGGATGAACATACCCTCAAATGTGTTTTATTTCAAACCCATTGTGTTGGTGTACAGAGCCTAAAATGTTAGAATTGTGTCGATGTCCAAATATTAATGGGCCTAACTGTATATGCAAATTACAAAATCAGTGTCTTGTTTCTTTATGGTTATGAATTAGAACTTTATCTCTGATTTGTCGACTTTAGATGTTGAAAATTCAAGACTTTTCTTGATATTTTAGTAGGTTAAATCAACATATTGTGTAATAAATAATATAGACAGAATTAAGTGTAGTAAATAATAGACAAAAATAACTTTTTCTAATTTATTACCCTTTTTTAAAACATCAATTATAAAACCAACCCAGGCAATATATCACTTTCAGCTATTAAAAGTGTAAATAAAATTAACTTTTTTAAAAACATTTCAACATCAGAAGTTGTTGGAGCAAAGATCAAGATCCCTTAATGCAATTCAAAAGCATATACGTGTATGAATCACAAATATGCTACACTGCTAATTCACATTTATATTTTTTACCTAAATACAATTATTATTTTATTAATTTTTCATGCTTGAAAAAGAGAGAATGTAAACTGCTATCTACCAGCAAATCGTCTGTCCTATTGTGCAGTTTTGAATGGAAACCTGTGCAGCTAGTCACGCTCTTTTTCACAGCCAAGGCTCAATGTCTTCCACAGAAGCTGGGTTTATATAACTCTACTTTATGAGACACTAGATCTTGACAGTTGCCTAACCATGAGACACATCCGCTTCGGGCAACAGCCAAGTGGTGACGGGAGGGAAGAAGGTGACCCTGACAGTCTGGTGAAGGGGCTTAGTCATTGACACACATTCAGACACACACACACACACACACACACACACACACACACACACACACACACACACACACACACACACACACACACACACACACACACACACACACACACACACAGTAACTTGAATGTATTAGCTGATGTATGGCAGCTGGGTTGATGCATGACCGGTGAGGTTTACCACTGTTATAAAGGAAGGTGTTTACAAATGCAGGAGTGTTGTGCACTTCACATTACATGCTACATTTACATGCCTCAGCACATGCATAAATATTTACTATGTCTGAATGGTCTTTATTTTGGCTATAAAATGTGGTTAGAGCTGAAGGAGTGGTGAAGCATTAGTAGCCTACTCTTACTGTTTTCACAGAGTGTTTGAAAAGAAAAAGATGACAGAATCAATTAGGACATTTCATGAGTATAGCCTTTATGTCAATTAAACTAAATTAAATGATTTATTTAAGGTTATATTTAAAACCTTAAATTAATTGCTTAACTTAGCCCAAGGCTATTTTTCTATTTTGTTGAAATCTCATTTAATCGACGTTAAAGATGAACAAGTGCACTTGCAAAAAATACAAAATGGAATAAAAGAAAATCTCCATGACAGTAAGAAGAAAGCAAATGTCGACAGCTTGATGTAAATTGGAATTGTTAAAAAGGCAGCAGTGGGGTTTGGACAGCATACTTTTAATCATTACAGGGAAATACCTGATTTGCTTTTGACATGTTTTTGCATTTGGAGATTTTTCAGGCTTTTTATTTCTCCTGTACTTTTAAAAAGGCTAATATGATCTGGCGTGCAGTTTTAGGAGATTAAATAAATGTAAGATCAGCTGGCAGCAGGGGAAGAAAAAAAATACAGAGGAAAAGAACAGAGGAAAGGGAAGAGAGTGATAAAAAAAATCCCCTGATCTCTGATTAAATCACTAATATGATGTTTCAGCAGAGTTCATGCTTACACATAATCCAGAATATCAATACTTCTTGCTGTTGCTGAGTTTGCAGGCAATATTTCAGAAACTCCGGGCGAGTCTGTCTGGTTTCTGAAGAGATAAATTATTCAGCAAATGATAAAACTCACACATACTGTATATAGTGTACTATATGACATTTTAACCCTGTATTATGTGGTCATTGGAACTACAGCTTGTACCAAAATGATATGCTTATCTAGTGATTTTTGACTGGACAGCTACTGTTGATAGCTATAATGCATGTTGCAGCATTTTATTTTCTCACTTGCAATGGCTGCAGCAGAAAACTGAGCAATGCAATATAAGCATTTTTAATGTATTTTTAATTATAAATCTGCTGTTACATAATAAAAAAAAGCTATATTTATAGCATGCTGCTGAAACGTGTGTATTAATTTCAGGTATTACTCCGGTGCCTAGACTGCAGCTCTGCACAAGAAGTTTGGCCAGAAGAGAAATGGTCTTGCCCAACTGAGCCTAGTTTCTCTCAAGTTATTTTGCCTTCACTTTTGTCACTTGGTGAAGTTTGTTCCTCACCACTGGCTTGCTTGTGGAGCTGTGCACTGATGGATTTGCTCTTCAGTGTTTGGGCTTTTAGCAGTGAAAAGTAAACCACACTAAACTGTACTGAACTTCAACTCTGAAAACTGGACTGACTCATTTTCAATTTACTAGAACTTCTATGTTAAGCTGCTTTGCAATCTACATTGTATAAGCGCTATAGAAATAAACATGAATTGAATTGAATTGGATTATGTGTTCAGTCTGTATGCATGTGAGAGTATTTAACAAGAGAAACATGGTAGTGGACTACAACCATTTCTACACTATTTTCTATAAGACCACATTTCTATATGGCTATAGTGGCAGCATTTTATTGCGTTGGTTTATGCAGTAGACAGCTCAGAAGTAAAGTAGATGATGACAGGTGCTATGAGGTTACTGCTTTGTTGTGTTTGCAAATGTGTTCCATTTTTTGAGGTGAACTATCACTTTATTTACCATGAAAAGGAATACAAGCTGCCAGAAAACAAATTGTATATGCATATGTATGTTTTTAGAGATTTACAAAATTACTTTCATTTCAAATTGCACAGGGTTATAATTGCTCTTTGAATTTGTGGTGATGCTTCAGAAACAACAGCACATTCAGAGGATGACGCGTCTGTTCAGGGCTGCTGTCATTACTTAGCAACAAGTGATGTTCGAAGCTATTTGTCCTTGTGCATTTTGTTTCACATGCTGTCTCTCTCTCGCTCGCTCTCTATCTTCCTCTTTTACACACACACACACACACACACACACACACACACACACACACACACACACACACACACACACACACACACACACACACACACACACGCACACTTTACCAACATCTAATTCTTTCCCCTTTTTGCCTGCCTGTATCTGCAGAGATTTACTTATGACATTTTGACCATAGTCTTGTATTGAATATATGTTCATACAATTGTAGCTGTATGAACTATCATCTGAAGCCCTTTTAAGAATCAGTCCTTCAGGGGGAAGACTGCTGACATATATAAACATGTAAACATATATAGCATGTATATTATTAAGCATCAATCTAATTGTTTATAGCAATTTGAAAATAAATAGTCTGTAATAGGCAGCACGGTGGCGCAGTGGGTAGCACAATCACCTCACAGCAAGAAGGTCGCTGGTTCGAGCCCCGACTGGGTCAGTTGGCATTTCTGTGTGGAGTTTGCATGTTCTCCCCATGTTCGTGTGGGTTTCCTCAAGTCCAAAAACCTGTGGTATAGGTGAATTGGGTAAGCTAAATTGTCCGTAGTGAATCAGTGTGTATGGATGTTTCCCAGTGATGGGTTGCAGCTGAAAGGGCATATGCTGCGTAAAATATAAGTTGGCGGTTCATTCCGCTGTGGCAACATATATATTATTATTATTATTTATTTATTTATTTTTTAATGTATTCAATTAAATAACTGATCTGCCACTAAACGATTATTAAGAATATTTACTGTACATGCAATCTAAAAATGTCAATAATAATAATAATAATAATAATAATAAAACCCATAGGGACTTCTGCTAGATATGTTTGTACATATTTGCAGAATTACATAAATTAAAATAAATAAATAAATAAATAAATAAATAAATAAATAAATAAATAAATAACCCAAAGACATTTAAGTATTCAGTATATTATTTCTGATTGTACAGATCGGACATTGTGGGAAATCGCTATTTATTTATGCATTTATTTATGTGTGTGCTGTGTTAGAACATTTAAGTAGATGGTCACATACCCACAGTTTTTTTTAATAGCAAATATTCATTTTATTATACATTAGTAAACATCACTACATCAACAATCCATTTAAAGCCAGCATTTGATGACATATTTGTTGTGATATTTGATTTTGAATCTGTACTAATTGGCAACAGTAACATTCTGTAAAAATGCCCACTCCACAAGCACTCGCACCGTCTTCACTAAATCACTAAGTGGTTTTTAAGCCAGATGAAAGGGGCTCGGGAAAACAGCTTAGGTGTTGCAAAAAAAACCCTCTCCAGGATGAAGCAGTGGAATGTAGCTCCTGACCCATTCAATGGTTCAAGTGCAGGTTGGTTTCATGCATACATTCTCTTTTATACACTACAGACAATTTAGCTTACCCAATTTACCTGTACATTATGTCTGTGGACTGTGGGGGAAACTGAAGTACCCGGAGGGTACAGTGGAGTACAGTTGTAGGAATTAAGTGGTGGAGGAAACCCATGCAAACACGGGGAGAACATACAAAGTCCACACAGAAATGCCAATTGACCCAGCTGAGGCTTGAACCAGCGACCTTCTTGCTGTGAGGCAAGATCGCTACCCACTGCGCCACCTCGCCGCCCCTTTTTTTAAATATATTTATTGATTTATTGAGTACAGTTGTAGGAATGAAGTGGTGTTGTTGGGCACTATTTTAAATAAAAAAATCTGAAACAATATTTACAATGTGTTGTATTTTAAACACTGCAGGTAGCTTGGCTTCGCATCAATGCAACCCATAGATATTTATATTAGATGTCGCCTACGCTGTTGTTGTCTGTTGGAAGGAATGTGTTGATAGAGCCACCATTTTATACAGGATAGCACTCCCTTGAAATGAATGTGGGACTAAGGTGCAGTGAAGGGCCATTCGGAATGCTGAAATATACATATACTTGCATATGTCTATGATCTGGAGTTTTCCCAGTGGTCAGTATGCAAATATTTTTTTTTTTTAATTACGAAGATTATCATTTTACATTACTTTTCTATATTGATGGATAAGTGACGGCACGGACATTGCCGACAAAGAGAGTGTGTTTGTGTGCATGGGAATGTATAATCCTCCCTCCCTGTTAAATTTGATCTAATGTGTGTCCTAAAACAAACCGCCTCTCCTGCTTTCACTTCTAATTTTAACGGAGGGAGCAACTCGTTTTTGAAAGAATCTCTGTTATGAACGACTCGTGTGAACCATCGATATCTCTGCGTCTCAATGTGCATATCCAACTTTCTGATTGAAAGGGTATATCACATTTGTAATATTCAATAATTAAGGGTGAACAGTATGCACATTGAGGCGCAGGCACTGTTATGTTATCAGGCACCCTCATAAGTTACTTCAAAAACTAGTTGTTACTTCACTTAGCCGACAATAATACAAGTATCTGGCACCACAGTGTCTTGTTGTCATATTTAATTTACATTGTTTGCTGATGTTATTCAACAAAACTAGCATAAGCCTAGAATTTAGTGCAAGTTGGTGCTATTTTGCCTTATGGCCAATGCAGTAAGTGACTGTACTATCATCAATAACGTTACTTTTTGAGCACAAAAGTTTGTAACATACAAAACGTAAAAAAAAACCCGAAATCTTACCTATGAAATGTTATGCCTTTATTTCTTTGTTCGCTCATTACTACACCTGTATGCAGCACAAAAGTCCAGCATCTTCAGATTGGCTTTAGTCTTGACTATTCCGGTTAAATGACTTTTAAATGAGGAGCACTGTACAAATATGGCGGCAGTATTGACGCATGGTCAGGGTCCGTATTTGATATCTAGTGTATATATCTATGAATGCAACTAATGTAATTTATATTTTGCTACAAACGGACAGGTTTCTTTTCAAACAATTCCAGATGTAGATTGCATGAGTTTGTTAAACGGGGATATGTTAACAGGCCATCCACAATCATGTCAATCTGAAATTTCTGTTCATCACACCTTGATTGTTGCTGTTTTATTTATCATAAAATCCACAAATTATGCATTCAGAACAGCACTTTCCGAAAATTCCAATTGAAGGCAGTGAAGGAATGTCATGGTTTTACCATTCGACTTTTAGACCCGCTTTCACAAAAAGCTATCAGCAGCAACCAACATTTCTGGAAGGAATATATTCAGAGTATAACAGCGTGTGTAAAAATAATAGATTTTTGCCTCTTGCACTGCTGGCAAAAACTGCACATCCAAACATGTATTACTTGGACATTTATTTCTCATTACCAGCTCATTTTTAATTCACACATTGAAACATAATGCTGCTCATATCCATAATCTGTCTTTACTGACAGCTTACTTATCAGTGAATACCATTGGTGCACATTAACGAGTTTCCCCATTGAACTAGGAGATAATGTACTTACTGAACACAGTTTTAATTCTGCCGGTAAGAAGTAACCTCTCATTAACCTTGTGAATTCAGAGCATATTGGAGCAGCATCTGATCTGTAGCTCGACTAATAATAGAGTAATTGCACAAGGAATCTGCAGATATGACATTGGACGGAATCCTGAACAATCAAAAACCACAGGCAGAGCATATTTGATTTGATACATGAAAAATGGAATTGATTTTGCATGAACTTCGCATGAATGGTGAAATGCCTGTATTAGACTTTTGCCTTTCTCTGAGGGATATGTAGTAATTACAAGATATGACTGATAAAAAAAAAATTACAGTGGATATCTGATTACATGCCTCAGTGACACGATGTGTTACAAGATTAAAGACAAGATTTCAATGTGCCTCTCATTTCTGATTATTTCTGGAAAAAGACAAAAAAAAATTGGCTCACTTGATTGCATTTAAGTTATATTTTTAGTCATTGACAATACCTCAAAGTTGCAGTAGGTGATCTGCCAAAATGCTAATCGTTTAGCATAATATCTTTGAAACACAGTCCCTCCCCTGCCGTACAAAGCCACGCCTCCTGATATCATGAATGCGCAACTTAAAGGGCCATGAAACCCCCTTTTGTCAATTCAAGCAAATAGCATAAAATCATCAAGAGGCGACACACTAGTGCGATTTGGGAAACTAGATGGCGCGGACATTTTGGAATGAAAATTCCAATAGAACAACAGCATATTATAAGTCTGTAAAATAAACTATTAAAAGTGCTGATGATTCATTTTGTGACCAATTCTAACATCTGGAGAGAATTCAAATGGAAGGTTATAACTAGATTTTTCAGAACTCCACAAATAATTTCAAAATGGAACCCTTCCTGCTCTAACAAGTGCTGGAGAAATTGTGGTCAGAATATTGGTAACCACACCCATATTCTGTGGTCGTGTCCTAAATTAAGAAACTATTGGAAAGAAGTATTTAATGCCCTTAAAGAAATCTTCCATTATGAATTTTCTGAAGATCCAACAGTTGCTCTGCTAGGTGTATGCCCTGAGGGCTTCGATGACAGATCAAAAATTTACTTATTACAAATCTTACTTGCTGCGGCTTTAAAGTGCATCACATGCAGATGGCTAAATTCTGAACCTCCATCATATAATGCTTGGATTCAAAAAGTGTGGGAACTGTATCAAATGGAACAAATAACATATGCATTACGACTTCAAAAAACAATTTTCCTAAAGAGATGGTCTCCTGTCATGCCTCTAATTCTTCAATAATGAGCCATACCGAACCCTGTGTAGTATCGGAGAATAAGGCGACTTTTTTCTTCCTTTCTTCACCTTTTTATTATTATTATTTTTTATTAATAATTTTTATATATGTGTATGTATGTGTATATATATATATATATATATATATATATATATATATATATATATATATGTATGTGTATATATGTGTGTGTGTGTGTGTGTGTGTGTGTGTGTGTGTGTGTGTGTGTATGTATGTATGCATGTATGTATATATATACTGTATATATATTTTTATTTTATTTTATTATTTTTTTTTATATATATAATTATTATTAGTATTGTGGTTTTAAAATGCTCTCTCCTTTATATGTCCTAAGGATGCTTTTTGTTCTGTACATGTATTTACAACTATTTTGGTAGATAGAAATTGATGGTCTAACATGCAAAACACTGTTACACTATATTGTACTCTATGCAATGTTGTATTTTCTAATAAAAATAAGTTCAAAAAAAAAAAGTGCTGATGATTGTGATAGTAAGTGTTGTATTGTCGTCTTTCAGGTTGTATCTCAGCTTTAATGCGCTTTTTAAATAAATAAATAAATAAAAAACAAAGCAGCTGCTTGCCATCGTGACAGCAATACGATCCAATGGACAGCCGAACGCTTCTATTGAGTGTCGTCTCTTGGTCATTCAAAGCTCTTTGGTTCAAGTCTACCTCAGAAATGTTTCAAAAAATGCTCCTGGATGGGCGTGGAGCAGTACTGTGAGCAGAGGGAGTGGGCGTGGCCGGCAGTGCAGGGGGAAAGAGTGAAGCGAGTAACTGGCAGTTGGCTCACAAAATGAGACACAAACCATGAGAAGACCCATGATTTTAAAGTTTACAAAGTTAAAATGCAAAGAAATAAACAAGAAATTTAATGTCCTGCTACATTTGTTATTTGTAATTTCAGATACACATAACCACAATTTGTTATATCATTATACATATAATCATGCTTATATAAACGCTATAAATGAGAACTTCTCTCCTCCTCAATCCCCGAGTCTAAATGTAGACAGTTGATAGCAATGCAGTCTCTTGCCCTGTCTATTCCAACCATTAGCCCTGCCAGTAATCTGGAGGATTTTAAACATGTGCGAACACAGCAGCACAGATAAAGGCGATGTTTCTCAATGGTAACCTGATGGTAACGAACTCCACTGATAAAAGACAAAGTCTGCCATTCTCCAATTCTCGTACAGCTCTCCAGAAAAAAAATGCTTGCTGCAAACCAACAACTTTGCTGTATCGGCCCTGATAGCATCGCAGGGAAAAACATGCAACAAACCCCATGGATCATGGAAACACATATGACCCGTGTCTCACCTAGTCGCTAGGTCTCACCATAGGGTCTTACAGCTTGGCAGGTCTGCTTTGCCTTCGGAAAGCACGCAGTCTCATAAATAATTAAGAAGCAGGGTCTCCTCAGAGGATAAGAAAACTCTGCTATGAATAATAATGAGAAACCGACTCATCATCACTCCACTCTAAATCACCGATTTTGATCCTGCCCCAAAAATTATTTTAAACCTGGAAGCTGAAATTAACTGACAAAAGCTCAAAGTTATCCAGTTTTCCCCACAGTTAAAGCTGACAGATGCCAACATTGTCTTAACTGATGCTCAACACACACAAATCTGTTAAAATCACCAAAAAAGTACTCCAGTGTTTCTTGAAACTTTAAAGATGACAGTAGACAACCTATTAGATCATATCATTAGCTAGTTGGAAAACTTTATAGTACTTTATTATACTACAAATCTGAACAAAAAGCTGTATTATATCTAGCACATTTTCAGTTATGTAGCAAGCAAAACTTGTCATAATGTGCAATATTTCATGCATGCAAGGATCGCTGGTCTCACTCTCTCACGTGCTTTGTCCTAAAACGTATACTGTATGCTTAGTGGTTGGTCGGCGGGTGCAGGAATTACTCTTATTACTAAGCCATACTTACATGCTATTTCAGACCAAATATTCAAAGTAGCATAGTAAACAATATAGGGAGCACGTCACAGGTTGTCTTTGTTCAAAAATGAACCAATGTGATGTGAATATAAAACTAACTTCACTTCAGTAAAGCAGGCTAGACGGAATAGCGCTATTTACTGGTGTTTTGTTGTTAATCTAAATAAAAATCTACATTATCGATGCTGTAAAAGGTACCATATGAAATAGTCACATCAAGCTTTCACCGGAAGATTTCAGTGGCTGAACAACACTTCTGTACATA
>LR812519.1:41930554-41940554 GCA_903798195.1 Danio kyathit | reverse complement strand
AAATGTCTTAAAGGACTAAACCTTTTTTGGATGCTGCTTTTGTACCAAATAATAATTGCAATCACCTGTTGACATCACCTATTTTAAATCACATCATTATTTAACCAATTTACCTGATAACTAGCCCTAAATTGCTCCTGTTCCTACTTTTTTTTTTTTTTTTTTCGAATGTGTTGCAGGTCTGAATGATAGGAAATAATGCATATTTACAAATTAAATGAAGTTGACAAAAGAAAACATGAACTGTTTATGTTCTTATTGTCTGCAATGAAATCCAAGTCAAAGTAAATTTAGAAATCATTACTTTCTTTTTTTTTATTTGCATTTTCAATACTGTCCCAACTTTTTCTGATTTAGGGTTGAAGGAAAAAAAAACACTATGGCTGTCAATGGTTACAGATTTCCAGCTTTCTTCAACATATCTTTAAGGTTTGGAACCACTTAAGAGTAAGTGAATAGTGCAAAAATTTTTGAGTGATTTACTGTATATCTTAAAAACATTTTTTCATACATTAATTAATTTCTTAGAAGTCTTACGTTAAGATTGCTGATATGTGATTGTCTGATTAAGGCGAGATCAATATTCTAATCTCACAGCAAGACATTTACTGTTAAGGCAAAATCAATGTATGTGGACAATTTGGTCATGTGTACACTCCAACTGAAGTTTTCACATCATGATGTCAGCGTGGTTTAAAACAAAGTGTTACCAGGCTTGTACATGCTTTCTCCCCAATCTTGTGAGATCTGGTCCTTCTTAAATGCATTTTTTTTTACTCTTTTGTATGTGAAGTTGTTTTTTAGTAGCCTAAATCTGTTTGGATCTAGTTATATTTTGTTGTTGTTGCCACATAATTCCAACACTGAAGCCAAAAATATGTATTACAACCTTGTTACATGAAGCACAGCCCTACCTAATTATACCAATCACCACTGACTAAAAATAAAGTTAGTTGATATGTAGTAACACCGCTAGTCATGTCTAAATGGCTAGTCATTTCAAAATGTATACATATAATTAATCTGATGGTGGGTAATGTTGTAATTTTTTATTATAAATATAAATGGTTCTGCGTACATGGAAAAATGTAAGTGTCATTTTGAATGTTTGTTTGGTTGATTGATTGATTTAATTTGGTTGCTTTGCCATAATTTCATCCTTTGTTTGTGCAATTTATCTTTTGATTGTTTAAACAATTTTTTTTTGTTATTTTTTTATATATCATATTTAATAGTTTTTATTTATTTTTAAATATATTTGATTAATATTTACTATTCACAAAAACTCACTTTGATTCAGCTTAGTCGCTGCTTTATCAGTGTTCACCACAGCAGAATGAACTGCCAATTAGGCAGCTTAAGATTCACCTGTTGCAAACCTGAGAGTGCATGTACCCCCTGTGCTGGGAAAGACCCAACCACTCTCTTATCCGCTTGTTAAGTGTGACGTCACACGAAGCGGCTTCCGGGTCTAATCGATCTATCAAACTGTATGGGGAGACTTAACAAATGGTAATAATGAACATTTACAAAGTAATGTAATACTTTCAAAAATCATGATCACAATATATATATATATATATATATATATATATATATATATATATATATATATATATATATATATATACAGTATCTATGTCTAATATCTGATGGCCAAAAAGTGATTATTTTTTATAAATTGTTAAAATATTGGTGTCTGTGATGCAGCAAGTCCGGAAACTGTTGTGTACACCATGATTTTATATAAAATTCACTTTAATGTGTGATAGGACTGAAAAGTGCCCATAAATTAATATTTTCTCAATTCATATGAGTAGCGGCTATGACCCGGAAACAGTATTCCATATGTCACCACTTAACAAGTGGATTCACACCCATACACTACACCCAATTTTAGTTGATCCAATTTACCTAGTGTATATCATGTCTTTGGACTGTGGGGAAAACTGGAGCACCCGGAGGAAACCCACACAGGCACAGGGAGAACATGCAAACTCTGCACAGAAGCCTTTCGGGACTCGAACCAGCAACCTTTTGGCTCTGAAGAGACATTGCTACCCACTGAGCCATTTTAATGGATGCATGCTTTTATGACTACAAGTTAAACAAACGTTTTAATTTCATACATTTATTTTAGTGGTGGGCCGTTATCGGCGTTAACGTGCTGTGTTAACGCAGGACACTTATTGGACAATAAAAAAAATATCATCATTAATCTATTCTCAAAGTTGGGTTGGGAGCTGGGTCTATTCTACGCAAGCTATGATGATTTTCACCTTGATATTTTAGCACGGATGTATACCTGACCGGTGAGCCATCTGACAAAAAAGTACCTTACTAAATCAAATCAGCAGGATGCCCTTTTGGATTTTTCACTAACTTCGAAGACACAACTGTTTTTTTTTTTTACATGGACATCTGTAATCTAGTTATTTGCCTGAATAGACAATAATAATAATAATAATAAGGTGTTTACGACTTTAACTGCAGTTCGGCAGTTTCACTTTTACTCATGAACATTTCATTCATGCCCCCTTGACAAACTGGGGTATTAGACGCAAATAAGCAGTAAGGACTGGTGAGAGTGTTATGAAATTTAATAACGTACACCTAATGGAAAGAAAATAACATCCGCATTTCGCAATGTGTGTGTTTGTGCGTGTGTGTGTGCGGTCCTTTACTGACAGCCTTGTGTGTGGATCTTGTCGGAAAATATGCAAAAAGTCCTACATGACGGTAATAGTTTGATCATGGTGTTTACTTCAAAAATGCCACTAATATATGCATACTCCATGTCTTAATTCCATTTCTGTTTATTACAGTTATGACTGGAGTCGGACTAAGGTAATCAAAAATCGCTGTTTCAAGCATATGTAGGCCTACAGTTCAAAATTCATGTTTAACTGAATAAACAGTAAACACAAGTACATCTTATTGAACAATTTATTTTCATCACCAATTATCATAGTAGAACAGTTTCTTAAGCAGTGTGTGATGCATTTTGAAAAGCGGGGTTGAGCCCCTGGTGTAATGCGCCACCTGGCTTGAGAAACCCGTGCTCAAAGACTTACTTTTAGTTATTATCTGGGTAGTACACATATTCTGAATGCCTTTGGCAGAATTCAAATGAGCCGTTTTAATCTAGATTAATCTAGATTAATTCCAAGATTACAGTGAGATTAATCTAGATAAAAAAAAATAAAAATCTATGCCCACCTATATATTTTTTCCTCTTACAGGATGATGTTGTCAATTTCACACGCCATTTCGTTTTACAACACTTTGCTACTTCAATAGTATTCTTTGGATGTATTTATGACTTACACACTCGGGAGTCCTGCAAATGTATTTCTTAAGGTTGAATGCTGTTGATATACACACAATTTGATGATAAATCTATTTTTTAGCCCTTCGGGCCATTAGAATCGGCATCTCCTAAAGGTCTGGTTGAAGAAAAATGTCCTTCTGCCTCTCTGCATTTCTTGTAACATTTCTTTGGAAGTCACTGTCACACTCTGCAAGGTGCATAATAATGACCAAACCACATAAACCACCAATTCAGTGAAATGCTGTCTGAGCAGAATAAAAAGAGGGAATGTGAAGTCAGAAAGAAATATAAATATATATACGGATGTTTGTGTTGATGTGGTTTTGGTACCACAACTGTACCAAATTTGATATCCTGCCTTGAATATACTCTTCACATTGCACGATGGGGAATTTCACAGACCATTAATCTGGATAGAAAACTATTAGAGATGACATCTGTGTTCTCTGTTGTCCTTTCAATTTAACGGCTATAAAATCATTGTGATGGTGAGTGAAGGCAGAGTTTGACACGATAGGACTCACACATTATCATGCACAGACATCATCTTGCGGCCTCAATTTCTGTCTCACCGCTGCTTAACTACATCATGAGGCATAATAAAAGAAAAGCACACATCATGGGCTTTTAATGATTATGCAAAATTGCCTTATTTTTGTTGCCATACATCTCTTGTGGTTGCCCTTTTTGTGACTTTCTGATTTACAAAGGCATCTCACCGGAACTGAGTAATTTGGGGCTATATGATATCTCTGCTCGTTTTTCATTTCAATTTCCACTCCCCTTCCTTTAATGATAAAAACAAATAGTGTTTTATTTCTTGCAGTAAATCGACTGTTTCATTCTCTCTCTTTCTTTCTCTCGCTCCTCAGCTCATCTGCTGGCAAATGATAATGCTCCTATGAAAATGTGCCAGCTTCTATTTATAGAAAATGGCGCGCTGCCAGGCTAATAACTTCTCTCTGACATTTCTGAGAGCAGCGAGATTGTCAATTTACTGCTCATCTAGCGGCGGAGCTTTTCCTCTGTGCCTCATGCTGAACGCCTGGCCATCGGTGAGGCTACGCCAGGGAACTGAGCCTGCTAGCGACGCCAGATCCCTTACAACTGCACCTCGATTACATCATAGAGGACATCATGTCCTCCAGCCAAACCCCAGCCTGTCTGCTCTCTCATTTGTCCCTTGGCATTTCTCTCACAACGTCTGTTCCTGTGTCACTTCCTTTCTTTTAATTTGCACTCTTTTTACATATTAATTCTGTTTCATTGTCTCTTTTCCCTTTCTCTCTTTTCACCACTACCAGACCTCTTTTTCTGTTCCTCTTATGTGTGGCAGCATGTTTTCTCGCATGGTTTTTTTCATTCAGGGTTTTCTTCAGGGTCATTACATATGTACACACCAGTGGCATTTTGTGGACCTGAAAATGAAAACTGGTGAAAAATTGTCTGTGTAAACAATGGTAAAAAAGCGATTTTTCAAAAACAGTAACATGCTAAAAAATACATGCTTGTGTTAGACTGTGCATGTAGCAACATAGGCTCATTCTGAAAACGTAGCCCTGTATACATTTCTGGAGTTCGCAAATTATGAAGCCAGAGGAACATATGGCTGCATTTCATCTTTAAAATGAATGCTGCGGGGCAATATGACGCCATTCCATTTCTCGTTTTTATTTTTTTTTATTTTTCTGGATTGTTTTTTAAAACACTATTGGTTGGGTTTAGGGAAGGGAGAGGGTGGGGGAATCGGTCAGTTGGTCAGTCAGTAAGTCAGTCAGTCGACAGCGGCCTCTGGTGGATGTATGTGAGAACAGCAGGGACGAATGGCACTTGCAAAATAAATTTGAAATATGAAAAAGTGTACACAGCGGCCTCTGGTGGAATGGCGAAAACAAAAACTACAAAAAAATGTAGCTCCTGGGACACATTTTGCTTTCTCCAGAAATGTATATAGGGGTACGTCTCCAGAATGAGCCTGGGTTGGCATATTAGAGTTAGAGTTTTCTTATAAGCATAGTGTTATTATTTTGTTACAAATGTGCATACTGTGTTTCTGTTTTTACAGATCTGTGTTTGGGAAATGTAAATAAGGAGAGACACCCAAAAATAACCCAGACTAATGCACCAAATTCTGTTCCACTGTGCATGCTTTCACTCCAGAATATTCATATTTTATAGTGTCTTTATTATTTGATACACTGAGTAAAATGTGAAAATTTCAGTTGTGCAGGCATCTGTGAATGTTTTAAAATAATGTAGTCACACTGTCTGAGAGTTACAGTATCAAGACATTTGAAAACCCCTCTTTTTTCATTCTTTCTTAATTTTTTCATGATAAATCATCTAATGTCAGAATGTTGTGGCTTGCTGTTCAATGGACGTGTCAGAATTAAATATAATAAATCATAGACAATAAATGTGCAATGGTGAAGTCAGATGAATGTTTACAGGTTACATCTGTGTATTGATCTTGTAACTGGTAACTGACCTTCCTAGTTAACATGCTCTCTTGTGATGCTAAGGTGATTTATTTTTGCTTTTGTGTTTGCTGTTTAACTGTTTTGCAGTATGCATGCATTAAATAATAAATGAACACATTAAAAATCAATTTTAATGTTTAACAAGGGCAACCCAGTGGCGCAGTAGGTAGTGCTGTTGCCTCACAGCAAGAACGTCGCTGGGTCGCAGGTTTGAACCTCGGCTGGGCTGGGTCAGTTGGCGTTTCTGTGTGGAGTTTGCATGTTCTCCCTGGGTTCGCGTGGGTTTCCTCCGGGTGCTCCGGTTTCCCCCACAGTCCAAAGACATGCAGTACAGGTGAATTGGGTAAGCTAAATTGTCCATAGTGTATGAGTGTGAATGTGTGTGTGGAAGTTCCCAGAGATGGGTTGTGGCTGGAAGGGCATCCGCTGCGTAAAATCGTGCTGGATAAGTTGGCGGTTCATTCCGCTGTGGCGACCCCGCAAGGGACAAAGCCGACAAGAAAATGAATGAATGTTTAACAAACTTATAGAAAGATTGCGAGAACACACATTTTGCATTCAATGACAACTGCAGCAGGAGAACCACATACTGTAATTGCCTCTGAAGAAACAGTAACTAAGGTCCTGTTTACACACACACATACACAAAGAACACGATCATTTATTAAAATAAAATAAAATGTCTTTCCTTTGTATCTTAGCAAAGTTAAGCACACAGACAACAATTAAAAAAAATTCTCCATTTACACAGATCAACAAACTAAACAATTATTACATTAACTTATATCTCTAATAACATGACACTTTTGGAGATACATATACACAACAACAATGTAGCATCTTGCATTGCAAAAAGTTTGTACACAACAATGTTTTCAAAACATTCATTCATTCATTTTCTTGTCAGCTTTGTCCCTTGCGGGGTCGCCACAGTGGAATGAACCACCAACTTATCCAGCACGATTTTACGCAGCGGATGCCCTTCCAGCCGCAACCCATCTCTGGGAATTTCCACACACACACATTCACACTCATACACTACGGACAATTTAGCTTACCCAATTCACCTGTACTGCATGTCTTTGGACTGTGGGGGAAACTGGAGCACCCGGAGGAAACCCACGCGAACCCAGGGAGAACATGCAAACTCCACACAGAAACGCCAACTGACCCAGCCCAGCCGAGGTTCGAACCTGCGACCCAGCGACGTTCTTGCTGTGAGGCAACAGCACTACCTACTGCGCCACTGCGTTGCCGTTTTCAAAACAATTCACATTATATTGTTTTATTGTTTTATATTACGTCAGGCCAGTATTTTACACTGTCACTTTAATAGTAAACAGTACCTGTAGGAAAACGGCACAGATGTGTATGTATATTTTGCCATGATTGCAAGATGTGTCTCTATTGTTGATTGTAAGGTGAAGTAAATTCTTACTTTGCCGATTTAACAATGGTTTTAACGAACACTTTAACAACAAAAGCACTATCACATACTATTGTTGTGTGCTTGTTCATGATTGCCTTCTACACCTTCCTCAACACATCTCATGCACATGCATGGTGTCATCATTTTCAAAAATTTCATTTTAGGGTGTTTACAAGGACACAGCAATTTATGGATTTTCAGACTAAACATATACTTATTACCCACTGTAGTGTAAACTAAGCAGCCGGATGCTGTATATGATAATGTTGTGTGAACAGCCCCTTAAACTTGCAAGATCTTTAATCAACACAGACTCATTATTAATACGAACCCCTATATACATTCCTGGAGATTACAAAATACGTTCCAGAAGGTACGTTTCACTGCAGTTTTTGTTTTCGCAAATCCACTAGAGGCCGCTGTGTATGTCTTTTCAGATCTTGCATTTTTCTCATGAGTGACATTTGCATCTGCCTGCTCTCTTCTTGTGTAAATCCACCAGAGAACGCTGTCAACTGACTGACTGACTAACCGACCCACCAATACCCCACACACCGCCTTCCCTAAACCAAACCAACAGTGTTTTCAAAAGCAATCCAGAAAAAGAAAAGCCCTCGTGACTTACCATACCATATTTTCAAATCTTACCTCATTCTCACCCTGTTATTTACTTAATTTTATTAAATTTTTTGCCTTTTTTTTACCAGCTTTCTGGAACCGTTCTTCGCTGAACTCTAACCCTGTTGTTGAGGTCAACTGCTCTCTGCATTTCAAGTCCACCAACGTAAGAGGCAAGCCACTGGGCAAACTGGTAACAGCAATACAGCTGTCCACATGGATGTAATCGGTCAGTTGGTAGCACAAAAAACAAAAACAAAATAAAACAGAAGCCATCAGCGGCGTCATACAGCCCTGTAGCTGTTCGTTTTATAGATGAAATGCAGCCATACATAGCTCTGGCTACATAATTCGCATTCTCCATAAATGTATATGAGGGTTGCCTGTGCTGCCTTTAATAGAAACAATAGCACACTTTTGCATGATCTGCTTTTTTATTTAATATCATATTTAGTCATTAGAGAAAACAAATGAACGAGCAAACAAAAATGATTAAATGCACTGTTAGACATTTCACTGTTCCCAGTAAGTTACTGCATTTGAGATTTACAGTATACAACCGTAAATCAGTTAAAAGCATGTTACCGTAATTATATAGTGTCTGAAAACAGTTCATTACTGTAAAAAAACTAAGTAAACAGTTAACTACTGTAAACCTTTTAATTTGTCCTAAAGATTTTATCATATAATTTTATTAATATTATATTTTATTTTTATACTACTGACATAAAAATACACAATTACAAAATATTAACAAAATAAACACTCTTTATTAAAATATTGGAGATGCTTAAAACACTTAAAATAAATGTGTAAAAAAATTTATTTCAATCATCCAAATTATCTTATTCTAAGAAAAATAACTTTTAAAACAACAAAGCACATAAACATACATGTACAAAACTAATGTATGTGTCTGAACTGCATATTGTTGAGAGAAAGAAAAAAATGTACTTAGCACTACTGACATTAAACCAGACACAATTACAAAATATTCCATTCTTTGAAACATTGACAATGCCTAAAGCACTTAAAGAAAATGTGTGAAAATTACATTAAGCATCCAAACCAACAGATTAAAAATAAATAAATAAATCACACAAAGCACAAGAACATACATGTACAATAATAATTTTATTGTCTGAAGTGCATATTGTTGGAAAAATAAATATTTGTAACTAGTGTATTAGCCGACTCAGAAAGATCCCAACTATAAAATATTACTAATTCTGGTGTCAAATGCTCAACAATGTTTGAATTCACATGTTCAAATGCAATTCATCTTTATTTTTTTGCACTTTTACAATGTAGATCAAAGATGTCAAAGCAGCTTAACATAGAAGTTCTTGTAAATTGAAACTGCTTCACTCCAGTTTTCAGAGTTGAAGTTCAGTGTAATGTAAACGTCACTGCTGAAAGTTCAAACACTCAAGAGCAAATCCACCGATTCACCAAACGAAGCCAGTGGCGACAGTAGGGAGGAACAAACTTCACCAATTGGCGAAAGCTTTGAAAAAAAGCCCTTGAGAAAAACCAGGCTCAGTTGGGCATGACCAGTTCTCCTCCGGCCAAACTTCCTGTGCAAAGCCGCAGTCTAGTCACCAGAGGCTGGAGAACGCTGGACGTCTTTCATGGAGAAGCTGCAGGTGTGAGTAGGTCAATGCAGAAACTCGTCTGTCACTGGGGTCTTTCAGGAATCAGTCTCATGCTCTCCACTCCTCCATGACCACCACAGCATCTGGTCAGGATTCGGCCCGGTCCAGGATTATAGAAACCTCTGGAATAATAAAAACAGACTAACATAAGCATAGAGCAAGCTTGACAACAAAGCTTTTTAAAAAAATAAATAAATAAATCATATACTGGTTAGTTATTTTAAAGCATGGCAGCTTAGTTGGGCTAGTTTTCAGCTGGTACTGAGCAACTGGCTCCTGCTCATGACCAGCTCACTACCATGTTTAAAAGATGACTAACCAGAATGTCCTGTAATTTTTTTTTTCCCAACAAGGCTTTACAAAAACATTGTAGCATTTGTGCAGGACAGATTAGACCATTTGTTTTAGGTATTCCTAATAAACTAAAACAGACTGAATGCTGATACAACTACTGAGAGTGTCTCACCTAATCCAAGTTCTCAGTTAG